>JARFIW010000727.1:1800000-2085631 GCA_036346225.1 Platerodrilus igneus | reverse complement strand
GATTTTAGTTAAAAATTCTTTATGAAATTTATGATTGAAATACAGAAATCCCTGTATTTAAAGCACACGTGGGTTCATTTAAAATCTGGGTATAAAAGAAAGCGTAAAAACTTTCAGAATTTGTTAGGCGTGTGCAGCTGTAACTGAAGACACAGGGTTGCTTGAACCCTTGTTCATACTTGTTTTAATGTAGGTGGTAGACCTGAGTTGAAATATCATTCGGCATTCCTTGCCTATTCTACTTATTTTCAGTATCAGGGTTGAAGAACTTCTTCCTGTAGAATTTGGTAGTTTTGAGTGGTTATTAAGTAACTTACTGTTTGTTGGAGTTTGCGTCTTAGAGGACATCATATTTTGATCACCATGATTTTGTTCCTGGAAAGATGAGTTTTGAAGGAAATTTGTTTAAATCGCATGATACATTTAAAAAATGCAATTTTGTTTTTGGATAAAACTGTAGAGAATTTTGCTGAAGTGGATACAAAGCTACTAGCATCAGGTGTTATTTCTAAATTAAAGAATTATACCACGATTTTTTGATAGACGAACTTGAGAGCATTGAAGACATCATGTACCCAATTACAGTTAAATAAACACGTTTGCAAATTAAAACTCTTCTCATTCAATTTTAACAGCTCTGTAAAACAAACTCCTTTATCAAGAGGTATTTGATGAATTGGTACAAAAATTTTCGGGTTTATAGAAAATCCTAAGAATCATCGCATACTGTTGTCGCTTTGCCTTCAATCTCAAATCGGAAAAATTGACTGATAAAATTCAACTGTGTGGACGAACATATGTTTAGAATTACTGGTTAACCATGGTCAGGTTACCACATTTTTGAAAAATTAAGGTAAATTAAAAAGGAATATTTAATAAGTAAACAACTTTGCGTTTTAAGCCCTTTTGATGGATGGGACCTCCTTAGGGTGGGCAGTTGTTTGAAACGTTGAAAGTGTCGTATCATGTTAAATATCTTCTACTATTGCCTGTCACATCGTCTAACTAATCTCATCATTATTGATTACCACATTCAAAACTTGCATTGTGGTAATTGCACAATATTACATTTTTGGTCTACACTCAAGGTATACTTTTTAAAGTCCCGGCGGCAATGTATGAGAGCCACTACGACCATTGGTAACAATGATAAATAATTGCAAAATATTGCGCAATAAACGGTTACGTCATACCTTTGCTCAAATTATTATCATATACAAAAAATGTTTATTTTAATTATAAGGAAAAACAAATGGTACTCACGTAAACTGTAGGACTTTTCACAGCATTACGGCTATTTTGGCGGCAGCTGACGTCGGGGAGCATTGAAGGCGTGAGTCATCCTTTTGCCCCCGGTTGAATCCAAATTCAAATTTGTCTTCTTCTTCTTTGTAGCGGAACGGTAAAGGAATACAGGTAGGAGCGATAACAGGTACAAAAGACAAAGGGAAACCTACATATCTGAAAAAGAAGACAAGAAAACGACACAAAGATAACCACTAGGCTCGACGTCTGGCTGACTAGTCCCGACGTGTCGGAAATTCACCACTTTCTTTGCGTCTGCGCAATCTCGGAGCGCCGGCGCGACTATCAAAAGGGACGGAAATGCACGCACAAGTCTTTTTAAATTATTGGCGCGAAATCACTTACAAATTAGGAACTTATAGAAATGTTTAAATGCCGAATTTTGACATGTAACAACAACTCTTTCTTTGTTGCAGCAGCATTTTTGAATTTTGTCTGCTTGGCGAACCATAAGACCATGTTTCAACTTATGTGTTCGCTGTTTTCAAACCAAACCTACTTCTATAGTTCCTTGCATGGAATATTTACTGCCCCTGCGAATCACATAGGGAAAAGTGTTCTTACATATGGGCGACGATTTTGACAACCCTTTTTGTGTTGCCATGGGTAAAGTGCAAGATACAAAAACATTAAAGATTTATCTGTGTCGTTTTGTTTGTTTTAGCACAAAAGCAGTACACTTAGGATTAGTGTAGGATCTATCGACAGAAGCATTTTTGGCTACATTTTGCAGTTTTATTTTTTGACATGGAAGATGTGTCCATTTATATAGTAACTATGATACCAGCTTTTTGGGTGAGGCAGAATTTTAACCCCCACTCAGCTCCACATTTTGGAAGCCTTTGGGAGACACGTATTAAGACCATAAAAACCCATTTGTCTCATGCCGGAGAGAAACTATTAACTTACGAAGAGTTGAATACCGTGTTAGTACGATTTGAAGCACTTCTGAATTCTCAGCCTTTAGGGACCTCTTAATTCAGACTCTAATGATTTGGCGCTCTTAACCTCAAGTGATTTATTATCTTTCGAACCTATTTCGTTTATACTGGATACTGACTGAACTTACAGAAATTTTTCTCAATGGTTTACATTTCTGGCAATCCATACCCTACAACAAAAATGAAAGTGTTTAAGGCTTCACAGTCAATACCTCTGCTTTCACTTATTTTAATAAAGGATGACAATTCTCTCCTTTATATGGTAGTTGGGTATGATAATTGAGGTGCTGCATGCAGATAAAGATAACACAGGTCGTGTCTCTACGGTTAAAACTGTACTAGATAACATTAAAAGACCTATCCAAAGCTTTGCTGTGAAACAGTACTCTCTGACTGCTCGTTAATCTTTATTTTTAAAATAAAGATTGGTATAGCACCAAATAAGTCTTAACTTGCACACAGGATGTACATAAGTACAACCTATGAATGATGAATAATTTTAGAATTTTTGCGGGTGTTTGAAGCATTAAGTTTGGAAATTTGGATTTGACCAAAAGGGACGGTATCCAGTAACAAAATCAAGATGCACTGGCCAACTACAGCGGAGGGGGAGGTGGATTTCTGTAGCGATAAATGGCAGAAATTGAACAAAATTGAGTAAAGATCAAAATTTTACATAGTTGAAATTTCAAGCTACTTTTTTACTAGCACTTGTCCCGTTAAATTTTTAATCCATCAAGTTGAATGGGCGCCAACTATGTCTAGTTCTAATATGATTTCCTCTAGGCAAAGTGTAACCCAGGAGGTTGTTAATTACGGGGTATTCTCTTGGTAAAATGAGCTTCCTTACAAAAGGTCACTTGTCTGCTTGAACAAGTAAAAGACACGCAGCAAAAATACTTTACTGGTCCCTAAGCATGGACTTGTAAAATTTGTAAGTAGCCCGAAGTACTTCGCCATTCAAATCTATAACAAGTTACCTGATTCCTATAAATTTTACTCTCTTGGTAACTTCAAAAGGAAAATTAAATCTAGGTTATTGGAAAAAGGCTACTACTCATATGTGGATTATTTACATGACAGTAATTTTTAATTTTTATTATGTATTATTTATTTGTTATTTAGGCTTTAAGTATTAAGTTTTATATTGCTGAACTTTGCAATTTTCTTAAATATTCAGAATAGTGACAATGAGTTTGTATAAATTGTACTTATTGACATGTCCTATTTCATGATGTCATGGACTGACGACTAATAAAATACTGCTACCACTCTCAGCTCACCTTGCTTAAATATACTCTAGAATAATATTTTTTCAGCATTTTTATAAACATATAGGCATATAACAATTTTTAAATGTACATGCATTAATATTAGGGTTGGTGACCTAAAATTATTCCTATAACGAAATACATACAATAAACAAAAATAGTAAAACTCATTATTAGTTCATTTTTTATATAGCTAAACTTTATGGTTAATTATAGCAATTAATTGCATTTAAACACACCATATATGTAACACTGCGTTGGTATTATATTATATTTTATCTTTACCATACATATAGCTTATAAATACCTCCGTAGCGTAATGGAAGGTACATTCACATTTTATTCAAATCTTTGAATACAAGCTTTTAGCTTCAGTCGAGTGACAAGCACATTTATAGAGCGTATAAACCGGTTTACAGTAATTTGCTGAATGGTAACTTGAAATCGGGTTTGTAGAAATAAGCCACAAACGTAAAAGTACTCGCGGATTCGATAAAAGTGTTGTTACATTGTGAAAGTTTCTGTAGTGAATACTTTCCATCAACAGAAGTTGGATACCTGGATTACTGACACCCAAGCTTGTCCTGCACTGAATGGGTTGTTTGACCTTTGTACTCGAACCAAAAGCTGTAAGTGATAGAATTTTAGTTTTCCATCTGCTTCATGTTCTATTGATGTATATTTCATTATTTACATATAATTTATTAGGACACAAGACATTCATTGGTTCACACTGAGTAAGAGCTTAATGTAATAGAAATAAGTGGTAGCAAAAGCGACCCTAATTATAGACAGACTGAATCTGTTTAGTTAGGTCAAATTTATTGTTTTAAAAGTATTTAAAACGTCAGCTATTTGTGGGTTACACAATTCATCCCTTAAATATACAGTAGTGTGTTAGTTTTTAGTTCAGTTGGTTGTAGTTACGTCATTTTGACAAAGGTTGTTCTTTTTTACTGCATAGTTTTAATTATGTACTAAATTAATTATATGGAACCAGTTAATGCAGCTAGTTATTAATACAGTCTATGAATTTATTTATAATTTAACCACAATTGTGATAAATCTAAATGGTGATAAAAAGAACGTATGGAAAGTTATGCTATTAATTGTCAAAGTCAATGTCGGCACTATTAAATGAGCCTTTTAGAGTTATACAATAATTTAAAGAATTTTCATTATCTCATGAGAGTGGTTGCAGTAGAAAGATTTAGAAATACATGTCTGAAATTAAAGTAAGGAAGGTTGTGCTGTCCTAGGTGCCTTAATCAGGACGATTATGATGCACGGATTTAATGGTCAAATAAGAAAAGTGCGTCTGAAAGGTATTCCTACAGCATAGAATAGAAAATCAATTTTCATATTTGACAGTACTACAAGTTGGAAAATTTTATATATTTATTTAACTACTTTGCTTACAAGAAGCGGTGGTAGAAGAAAAAGACATTTAACATTATTGTGCTATAGCAGAAATAACCAGAGCAGTATTTTGCAGAAAAGGATCAAAAGATTGTTTGGGAAGATCATCCCATAGCCTGATTCCCACACCAATGAACGAATTATAGGTAACGTTGTGCCAATATGATGGGTGCTGCATTTTAAAAGGATGATCATGTCTGGAAAGATACCCTGCCGGTTTTAGCCTTTTGCCAAGTTCAGACAGAGCAGGCTTACCTGCTATTGTTTCATCGCTTATTATGCCTACTTGCAAGAGAGTCCCACTCTAACTTGTTGACTAATTCAGTCACACTGATTCGCTGTTGAAATTGCCAGAACACATTTTGCAGCATGACGCTGAACAGAGTTTAATTTGTCTGTTAGATACTGAATTTGGGGGTTCCATATTATAGCACAGTATTCTGAAATTGGACGGATTAACGTCAAATATGTATGGCCTCTTGTCGAAATAGGAGCTTTACACAGGCAAAACATGACTAGATGTAAACGCTTTGGAGACCACTGCAAGAATGTGCTCGGTCCACCTTAGGTCTTTGCTTATGATATTGCCTAGATATCCACAGCTGTCTGATGGATTTATGATATTATATCCAACGCGGTACCGATGATCGACTACATTTGAGCCAAACGGTTTTGGTTGTGTTGATAGCTGTGAAATATTTAAAATAATAATTAGTTTAGCGCATGCTCATAGCAGTTTAGTTCCTTTGATTCATTTGCAAAACGTACAGACTCCCTTTTTTTAAAGTTTGGTCGATTGCTTTAAACAGTTTTGTTACGAGATGTATTTTATTTATGTGTTTAATTAATAGAACAAATATCGCCATTGTGTTTACGGTTTATTCACAATAGCCATACTATTGACATGAGCCTAATTGACAATTTCATGTAGATCAGTTTGTAGAACCTCCACGTCTACTTGGCTTTTAATGGGCCTATATATAACAATGTTGTCAGCAAATAGCCTAAGGGTTGACTTTTTTCCAACTGTGTAGCGATTGATGAAAATGTGGAACAGAGGTGGGCCTAGCACACTTCCTTGGGGAACTACTGAGGAACTGCTACAGGTTCTGAGAGTTGTTGATTAACCAATACCTGTTGTGTTCTAATTGATAGGTATGTGGCTTTACACTTCACAACGCGACTGTCTAAATCCATTCTCATTAGAGCTTCAATCAATAGCTTATGGGGGAATATCTAAAAAAATTGCATTAACTTTAACTCCATTGTCAATGCGATCAGCAATATCTTGAATGAAACAGGCAAGTGCATATTCACATGAGTAACCTGGCCGAAAGCCAAATCGTAATGGATGTGGAAAATTAGAATCATTTAGCACTTTCATAGCATATTTATTCGAGATATACTCAAATAATGGATAATTTCCTAAATGAATTTTAGAATTAATTAAATCTTATAGCTACAAAATCTCACGATAAAATTATTAAATACACAATGCTCTTGTCGATAAATTCTTTACATTGTTGCACAATTCAGCTGCATCAAATTCCATTTTACTATTAAGATTAGGGGATTTTTGAATCCATTACGGGAAATTTTTTCCCATCTTTTATTTAATGAATCTACTACGTGTAAAGTTTTTATGAATATAATTTCTCAAACAACAGAGGACAACAACCCCCTAATTTATTGCTTGTATTCCGCACAAAGCGCATTTCTCAGGAAAAGGGAGTGTGTGGTTATTCATGAAAAACGTTTTATGGATGGATACCAATAGGTTCGCGAGGACGCAATTTAAAACGAGGAACTTGACTTCACACCATTTATTAAACGCGAGTGTGCGTTCCGGCGATTCAATCGCTTCGTATTTACATTTCCTTAATTACCAAAAAAACTCTCGTGTACTGCAAAGATGTGGGTGCTTAGTCGCCTTTAAATTTAATGAAATATAGACGGAACTAATTCCATGTGACTCTGAACTCTTGAAGTCGAGCAGAGGCTGCCTTTTACTCCAACGAATAAGCAGGTAAGCCTATGGTTTATTTTTATTTTGTTAGCTTCACCGTGACGGCAATACTTGCAACCAAATTTAGGGCGTAATAAATTACACCCAGGGTTATCCAGTGATTGACATCGTGAATCAAATTTAATAATAGAAAAACAAAAATTCTTACTAATCTGATTTTTAAATTTATGATCCTTGAATCAATTCCAGATAAACAGCCTCCCAACGCTTCCAAGCATCGAACATATCTCTCTCTCAAGGATTGATACTTGAACAAAATAATTCAAAACTCACACCAAGTCTAAATCAAAAACCAATTCGCAACGAATTCAGTTGCAGCTGAACCAAATCCAATGGGTAGAACCAATATTAGTAGTAATGTTTGAACTTATCAGTGAAGCTATGATTGAATTAATAAATAAACTAATGCTTGAAATAATGATCTAAGAATAATTGCAGTAATATTCGAAGCCCACAATTAAAACCTTAAGACACGCCATTACCAAAATAATTCAAACATTTGAATGTACATGATTCTGAAAATCGACGAAGTCGAGATCACAACACTCTTTAATTATAATATTGATTTTCGAACTTGTTTCGTAGCACTAGGTTATTTTAAAATCGCTAATTCACAGAAACTTAAACGTGAAATACTGTATTTTATGTCGAAACTACTTCAATTTTTCTAGATTATTCGAGTTCAATAAGAAGTAGCGAAAACAACGAATAAAATCTATAAATCCAGTTAAATCACAAGCGCAACGGGCAATTAGAACATACAATATGAATGAATATTCCAATTAGAGAGACGGTAAGCGGTTTTACGACCAATAAATTGGATAAGGTAACCCGCAATAGCAAGCACACAGATAAGTATTTTGCATTCATTTTACTTTCAATTAAGAAACAATAGTGAAATTTTACGAACTAATAAATCAAAACTGACAACTATTCAGATAACATAAAGTATCAACTAAAGCTATTTTCGGAAGAAATTGCATCATCTGATGAATTATCTCAACCTGAAACCTATAGATTTTTTTTAAATGATAATGATGTAAGAACCTTGATGCTATGGAAGGCGGAACATAATCAATAACAAAATCAATGATTGATTGTTCGGTTATCGATCAACTACGAATTGTAATTAAATTGAATTACAATCAAATTTACGTTAGATGTTTAAAATATTTGTCAGGAACAATATGTTTTAGAGTTATATATATATATGTTATATATATATATATATATATATAACAGTATATACGATGTATAAATAAACACAAACTTTACGAAAAATCGAAAAAAGGTTTTTAATTATACAAAGCAAGCTAGTAATTTGCATAGCCATAAATGAAAGAATTTGTTAGTTTCATAAAGGGAATAAACATTCATCAACTAGTTTAGTAGTGGTTTATAAACCACTTCATTCTGATGAGATCCAGTAAGATCGAAACTAGTTGATGAATGTTTATTCTCTTTATGAAACAAACAAATTCTTTCATTTATGGCTATGCAAATTACTAGCTTGCTTTGTATAATTAAAAACTTTCTTTCGATTTTTCGTAAAGTTAGTGTTTATTTATACATCGTATATACTGTTTTATTTATTAAATTTGCTATAAGCAATTATTTTTCATTTTTATATATATATATATATATATATATATATATACAGAGTGGTAGAAAAGTCCCGGAACGGTCAAATATTTTGGGAAATACTCCTCGCATCAAAAAAAGAAAAAATACGTGTTCTATATTTTTTTAAAAGCTATCTAATGACACCAAAATTGAACCCCCACCACCTGGGGGTAGTGGTGGGGCAACTTTAAAAGTTTAAGTGGAAACCCCCATTTGTTATTGCAGATTCGGATTCCGCAGGATAAATTACCCCAAATTGACCTACGACCGTATAAGTACTTATAAAAGTGCTCTACGGATTTGACGACGGCCAACAGCTCCTTTCTGGTCACACAATAGTTCCTTTCTGGCCGCGACAAGACCTTACTGGAATACCCAATAACTTTTTCTTGTCCGTCTTGCACCTGAGAAATAACGCTTCCTATAGCTGTGTTACTGGCATTGGTATCCAACACAAATTTCCTCTCCATCCGTGGATAACTCAGAATTGGTGCAGTAGCCGTTTCAGTTGTTAAAATGCGCTGTGGCAGTCGTCATTCCAATTATATTCTTGTCCATTTTCGGTTAATTTCGTCAACGGTTTGGCAATGTTCGCAAACCCAAGTATAAAACGTCGGTAATAAGTGCACAATCCTAGACAGCTGCGTAGTTGGTGTATATCTGCTGGTGTAGGCCACCCTTGTACCGTTTTATCTTGTCAGGGTCAGCTCTTATTCCGGTTTCCGAAACAACATATCCTAGGTATTTCACTTCTTTTCCAAATAGGTGACATTTCTTAGGGCTCAAGGTAAGGTTTGTCCCACGTAATATTTGGAACATCTCCTCTAGATTCTTAAGGTGTACTTCAAAAAAACCGCCTAACACTATCACGTCGTCTAGGTACACAAGACATGTCTTCCAGGACAGTCCACGCAGTATCAACTCCATCAAACGTTCAAAAATAGCAAGGGTATTGCATAATCCAAATGCCATGACCTTGAACTGCCGTAATCCAGTTCCAATTGTAAACGCAGTTTTCTCTTTATCGTTTGGCTCCAAGCCTACCTGCCAGTATCCGCTTTTCAAGTCCAAGGTCGAAAACCATTTAGATCCGGATAGAGTATCCAAGCTGTCATCAATTCTGGGCAAAGGATAGCTGTCTTTCTTTGTCACATTGTTTAGCCGCCGGTAGTCTACACAAAACCTTGTCGACCCATCCTTTCTCTTAACAAGCACTACCGGGGATGCCCATCGAGGGTTCAATCACTCCCTGTTCTTCTACTTTGGTGATAATTTGCTCGACTTCCTTATGTTTTGCTAAAGGAAGCCGTCTGGGATGTTGTCTTATCGGTTGCGCATCTCTAGTATTGATCTTGTGTTGCACAACATTCGTCCTTCCTTTCTCACTATCATCCCGTGCAAACACATTTCGATATCGTCCGACCAGTTCGTTTACCTTGCCCAGTTGGTCGCCGTTTAATCCTTAACACGAAGGTATCAACATATCAAGCAATTTCTGTGAGCAACCGTTGGCTGGTTTATCTTTTGGGTCGTCCACACAACGTTTAACATGCCATACTGGAATGCAACTTTCCACAATCATGTCTTTCTTCAGGGTCACCGTATACGGATTAATGTTTAGCACCCTTACTGGTATCATATTTCGAAACTTTACCAGCGTTCTTCCAATCAGTAATCTCTACTGAACCATTCTCGATTCAGTTGCCTCCATTATGCATACTTGTCCTTCCCGGAGCGTACCATCCAGGCGTCCCATTACTATCATTTCCGCCTTCTCGGATATTTTCATATCACAAATCATTCAAACATACATCGCCTGGTTACTCGTCCCTTGAAATGGAATCTCATCATCATCTATACGAAACACATTTTCTTTCATGTTCACATAAAACCCATATTCTCTCATGAGATCCATTCCCAAGATCACTTCTTCTGTAATCTCAGCTACCAACACCCGATGGTTAATTAGTTTGTCTCTAATTTCCAACGTAACGGCAGTCTCTCCGTGAGTAGAAATTTTCTCACCACTTGCCGTTCGAAAACATACCGATGAAGGTAGCACTTTTCCACGACAACCAAATCTGGTCTCACAATAGTCGTTGTCGCTCCTGTATCCACGAGTAATCGGGCAATCCTACCATTAATTCTACCATTGATATAAATGCTGTTCAGACTTCCCATCGACGATGCAGCACGGATGATAATCTCCGGGGCACTACGTTGTGCTGTCGACGTACGCCCCCTTACATCGACCTGCTTTAGCTCAACCGGTTGTTTTTTTGGTTGAGTACAGCGTCTCTGTATATGACCAACTTCACGGCAGCTCCAACATCGCAGACTCCGTCTCCGTGGTCGTCGTCTTTCCAGCCTTTCCGCCACACGGTTGATTATTTCTTCTATGCTGTTCTGCGGTTGACCAGGTTCAGGCGGCTCCGTGGCGTAGTGGTATGTGTGTGACTACTACGCCCAAGGTCCCGGGTTCAAATTCCGACACGATCCGCTTGAAAATGTTAGGCGACCATTTTCACAAAAATACACCCTCGTTCGGATGAGAGGTAAATGGAGGTCCCGTGTGTGAGTGTTGTCACGCACGTTAAAGATCCCTACCTTGCTTGGAACAGCAAGGGTTCGGCAAAATTCAAAATTTTCCAGGTAAAAACTCGCTTTCTGGCCAATGTAGTACCTTCGGTGGAGCATTGGAAAATCACATGTAAGGTTGACCAGGTTCTTCTTAAGGCAGACCAAACTTTGTGATTCATCCTGTGTGATGTCTGCTTAACTACTTCAAATTCAAGCGCATGAGCCAGTGCGTCATCTAACATTTTTGGCCGTGCTAATATTAGCGCTTGCTGTATTTCGCTGTCTTTAACGCCATCCACAAATGTTTGAACAGCCAGTTGTTCGAGGAAGCTATCTGGTGTCGTTGGGTATGCCAATTTAACTAATCCGGCAATGTCAGCTTCGAATTCTTGCAAGCTTTCATTTGTCCTTTGCGAGCGGTTCTTAACTTGTGCATAGTAAACCTGTTGAAGGTGAGCGTCTCCATATCTCATCTCAAGCTTCGATGTTAAGAAACCGTAATCATTCCGCTGGTGATCTGGAATCGTTTGTAAGATGTTAAGAGCTTTCCCTCGTAGGGCCACTATTAAGGAAATAACTTTTCTTTGTTACACCAACCGTTGACTATTGCAGTGTCTTCAAATTGTCGGCCAAGGTGTTTTACCATTGAATGTGGGTGGTTTCACTTTAAATTTTGACGGTATTGACTTGCTTCCTTCCATGCTTCTTATTTCTGGGATGTTCTGATTTACAACTTGGCTTGCTAATTCAAGTGGGCGCGTTGTTAGTGAAATCATTTGTTCTTGTAACCTCATCACATCTTTTTCAATTTTTACCAATTTACTGGCCAACTTTTGCTCAACTGTTTTTACCTGGTCAGTGAAATCTTCTTTCAATGCAATAGATCCTTCCATAAATCTTTGTTTTTGTGTGGCTGTATTTTCATTCAACTTTTCTTCCATTTTCGCAGCATTTTCACAAAGTGTCAACTCCATATCGTATTTAAACTCGTTATGATTTCAGTCAACTGACCTCACTATGTTTTCACTAAGTGTCACTTATAGTTTAGCTGCCTCTCTTCCATTTTCTCAGCATTTTTACTTAACCTTTCCATTTTCTAGGCATTTTCACTAAACTTTTCTTGCATTTTCGCAGTGTTTTCACTTAACTTTTCTTCCATACCGGATTTAAAATCCTTAAGCAAATTCATTAAAGTTTCTGCGTCCATTTTACTTTGGCTTCTTGTAACTGGCATATAGAAATCACTCAAATGTCTTTAGACTTGTGTTTTTTAAAATTAATCACTATATACCTCACACAGCCAGACGCCAGTGGCTACTACTAACACGACCAATTTAGAACAAGTAGTAATAAAAGTCTTTATTCACAAGTTTAATTAACAGTATATGCCTTATTCATAGATGTTTTCAGTTCAATTAACGATGAATCACTATCACACTAATGTTATTTACAAGCACTAATATCTTCTTAAACTAAATTCTTAACCATAGATCTATTAACAACTCTAACACTATTATTTATTTATTACACTTTTGTCTATTTATGTATTCTACAAGCTGGCGATACAATATACACGTTCACATATCATAAATTTATATTTACTAAAGAACTTTCAGAACGTAATGAACAACTAACTATATACGAGATAATTTATATATGACATTCTGATATAGACTAACTCCTACATTAATCACCGATCTTATATATACCCTATAATTAAATAGATGACTCATACTCCGGTATATGTTAGAAAGTTCTAGGCTTCTGTAGTATATACATTGCTTACGGTGCTTGTGTGTTTGACGGGTTGCCTAATAGTAGCTCCTAACAATATTTATACAAAGTTAAATAACAGTATGATAAATGTAAGATTTAAATACTAAGCAATACAATTTTATTTAAATACTAGCAATTATTGCTGTAGTTTTGTTAAGTATGCACATCTTTGAAAACAAAAGAGCAAACTGATGCAATATGTATTATTAAACTAAATAATTAGATAATTTTTTAATTTTAGATGATCTATAGAACAAGCATCATTGATATACCTATACATATCATTATTAGTCAAGAAAACAATTAAGATGTGATTAAAGTTCATAAAGACTTTATGATGGTCAGACTGCACCATAGGATTAACATTCAACATTGTAAACTCGAGAAAATTCAAATTATGTAAATATTTGTTTGTATAGAAAAGTATTTGTGAAGTGCCTGTATAAAATGTATCAATGCATAACACCGTGATGATTACATAATTTAATTTCGAAAGCATCGTGCTTTTGATAAGAATAACGGTACTTTTTATGTTCTACGCGAAAGAATCGTTTTTAAAAAGAGATTCATCCACATTTTATAATAAAAGCATTGTATTTAGAGAAGTACTCAATCTTATGTAAAATCGCATATTCTAAAAGATTTACATTGGTTCTGTTCAAAGGCGTAAATATTCTAAGAGAAATTTATAGTTCAATTTTATTTAAAACAGCGTAATTCTAAGAGAAATTTATAGTTCAATTTTATGTAAAACAGCGTACACCAAATATTTTAACTTTCGTGTAATAACAAACATGTTCTAGAAAACAATAAAATCGTGAATACTGATAAGACATATAAACAACATCAATTATTATATAGCTCGAGGTAGTAGTAGAACGTTTAATTTTCGAATACTGATAGCAGATGGGAATTACACACCTAAAATAAACCAATGTGAACGTGAAAACAATTAGATTTAGCGTGAAATTTCTAGATGTATACGTTAGAGAGGGTCGCTGTTATAAAAGCCTGTCGATGATGAAGGAAATGGCAGTCTTGATTCAAAACGTCACCATACAGACGATCTAATCAGATAATATGCCACGTAATATTGTCGGAGGCTTTTACGGTCGGTGTCAATATAAAAATTTATGGTTCCGGGTTGGGGCCGTGTCATTCTACAAACGAAGGTCGACGTTTCACCCACTTTTGTAAGGGGCTTTATCAGGACAAGAAAACTACAATAACCTTAGACACTCATTAGCAAAAATTATTTTGTACACTCATCTCTTTTGTTACAGGGACGTAACAAAAAGCAGAACCGTAACGTTCACTAATTCGCTGCACACTCCTCTCTATTCATGATCACTCATGCATAAAAGTTCTCACCCTATATAAACTACCACTTTCGCTACTTTCACCAGTTACTTCGCCACAAGACACCTTTTGGCTTTGAATGAGCTAGCGAGTCTGCTAGTTCAGAAATAACTCTTTCATAATATTTACACTTTAAATAACCATTTTCTTTTCTTTGTCCTGATGAAGCCCCTTACAAAAGTGGGCGAAACGTTGTAACGTATTTTTTTTACGTAGTTACACTTTGTCTGTTGATATAAAATAAAACAGCAATAATATAAAAATATAATTTGTAAATTTCCGTACAATAAAAATAATACATAAAATTTATAATAGTATATAGACTCCTTTACTTTTGAGGTCTAAGTTTCGTTACTAAGCTTCGTCGAGTTGTCAATTCGATCACTTTGCTATCAGCGTTTGAAGAGGTAACCTGCTATCGGCGGCGTAGTAAAGTCAAGATGGTCGTGTCTAAGCAAGTGGCCTGTAACACGGTCCGAAAAAGAATATTTAATTGATTGAATCTTCGTGTCTGAAAGTAGTTCCTAGCGGCTTTAGCGTGATGGTATTCATTTATATGTTCCACCTGGAGCAGCTCAGTTGTTTCCTGCAGGCCAAAGGAGATAGAAGCTCCCTGCATCATTAAAACAGTTGGTATAATCAAGTAAATAAATTTTATTAATATTTTCCTCTTAGTGCAACATCACGGAAGTAGATAATATCTTGGATCTAGAAAATATCTCGGAAGCAATATTTAGAAAATTTAGTTTGAGATTTGGAATACTAAATTTTATAGGATGTAATCAAGGAGAAATTGGTTTCGTTAAATACTGTTTTATTCAGAAGAGTTCTCAAAATTCCAGCAATAAATTCGTACGTATTCACGTGGCTTCTATTTGTGCATCGCAGAACGCAGATGATAATGGAATTTCCGACAGCTGAGGTTATAGTTCGATTTCTTTTGGTCGTACTGTATTTTCACACGTGAGTGTTATTTAGCATTTAATCACTTTCATAATTATTTAAATTGTAATAAGAAAATATAAGGTTGAAACTTTACTTACACTAAAGTCACTTAAAAATCGTTTAACGAAAGAAAGAATTCCGTAATAAATTTATAACCTTGCATAAATTTTAAAGATGGCTATGCTGTTTGATTGTCATAATTATTGCACAAACAGATAACGTTAACTAAACTAAAAAGTTGTTAGTGGCATTTAATGTCAAATCAAAAAAATATTCAGCTGTCCAATTTAGACATCACATGTTATGTTACGCTAATTTAAAAATATATTTAATAATTTTGAGGTCATGTACTTTGATTCTCAATAACGTGACGAATTCTTTTTATACATATTAAGTAAAACTAACTTTATGTTAAAACATGCTATTTTATCTGAACTTAAGTAATTAAATTTGATTGTTAAGTCAATGTAGTACTACTATGGCTGAAGAATATGTAATATGAATTATTAAGAGAGCTCAAACTTTTTATAAAATTTATTGAGAAAGATTCAATTTAGAGATCTATATGTTTTTGAATACAAATCCTTATTATATTTCTGTTCTATAAAAATTATTAGTTGAAAAATATTATATTAAAACAAGGAATTTAATCAAATAGAATCTATTTTTGCATGACTCTTTTATTATTTAAAATACAAATAAAACTTACAGGTCATTCTTGATCAGTAATTGTGTGTAATGATAACAAATTCCCTGGGTGTATATTTTTGGAACTTAAATTCTATTATATTGTTTTTGGTAAATATTTTTGAGGACACAAACGGTGTCCATGTTGTGCATTTGTTTGTTCACAGGTTAAGGAGACATCTGGTAATTGAGATTTTGGTAAGTGTTTTAAAAAAGTGAAATTCAGGTTTTATGGCTATATTAGTGGTGTTGATATAAGGTTTCCGCATTCCCCTAATACAAACACAGATCATTTTTGTAGGTTGTTGTATTGAAAAATACGGTGGCGCTCATTATTTATATTTTTGGTCATTTGACAACCCATGACCCAAGCTCATGATCTACCCAGAGCTAACACTCTACTAGCCGTTTATGTCTCAAGAGTTTTTCTTTTCCTCGAGCCGTTTTCCATCCAACTTTACCTTGGGTTTTCATTGTTAATAAGAAATTCTCGACCTTGTGATATCAGGTAAGGGTTTAGGAAATATAAAGGTGCAATTTGTTAGCTGATATTCACGAAGGTAAAACTTTTTTTTTTGTTTTCAACGTCAAACTTAGTTTATAAAATGATACGGCCCCAACCCAACCCCATAAATATTTATAACATGCCACGTAGTTAAAGTTCCATCTAACGTACCGTATTTAATAGTGAAAGTTATTTGAATACATTATGAAAGACAGACCATTTTAAAAACGGTTTTAAGAATAGTCGACGTTAAAGTGTTTATCAATACCCAGATATGAGCAGATTATTTGATGTACGTACAATGATCTCAAAATGGAAATAGATAATTAAGAAATAATAAAAAAATACCGCAAGATAAAGTCTTCTTAATTGGAATAAGGCCTATAAGATTAGAATGGTTTGGTGTTAAATGTTTGCTCTTTGCATAATATACAAAATACGTATTTTTCATGCTAAATAAATGTGGTTTTCTAACTCCTAGCACTATTTACATGTATTGTATAACCATTATCACTCAATATACCCCTAAATAACCCCCTTATCATAGCTATATAATATATATATATATATATATATATATATATATATTACTCAAATTTAGACCAGGGTAGAAAATTAATTAACGACATCAAATAATTTTAATCATCGTGTATAAGGACGCTTTCTATAAAAAGAAGCAGAATTAAAATGCTCAACGTGTATTTAATTTAATTGTACCAAGAAACAAATAGAAGTTACGTGCAAAATTTATATTAATTAATTCAATTTTTAAGTAATGGGTATTAAACAAAGTGTACAAATAATAGCTTAATATTTAGTGCGTATTCGCTAAAAATTAAAAGGTAGAAGTCAATGCCATTCATTATTATTTTAGTTGGAGTTAATTGAACCATTATTAATAATATAATAAGCATAAAAGCCTGTGAAAATCCAAGGTTAAAATACCATGAAATAAAAGCTCTGAGAATTATATTAAAACGTTAATTAGGAGCACACACCTGCGTATTTTTAAAAGTCAATTTCAGTTTAATTTGTTTGGATAAACATGAAAATTCTGCGTATATTGGAAACGGTCGGATAAACCGTAGCTTATATTAACGGGAAGGTTAGATGTGGGGTTATTTAACTCAAATACGAATCCACGTGGATTGAAATAGCCCATGATACAGAGTATTGATTTGTACCACTCAGGCCAAGGTAGAAAAGGAAGGATAAAATGCTTCAAGCAGAGACAGTAATAATTAAAGGCGTGATTTGTGTAGCGTCACGAGGGCTACGATTGGTTGTAATAAGATGCAGATATGAGAGGTGTAAACGTAACTATTTCTATACAAAATTAATTAGTTAATCTCGGACGTGTTTGAGAGCCGTGTGAAAATTTCTTAGATTTTCAACTGGCGCGTGTGCAAATTTAATAGAACCGCGTGCCGGACTGTCGAAAAGGGAACATAGTATGCGAAATTCTGAAAACTGGCCGTCGCGAACAAAACCGACATACAGGCGAGCTATTATATAAACCCGGACTTTAAACAGTTTCGCTCTCTTAGATTTTCGATTTTGATTCAATACTTTAAACAGTTTGCTCTTATATTTATTTTGGTGATTATTGAATACTTTAAAACAGTTTGCTCTTTACGTGCTAAGATACAAGTTATTATGCATTAGTGCACTTAGAAAAGAAGATACAAGATAATAAGGTCTAGTTATATTTGCGAGTATTACTGTACCAATTATCGAAATTAGTAACGATAAATGAATAAACAAAAGTAGGCAGTTTTGGGTATAGCGTGAAAGAATTATGAATTTCTTTGCTATTTTCGGGAGTGTTAATAATTAAATGATTCGTAAACGTGTCTGGATCCACAAAACAAGATTTTGATATACTTAGATGAGTTCCTGAGAAGCCCTGAAACAACTTTAGATGAATGGTGTAGAAAATTTTAAAAGCGTTCAGAATCAGAAGCCGTAAACATAACCCAGTTGGAATGGTGTGATTAACAAAGGACGATGTACATTGGAGCCACGAGTGCATTAACCTTCAGGTAACTTATGCTTTGTTGTTCGATTTTGATGTTTTGGTGTGTGTTGAATAACTTTATAATTTGTTTGCTAAAAAAATGGACTGTAGTGAATTTGTACAAACAACAAATTTTTAATTTTAAGGTGAAATTTTCTTGTTTAACTAGAAAGGAGTATTTAGCAGTTTATGTTCTTGATTATGATGAAAATTTGGGTCTGTCTTTGAGCTCAATTAGACTAACCTCTTTGATTAACGTAAAGGGGTGGGAGATGCTCCCTTTGTACTCAGACTCAGGTCTGCAAATATTCTTAAATTAATTAGTAGGCATCCTACAAGGACTTTAATTCTGGATGCAAATTAAAATGAAGACAAATTTAATCTTGAAATTTATGATACTGAAATTTATGCTACAATTTAATTTTGAAATTTTAATGTATTATGAATATTGATGTAAATAGAGTTAACGTTGATGTTTGTGGTAGGAATGTGTTTGTTTTTTTTATGAATGAGGATGAAAGTTTTAACTAGGTGAGCAGCCGAGGCGGAAAGAGTAAAGAGGCGATTATCAGAAGAGATTCAACAGGGCGAGAATCACAGCAAATCTGGGTGCCAAATTCGAGAGGCCCGAATACTTTTTTTTACTCTGGTGAGGCCTTTTGCAGGTTTCACAGCAATATATGTATATATATATATATATATATATATATATATAATTGAAATGGTCAGGTATAGTAAAACAACTCAATTTGTTTTCATTGGTTTTCGTGTATGCTTTACGCGTTTCGGTTCCAAATAACCATTTCAAATAGCAGTTGCACTAAAACATTTTAAATAAATAAATAAATATACCTTTACGACGTACAATAGTTATAATGTATCTGTTATTTATTTAAAAATGTTTTAGTGCAACTGCTATTTTGAAAATGGTTATTTGGAACCGAAACGCGTAAAGCATGAAAATACACGAAAACCAATGAAAACAAATTGAGTTGTTTTACTTATACCTGACCATTTTCCAGGAACATTCATTACTATTTATATATGGTCAAGAAAATTTATATCTTAATATATATATATATATATATATATATATATATATATATATATAGCCGTGTTCGCCTCTGGATTCTCAGTAGATTCGAAAATTAATTTATATAAAAATCGAAAATTTCACCAAAAATAAAAAAATTCAAAAAAACTCTTACCTAGATTCCTCTCTTCTTAATTTGAATTCTTTCTATTGCTTCCCTGGCTAGCTCAGTTGGGCCTCCTCTTGGATACCTAGATTCACTCTCATATTCTCAATCGTTCACGCACACTCTCAATAAAACCACAAAATAATACAACAATCATACAATATCTATTTTCCACTATTTACAAATAAAACTTCAAAATTATATACATCTCAGTGGTCAAGTTACACCTCAATAAATTCTATTTAGTAAAGTCCAAAATTGTAACTAGCAATATCAAACACATTGAATGTAACCTGAGTAAATGGGCCCTGAATAATACCTTATCTTTCTTTCTGTATTTATAATTAATTTCAATTAGGCAACTCGAGTATGGTGAGCTCATGATAACCCAGTTAATTATAATTAATGTATGCTCTTTACTTGGCATATTCTTATTACAAACCCAACAAAAACCCATGTACTCATAACAAAAAAATATTTAAATTCCTGAGGAACATTAATCAGCTTTATATACACCTTTAGCTTTATAGTTAAATACCACAATAAAAGTTAGTTATATGTATTACTTTCAATACTCCAAATAATGTAAAATACCATCATAGTTCACTCTCACCCATCACAATAACCGTCATAGTTTATCAACAACAACAAATTCTAAAGCGTTACCTAGAATTTCTAGCAGATCTCTGCTCCGTTGACGATGCCGTATAGTTGTTTCGCTTTGCTCTGCTGGCCGCCTCTAGCTATTTGTAGTTGAACACCCTCTAAGCTATGCTGCAAGGCTGTTCATACACGATACCTCCAAATCCAATTATTACTCTTCTTTGATAATTGTTTAATTTAATTCACGTTACATAACGTCACTACACGAGCTTGTTAAAAAAATATATGTGGCACCTCAATAAAATTTAGACTCGGCACTATCCGCGTACAAATTATGAGGTTAACACCGTACTATTTAATTTAAATAATTTTCTATACTTACAAGCTCGTGGTAACTTCGGTACGTAGTCTGAAGCGATCAAAATGCTAAGGGACTTTTATTCATTTTCAAAAAGTATTTATACCATTTACGATGCCACCTCTCGGCCGCATTTCACCCAAAGTCCTTCATTTCCAATAATATTTCTTAAAATTTTGGGTTCAACCGTTTTCTAAATTCTCGAAATTCAGCGCGTCGTTACGATATTTTCTGAAAATTAATATTCAATATTCCCGTGTTTGTCTGATGTACAACTAACGATATCGACCAATAGTCTATGCATTGACGTCTTACAAATCCCTCCTACATAACGCTGTCCCTTTCTTATGCATATTCTACGTCTCTAACCTTGTTTGAGTGGTAGAAATCGATATTCCTGTCCATCTGCTATCTAACCCCACGTGGACTTGCCTACGTGCTTTAAATAACCCCTTATTAGTGTTTAATGCGAAAACAACCGACCGTTTGTACAATATACCTAGAATTTTGAGTTTTATCTACACAAATTAAGGAGAAGTTGACATTTAGAAAACATGCAGGTGTTTAATTAACGATTGTTTTAAAATAACATTTCTAGGATTCCGCTTTTCGAAGTATTTCATATCCAACGGCTATATTTGTTTCTGTGTTAGCAACGCGTTTCACCTTGGTATTATCGACTTTTACACGCTCTTATGCGTTTTGAACGTTATATTCCTTTGAATTCAACTCAATTAAATTAAATAATTATTTCCATTGAATTATGCAATTTATCTTCTTTACGCACCTATTAAATTCTTAATCCCTAATTATAAAATAATGGTAATACTTGATACTTTAAATTGAATAAATTGAGATAAATTACACACGTAAATTTTGGTTGTTTCCTTTATACAGGGTGTTTTGAAGTTGCTTTGTTTATATTTACATTTAACCCTTTAAAACCACTACGATATACAGAGTGGTAGAAAAGTCCCGGAACGGTCAAATACTTTGGGAAATACTCATCGCATCAAAAAAAGAAAAAATACGTGTTCAATATTTTTTAAAAAGCTATCCAATGACACCAAAATTGAACCCCCACCCCCTGGGGGTAGTGGTGGAGCAACTTTAAAAGTTTAAGTGGAAACCCCCATTTGTTATTGCAGATTCGGATTCCGCAGGATAAATTACCCCAAATTGACCTACGATACAAGCCATTTTGGATGATAGAAGGCGTTGTAATTGACAAAACCAAAATAGGGTACAAAAACATTTGAAATCGAAAAATGTCAGAATTACATTCATTTTTAGTATTCATTTCGTTACTACTGCAATCGACAAAAATTAACTATTTCTAGAAGAATTGATGGATCAGAAAATAAAAGAAGTAAAATAATAAAATATTTATTTCATACATAACGAAATTACCGCCGAAGGTGTTCAAATTGACCACCTCTCGTCGCGCTTTTAGGTCTTCCAGATCTTGGTTCATCCTTCACCGAACCAGTTCGCTCAATAGGATTCACTGTTCGACTCACAGTAGATTTAGAAATCGGTTGACGTTCCGCATTGACTTCATTAAATAAATCTGCGACTTGCTGCAATGATCTTTCTTTCTCCATACCCCCGCATCATCAGGACAATTATTCTTTCTCTTTCAGACAGAGACATCACGAAATAATATCAAAAGCTAGTAACGAAATGAATACTAAAAATGAATGTAATTCTGACATTTTTCGATTTCAAATGTTTTTGTACCCTATTTTGGTTTTGTCAATTACAACGCCTTCTATCATCCAAAATGGCTTGTATCGTAGGTCAATTTGGGGTAATTTATCCTGCGGAATCCGAATCTGCAATAACAAATGGGGGTTTCCACTTAAACTTTTAAAGTTGCCCCACCACTACCCCCAGGTGGTGGGGGTTCAATTTTGGTGTCATTAGATAGCTTTTAAAAAAATATAGAACACGTATTTTTTCTTTTTTTGATGCGAGGAGTATTTCCCAAAATATTTGACCGTTCCGGGACTTTTCTACCACTCTTATATATATATATATATATATATATATATATATATATATATATATAACTGAAAATGGTCAGAGAACATCAATTTGTCATTTGTATTCGGTTCAATAACCATTTCAAAATAGCAGTTGCACTAAAACATTTTAAATAAATAACAGATACATTATAACTATTGTACGTCGTAAAGGTATATTTATTTATTTATTTAAAAATGTTTTAGTGCAACTGCTATTTTGAAAATGGTTATTTGGAACCGAAACGCGTAAAGCATGAAAATACACGAAAACCAATGAAAACAAATTGAGTTGTTTTACTTATACCTGACCATTTTCCAGGAACATTCATTACTATATATATATATATATATATATATATATATATACATATATTGCTGTGAAACCTGCAAAAGGCCTCACCAGAGTAAAAAAGTATTCGGCCTCTCGAATTTGGCACCCAGATTTGCTGTGATTCTCGCCCTGTTGAATCTCTTCTGATAATCGCCTCTTTACTCTTTCCGCCTCGGCTGCTCACCTAGTTAAAACTTTCATCCTCATTCATAAAAAAAACAAACACATTCCTACCACAAACATCAACGTTAACTCTATTTACATCAATATTCATAATACATTAAAATTTCAAAATTAAATTGTAGCATAAATTTCAGTATCATAAATTTCAAGATTAAATTTGTCATCATTTTAATTTGCATCCAGAATTAAAGTCCTTGTAGGATGCCTACTAATTAATTTAAGAATATTTGCAGACCTGAGTCTGAGTACAAAGGGAGCATCTCCCACCCCTTTACGTTAATCAAAGAGGTTAGTCTAATTGAGCTCAAAGACAGACCCAAATTTTCATCATAATCAAGAACATAAACTGCTAAATACTCCTTTCTAGTTAAACAAGAAAATTTCACCTTAAAATTAAAAATTTGTTGTTTGTACAAATTCACTACAGTCCATTTTTTTTAGCAAACAAATTATAAAGTTATTCAACACACACCAAAACATCAAAAATCGAACAACAAAGCATAAGTTACCTGAAGGTTAATGCACTCGTGGCTCCAATGTACATCGTCCTTTGTTAATCACACCATTCCAACTGGGTTATGTTTACGGCTTCTGATTCTGAACGCTTTTAAAATTTTCTACACCATTCATCTAAAGTTGTTTCAGGGCTTCTCAGGAACTCATCTAAGTATATCAAAATCTTGTTTTGTGGATCCAGACACGTTTACGAATCATTTAATTATTAACACTCCCGAAAAATAGCAAAGAAATTCATAATTCTTTCACGCTATACCCAAAACTGCCTACTTTTGTTTATTCATTTATCGTTACTAATTTCGATAATTGGTACAGTAATACTCGCAAATATAACTAGACCTTATTATCTTGTATCTTCTTTTCTAAGTGCACTAATGCATAATAACTTGTATCTTAGCACGTAAAGAGCAAACTGTTTTAAAGTATTCAATAATCACCAAAATAAATATAAGAGCAAACTGTTTAAAGTATTGAATCAAAATCGAAAATCTAAGAGAGCGAAACTGTTTAAAGTCCGGGTTTATATAATAGCTCGCCTGTATGTCGGTTTTGTTCGCGACGGCCAGTTTTCAGAATTTCGCATACTATGTTCCCTTTTCGACAGTCCGGCACGCGGTTCTATTAAATTTGCACACGCGCCAGTTGAAAATCTAAGAAATTTTCACACGGCTCTCAAACACGTCCGAGATTAACTAATTAATTTTGTATAGAAATAGTTACGTTTACACCTCTCATATCTGCATCTTATTACAACCAATCGTAGCCCTCGTGACGCTACACAAATCACGCCTTTAATTATTACTGTCTCTGCTTGAAGCATTTTATCCTTCCTTTTCTACCTTGGCCTGAGTGGTACAAATCAATACTCTGTATCATGGGCTATTTCAATCCACGTGGATTCGTATTTGAGTTAAATAACCCCACATCTAACCTTCCCGTTAATATAAGCTACGGTTTATCCGACCGTTTCCAATATACGCAGAATTTTCATGTTTATCCAAACAAATTAAACTGAAATTGACTTTTAAAAATACGCAGGTGTGTGCTCTAATTAACGTTTTAATATAATTCTCAGAGCTTTTATTTCATGGTATTTTAACCTTGGATTTTCACAGGCTTTTATGCTTATTATATTATTAATAATGGTTCAATTAACTCCAACTAAAATAATAATGAATGGCATTGACTTCTACCTTTAATTTTTAGCGAATACGCACTAAATATTAAGCTATTATTTGTACACTTTGTTTAATACCCATTACTTAAAAATTGAATTAATTAATATAAATTTTGCACGTAACTTCTATTTGTTTCTTGGTACAATTAAATTAAATACACGTTGAGCATTTTAATTCTGCTTCTTTTTATAGAAAGCGTCCTTATACACGATGATTAAAATTATTTGATGTCGTTAATTAATTTTCTACCCTGGTCTAAATTTGAGTAATATATATATATATATATATATATATATATATTTATATAGCTATGATAAGGGGGTTATTTAGGGGTATATTGAGTGATAATGGTTATACAATACATGTAAATAGTGCTAGGAGTTAGAAAACCACATTTATTTAGCATGAAAATACGTATTTTGTATATTATGCAAAGAGCAAACATTTAACACCAAACCATTCTAATCTTATAGGCCTTATTCCAATTAAGAAGACTTTATCTTGCGGTATTTTTTTATTATTTCTTAATTATCTATTTCCATTTTGAGATCATTGTACGTACATCAAATAATCTGCTCATATCTGGGTATTGATAAACACTTTAACGTCGACTATTCTTAAAACCGTTTTAAAATGGTCTGTCTTTCATAATGTATTCAAATAACTTTCACTATTAAATACGGTACGTTAGATGGAACTTTAACTACGTGGCATGTTATAAATATTTATGGGGTTGGGTTGGGGCCGTATCATTTTATAAACTAAGTTTGACGTTGAAAACAAAAAAAAAAGTTTTACCTTCGTGAATATCAGCTAACAAATTGCACCTTTATATTTCCTAAACCCTTACCTGATATCACAAGGTCGAGAATTTCTTATTAACAATGAAAACCCAAGGTAAAGTTGGATGGAAAACGGCTCGAGGAAAAGAAAAACTCTTGAGACATAAACGGCTAGTAGAGTGTTAGCTCTGGGTAGATCATGAGCTTGGGTCATGGGTTGTCAAATGACCAAAAATATAAATAATGAGCGCCACCGTATTTTTCAATACAACAACCTACAAAAATGATCTGTGTTTGTATTAGGGGAATGCGGAAACCTTATATCAACACCACTAATATAGCCATAAAACCTGAATTTCACTTTTTTAAAACACTTACCAAAATCTCAATTACCAGATGTCTCCTTAACCTGTGAACAAACAATGCACAACATGGACACCGTTTGTGTCCTCAAAATATTTACCAAAAACAATATAATAGAATTTAAGTTCCAAAAATATACACCCAGGGAATTTGTTATCATTACACACAATTACTGATCAAGAATGACCTGTAAGTTTTATTTGTATTTTAAATAATAAAAGAGTCATGCAAAAATAGATTCTATTTGATTAAATTCCTTGTTTTAATATAATATTTTTCAACTAATAATTTTTATAGAACAGAAATATAATAAGGATTTGTATTCAAAAACATATAGATCTCTAAATTGAATCTTTCTCAATAAATTTTATAAAAAGTTTGAGCTCTCTTAATAATTCATATTACATATTCTTCAGCCATAGTAGTACTACATTGACTTAACAATCAAATTTAATTACTTAAGTTCAGATAAAATAGCATGTTTTAACATAAAGTTAGTTTTACTTAATATGTATAAAAAGAATTCGTCACGTTATTGAGAATCAAAGTACATGACCTCAAAATTATTAAATATATTTTTAAATTAGCGTAACATAACATGTGATGTCTAAATTGGACAGCTGAATATTTTTTTGATTTGACATTAAATGCCACTAACAACTTTTTAGTTTAGTTAACGTTATCTGTTTGTGCAATAATTATGACAATCAAACAGCATAGCCATCTTTAAAATTTATGCAAGGTTATAAATTTATTACGGAATTCTTTCTTTCGTTAAACGATTTTAAGTGACTTTAGTGTAAGTAAAGTTTCAACCTTATATTTTCTTATTACAATTTAAATAATTATGAAAGTGATTAAATGCTAAATAACACTCACGTGTGAAAATACAGTACGACCAAAAGAAATCGAACTATAACCTCAGCTGTCGGAAATTCCATTATCATCTGCGTTCTGCGATGCACAAATAGAAGCCACGTGAATACGTACGAATTTATTGCTGGAATTTTGAGAACTCTTCTGAATAAAACAGTATTTAACGAAACCAATTTCTCCTTGATTACATCCTATAAAATTTAGTATTCCAAATCTCAAACTAAATTTTCTAAATATTGCTTCCGAGATATTTTCTAGATCCAAGATATTATCTACTTCCGTGATGTTGCACTAAGAGGAAAATATTAATAAAATTTATTTACTTGATTATACCAACTGTTTTAATGATGCAGGGGAGCTTCTATCTCCTTTGGCCTGCAGGAAACAACTGAGCTGCTCCAGGTGGAACATATAAATGAATACCATCACGCTAAAGCCGCTAGGAACTACTTTCAGACACGAAGATTCAATCAATTAAATATTCTTTTCGGACCGTGTTACAGGCCACTTGCTTAGACACGACCATCTTGACTTTACTACGCCGCCGATAGCAGGTTACCTCTTCAAACGCTGATAGCAAAGTGATCGAATTGACAACTCGACGAAGCTTAGTAACGAAACTTAGACCTCAAAAGTAAAGGAGTCTATATACTATTATAAATTTTATGTATTATTTTTATTGTACGGAAATTTACAAATTATATTTTATATTATTGCTGTTTTATTTTATATCAACAGACAAAGTGTAACTACGTAAAAAATACGTTACAACGTTTCGCCCACTTTTGTAAGGGCTTCATCAGGACAAAGAAAAGAAAATGGTTATTTAAAGTGTAAATATTATGAAAGAGTTATTTCTGAACTAGCAGACTCGCTAGCTCATTCAAAGCCAAAAGGTGTCTTGTGAAGTAACTGGTGAAAGTAGCGAAAGTGGTAGTTTATATAGGGTGAGAACTTTTATGCATGAGTGATCATGAATAGAGAGGAGTGTGCAGCGAATTAGTGAACGTTACGGTTCTGCTTTTTGTTACGTCCCTGTAACAAAAGAGATGAGTGTACAAAATAATTTTTGCTAATGAGTGTCTAAGGTTATTGTAGTTTTCTTGTCCTGATAAAGCCCCTTACAAAAGTGGGTGAAACGTCGACCTTCGTTTGTAGAATGACACGGCCCCAACCCGGAACCATAAATTTTTATATTGACACCGACCGTAAAAGCCTCCGACAATATTACGTGGCATATTATCTGATTAGATCGTCTGTATGGTGACGTTTTGAATCAAGACTGCCATTTCCTTCATCATCGACAGGCTTTTATAACAGCGACCCTCTCTAACGTATACATCTAGAAATTTCACGCTAAATCTAATTGTTTTCACGTTCACATTGGTTTATTTTAGGTGTGTAATTCCCCATCTGCTATCAGTATTCGAAAATTAAACGTTCTACTACTACCTCGAGCTATATAATAATTGATGTTGTTTATATGTCTTATCAGTATTCACGATTTTATTGTTTTCTAGAACATGTTTGTTATTACACGAAAGTTAAAATATTTGGTGTACGCTGTTTTACATAAAATTGAACTATAAATTTCTCTTAGAATTACGCTGTTTTAAATAAAATTGAACTATAAATTTCTCTTAGAATATTTACGCCTTTGAACAGAACCAATGTAAATCTTTTAGAATATGCGATTTTACATAAGATTGAGTACTTCTCTAAATACAATGCTTTTATTATAAAATGTGGATGAATCTCTTTTTAAAAACGATTCTTTCGCGTAGAACATAAAAAGTACCGTTATTCTTATCAAAAGCACGATGCTTTCGAAATTAAATTATGTAATCATCACGGTGTTATGCATTGATACATTTTTATACAGGCACTTCACAAATACTTTTTCTATACAAATAAATATTTACATAATTTGAATTTTCTCGAGTTTACAATGTTGAATGTTAATCCTATGGTGCAGTCTGACCATCATAAACTCTTTATGAACTTTAATCACATCTTAATTGTTTTCTTGACTAATAATGATATGTATAGGTATATCAATGATGCTTGTTCTATAGATCATCTAAAATTAAAAAATTATCTAATTATTTAGTTTAATAATACATATTGCATCAGTTTGCTCTTTTGTTTTTCAAAGATGTGCATACTTAACAAAACTACAGCAATAATTGCTAGTATTTAAATAAAATTGTATTGCTTAGTATTTAAATCTTACATTTATCATACTGTTATTTAACTTTGTATAAATATTGTTAGGAGCTACTATTAGGCAACCCGTCAAACACACAAGCACCGTAAGCAATGTATATACTACAGAAGCCTAGAACTTTCTAACATATACCGGAGTATGAGTCATCTATTTAATTATAGGGTATATATAAGATCGGTGATTAATGTAGGAGTTAGTCTATATCAGAATGTCATATATAAATTATCTCGTATATAGTTAGTTGTTCATTACGTTCTGAAAGTTCTTTAGTAAATATAAATTTATGATATGTGAACGTGTATATTGTATCGCCAGCTTGTAGAATACATAAATAGACAAAAGTGTAATAAATAAATAATAGTGTTAGAGTTGTTAATAGATCTATGGTTAAGAATTTAGTTTAAGAAGATATTAGTGCTTGTAAATAACATTAGTGTGATAGTGATTCATCGTTAATTGAACTGAAAACATCTATGAATAAGGCATATACTGTTAATTAAACTTGTGAATAAAGACTTTTATTACTACTTGTTCTAAATTGGTCGTGTTAGTAGTAGCCACTGGCGTCTGGCTGTGTGAGGTATATAGTGATTAATTTTAAAAAACACAAGTCTAAAGACATTTGAGTGATTTCTATATGCCAGTTACAAGAAGCCAAAGTAAAATGGACGCAGAAACTTTAATGAATTTGCTTAAGGATTTTAAATCCGGTATGGAAGAAAAGTTAAGTGAAAACACTGCGAAAATGCAAGAAAAGTTTAGTGAAAATGCCTAGAAAATGGAAAGGTTAAGTAAAAATGCTGAGAAAATGGAAGAGAGGCAGCTAAACTATAAGTGACACTTAGTGAAAACATAGTGAGGTCAGTTGACTGAAATCATAACGAGTTTAAATACGATATGGAGTTGACACTTTGTGAAAATGCTGCGAAAATGGAAGAAAAGTTGAATGAAAATACAGCCACACAAAAACAAAGATTTATGGAAGGATCTATTGCATTGAAAGAAGATTTCACTGACCAGGTAAAACAGTTGAGCAAAAGTTGGCCAGTAAATTGGTAAAATTGAAAAAGATGTGATGAGGTTACAAGAACAAATGATTTCACTAACAACGCGCCCACTTGAATTAGCAAGCCAAGTTGTAAATCAGAACATCCCAGAAATAAGAAGCATGGAAGGAAGCAAGTCAATACCGTCAAAATTTAAAGTGAAACCACCCACATTCAATGGTAAAACACCTTGGCCGACAATTTGAAGACACTGCAATAGTCAACGGTTGGTGTAACAAAGAAAAGTTATTTCCTTAATAGTGGCCCTACGAGGGAAAGCTCTTAACATCTTACAAACGATTCCAGATCACCAGCGGAATGATTACGGTTTCTTAACATCGAAGCTTGAGATGAGATATGGAGACGCTCACCTTCAACAGGTTTACTATGCACAAGTTAAGAACCGCTCGCAAAGGACAAATGAAAGCTTGCAAGAATTCGAAGCTGACATTGCCGGATTAGTTAAATTGGCATACCCAACGACACCAGATAGCTTCCTCGAACAACTGGCTGTTCAAACATTTGTGGATGGCGTTAAAGACAGCGAAATACAGCAAGCGCTAATATTAGCACGGCCAAAAATGTTAGATGACGCACTGGCTCATGCGCTTGAATTTGAAGTAGTTAAGCAGACATCACACAGGATGAATCACAAAGTTTGGTCTGCCTTAAGAAGAACCTGGTCAACCTTACATGTGATTTTCCAATGCTCCACCCGAAGGTACTACATTGGCCAGAAAGCGAGTTTTTTTACCTGGAAAATTTTGAATTTTGCCGAACCCTTGCTGTTCCAAGCAAGGTAGGGATCTTTAACGTGCGTGACAACACTCACACACGGGACCTCCATTTTACCTCTCATCCGAACGAGGGTGTATTTTTGTGAAAAATGGTCGCCTAACATTTTTCAAGCGGATCGTGTCGGAATTTGAACCCGGGACCTTGGGCGTAGTAGTCACACACATACCACTACGCCACGGAGCCGCCTGAACCTGGTCAACCGCAGAACAGCATAGAAGAAATAATCAACCGTGTGGCGGAAAGGCTGGAAAGACGACGACCACGGAGACGGAGTCTGCGATGTTGGAGCTGCCGTGAAGTTGGTCATATACAGAGACGCTGTACTCAACCAAAAAAACAACCGGTTGAGCTAAAGCAGGTCGACGTAAGGGGGCGTACGTCGACAGCACAACGTAGTGCCCCGGAGATTATCATCCGTGCTGCATCGTCGATGGGAAGTCTGAACAGCATTTATATCAATGGTAGAATTAATGGTAGGATTGCCCGATTACTCGTGGATACAGGAGCGACAACGACTATTGTGAGACCAGATTTGGTTGTCGTGGAAAAGTGCTACCTTCATCGGTATGTTTTCGAACGGCAAGTGGTGAGAAAATTTCTACTCACGGAGAGACTGCCGTTACGTTGGAAATTGGAGACAAACTAATTAACCATCGGGTGTTGGTAGCTGAGATTACAGAAGAAGTGATCTTGGGAATGGATCTCATGAGAGAATATGGGTTTTATGTGAACATGAAAGAAAATGTGTTTCGTATAGATGATGATGAGATTCCATTTCAAGGGACGAGTAACCAGGCGATGTATGTTTGAATGATTTGTGATATGAAAATATCCGAGAAGGCGGAAATGATAGTAATGGGACGCCTGGATGGTACGCTCCGGGAAGGACAAGTATGCATAATGGAGGCAACTGAATCGAGAATGGTTCAGTAGAGATTACTGATTGGAAGAACGCTGGTAAAGTTTCGAAATATGATACCAGTAAGGGTGCTAAACATTAATCCGTATACGGTGACCCTGAAGAAAGACATGATTGTGGAAAGTTGCATTCCAGTATGGCATGTTAAACGTTGTGTGGACGACCCAAAAGATAAACCAGCCAACGGTTGCTCACAGAAATTGCTTGATATGTTGATACCTTCGTGTTAAGGATTAAACGGCGACCAACTGGGCAAGGTAAACGAACTGGTCGGACGATATCGAAATGTGTTTGCACGGGATGATAGTGAGAAAGGAAGGACGAATGTTGTGCAACACAAGATCAATACTAGAGATGCGCAACCGATAAGACAACATCCCAGACGGCTTCCTTTAGCAAAACATAAGGAAGTCGAGCAAATTATCACCAAAGTAGAAGAACAGGGAGTGATTGAACCCTCGATGGGCATCCCCGGTAGTGCTTGTTAAGAGAAAGGATGGGTCGACAAGGTTTTGTGTAGACTACCGGCGGCTAAACAATGTGACAAAGAAAGACAGCTATCCTTTGCCCAGAATTGATGACAGCTTGGATACTCTATCCGGATCTAAATGGTTTTCGACCTTGGACTTGAAAAGCGGATACTGGCAGGTAGGCTTGGAGCCAAACGATAAAGAGAAAACTGCGTTTACAATTGGAACTGGATTACGGCAGTTCAAGGTCATGGCATTTGGATTATGCAATACCCTTGCTATTTTTGAACGTTTGATGGAGTTGATACTGCGTGGACTGTCCTGGAAGACATGTCTTGTGTACCTAGACGACGTGATAGTGTTAGGCGGTTTTTTTGAAGTACACCTTAAGAATCTAGAGGAGATGTTCCAAATATTACGTGGGACAAACCTTACCTTGAGCCCTAAGAAATGTCACCTATTTGGAAAAGAAGTGAAATACCTAGGATATGTTGTTTCGGAGACCGGAATAAGAGCTGACCCTGACAAGATAAAAACGGTACAAGGGTGGCCTACACCAGCAGATATACACCAACTACGCAGCTGTCTAGGATTGTGCACTTATTACCGACGTTTTATACTTGGGTTTGCGAACATTGCCAAACCGTTGACGAAATTAACCGAAAATGGACAAGAATATAATTGGAATGACGACTGCCACAGCGCATTTTAACAACTGAAACGGCTACTGCACCAATTCTGAGTTATCCACGGATGGAGAGGAAATTTGTGTTGGATACCAATGCCAGTAACACAGCTATAGGAAGCGTTATTTCTCAGGTGCAAGACGGACAAGAAAAAGTTATTGGGTATTCCAGTAAGGTCTTGTCGCGGCCAGAAAGGAACTATTGTGTGACCAGAAAGGAGCTGTTGGCCGTCGTCAAATCCGTAGAGCACTTTTATAAGTACTTATACGGTCGTAAATTCCTGTTAAGAACAGACCATGCTGCACTAAAATGGTTACTGCAGTTTCGAAATCCTGTAATGCAAGTTGCAAGGTGGATAGAACGGCTGCAGGAATATGACTTTGATACAGAACATCGTGTAGGAACTAGCCATCGGAATTCAGACGCTTTGTCAAGGAGACCTTGTCCGGTGGACTGCAATCATTGCTCTAAGATGGAAGAGAAAATAAGTGTCATTCACAGAATGACGGTAACCGATGATACTTGGCAACACGAAGTAATACGAGAAGACCAGGAGAATTACTACGAATTGGGACGTATTATTGAGTGGAAAAGTAGAGGACAACGACCAGCTTGGGAAGAAATTAGTATTTCAAGTAGAAGCCTGAAGGTATACTGGGCACAGTGGGACTCCTTGGTGATTGAAAATAGAATCTTGAAACGACGCCTAGAATGTGAAGATGGCACTGAGAGACTTCAAGTGATAGTGCCGAGAAGCAGAGTGCCGGAAGTGTTGCAGCACTTGCACGATGGTATTTCCGTAGGGCACATTGGCGTGAAAAGAACTCTCGAAAGAGTGAGAGAAAGATTCTATTGGGTGAACTGCAAAGAAGATGTGAAAGACTGGTGTCGGAAATGTGAATTGTGTGCCTGTGTAAATGGCCCAGTTACAAAACGGAAAGCCCCAATAAGACAGTATAACGTGGGGAATTCTTTTGAGAGGGTGGCCATTGATGTGGCTGGCCCGTTTCCCGAATCAGAGAAAGGAAATAAGTACATCTTGGTTGCAACGAATTATTTTACCAAATGGCCGGAGGCGTATGCTATACCTTACCAAGAAGCCAAGACGATTGCAGATATACTAATGAGGGAGTTGTTTTGTCGCTTTGGAGTTCCGTTGGAATTACACTCCGATCAAGGTCGGAACTTCGAATCAGCGTTGTTTCAAAACGTCTGCAAGCATCTTGGAATCAGGAAGACTAGAACCACGCCACTTCATCCTTAATCGGATGGAATGGTTGAAACAATGAACAGGAAGTTAGGAAATTATCTAGCCAAAGTTGTCTCTGAACATCAACGAGACTGGGACCAATATTTACATTTGTTCCTACTGGCGTACCGATCTTCGGTACATGACAGCACAGGATACTCTCCCGCTTGCGTGATGTTAGGACGTGAACTGCGGCTGCCATGTGATCTTCAGTTCGGATTTAAACCTGGAGAAGTGGTCGCAGGTGAAGATTACGTTAGTAAGCTTCGTGAAAGATCAAATAGCATTCACGAAAACGTCCGAAAGAATATCCAGGCAGCAAGCGCTCGAATAAAATCACAATATGATACGAGAGCACAAGAAGGTGGTTACCAACCTGGAGATTTTGTGTGGTTGTATAATCCACAAAGAAAGCGTGTATTGTCGCCAAAATTACAAAGACAATGGGAAGACCCGTACGAAGTGTTAAAAAGAATTAATGATGTAGTGTACCGGATCAGAAGATCTCGTCGTGGTAAACCGAAAGTGGTACACTTTGACCGTTTAACATCCTATGCTGGCAACAACCAAGAAGACTCGAATAATGAGAATGGTGTTCGACGAGTTACTAATCATCAGCCAAATGTAGATTTTGAGAGTTTTATGGCGGCGTATGGTGGTTCCGCTAAGGCGAGTTTTGGCGTTGTTGTTGAAAAAGAGCAAGATCTTTTTAGAGCACCAGAAGAGTATTCCCTTGCACATTGCGTAGCTCAAGATCTGGAAATGTCAAGAGGAATAGCTGTTGTTTTCAAGAAAAAGTTTGGATGTGTGGACGAATTAATACAACAGCAGCTAACTGTAGGAAAAGCTTTGGTTTTTCAGGATAAAAATCGGTATGTTTACTATCTGGTCATCAAAAAGTCTTCATGGCAGAGACCTAGTTATGGACATCTATGGGAGGCTTTGCTGAATCTTAAGGCTCAGATGATGGAAAATGGAGTAACGAGACTAGCGGTGCCCAAGCTAGGCTGTGGACTGGAACGCTTAGATTGGAGAATAGTCCGAAATATGCTAGAAGTAATTTTCCCGGGAACCAAGGTCCAGGTCCTTGTTTGTTGCTATCAACCGGTTGCCTACCAAGACCAAGAAAGGAGTGTTGACTGTTATTTCCAACGATGTGGTGGATACACCAGAGGAGATAGCTGCCGATATCGTCATCAGTCATTGAATTGGCGTCAAAATGTATTTACAGTTACGAGACGTAACGGTTTTAAAGAAGAGGCAGTGCTACGAGCTACTATTAGGCAACCCGTCAAACACACAAGCGCCGTAAGCCTAGAACTTTCCAGCATATACCGGAATATTAGTCATCTATTTTATTATAGGGTATATATAAGATAGGGGATTAATGGAGTTAGTCTATATCAGAATGTCGTATATAATTCATCTCGTATATAGTTAGTTGTTCATTACGTTCTGAAGTCCTTTAGTAAATATAAATTTGTGTTATGTGAACGTGTATATTGTACCGCCAGCTTGTAGAATACACAAATAGATAAAAGTGTAATAAATAAATAGTAGTGTTAGTGTAGTTAATAGATCTATGGTTAAGAATTTAGTTTAAGAAGATATTAGTGCTTGTAAATTCATTAGTGTGATAGTGCTTCATTGTTAATTGGACCGAAAACATCTATAAATAAGGCATATACTGTTAATTAGACTTGTGAATAGTGAGTAATAAAGACTTTTAGTACTACTTGTTTTAAATTGGTGAAACGCGTTAGTAGTAGCCCGCTACAATATTAAAATTTTAAAATCTACTTTTCTACACATATTTATTACAGTAATGGTAGTTAAATATGTATTGAAAGCGAAATACAAAACATTTACCATAGTTGTAGGTCAATGTGATAAGTAACAGTAATAAATCTTTTTGTCATATATTTTGACAATGTTAATCAGTTAAAGAATTTCTCTATTGTGTTTGTTTGAAGGCGTAACAGGAAGAAGACATATTTTGGTACATAAAAAATGTTTAGGTCTAATAGTGGGTAAAACATGCAGAGAAAGACAAAAGATTAAGTTTATACACTATACTAAGACATAGATATACTAGAGACCACGAAAGAAGATATCTACGTCATAGGCGCCTAGCGTAATTCACACCATACTTTTAAGATTCTTTTATAGCTGCATCAATGGATACGAGAAAGATAGCAATATGATTTCTATGTGTTTTTAAGTAACGACATACACGAGCAGGTTTATTTAAAATAATGACAGAGAGAGTTATGAGGACGTATGTTTGTATCCCAATATAAAAATGGTCTTGATTTTACTACGGTGGTAATCCAATCTGTCAAATTAATTTATTTGATATATATTTATTTTAATGTACTTGCATTTATATTAATTGAATTTATTAAACCCTTAAAGTATTAAGACGACAATTTTAAAATAAAATATTTTTCACAACTGATATTAATTTGGTATTTATGAACTAGATGCTACATTGACTTGAAATTTTCAACTTAATACATACGGTCACAAGTCATGACGCAGATATCTTCTTTCATGGTTTCTACTATATGAAACTATACTTACGGAACAGTAAAAGAGTTTCCGCAGAATTTGATGCAGTAGACAGCTGTGTCAAACCAACTAGTTTTATCTAAAAGTTTTAGCTCCACTCTAGGGATTTTGTGTGCGATGTTAGCCACTTTCTATACTATAATTTGACATTTACAGTTTAATGCAATTTGCAGTTGGGAAACTCAATTTTAAACATGTCCTTGCGTTGGTTTGTGGTTTTCGAATTGACGGGGTTGTGTTAATTCTTAAAGCAATCAAAATTGCTTTAACATTGGTTAAACGATGTTAAAATGGTATTCGTTTAACGCTCTGTTAGGTAAATAACTTTTTTTTAATTGTTTATTTTCAATGACCCTTACTCTATGACGGAAATTCCATATAAATCTTGTTTATTTATATATTGGTTTGATGTTGTAATTTATGGTGAAATGTATTTCTTTTTGATACATACAAAATTTAACTTATCTAATTTACTGTCGTGTTTAGCTTTAAGATCATTAAACAATCATGTCTGAGGAAGGGATTACATGGTTGTATGAAGTGCTGCAAGATGTTCAGTTAAGCCAGTTTTTAGCACCAATTCGTGATGATTTACAACTAACACGAATTGAACATTTTGAATATGTTCAACCTGAAGATTTTGAGAAAATTGGTATCAGCAGACCAGGTAAGACTTATTTATAGATTAGTTTGATTTTATTTATTCATAGGAAGTGGTATTTAACCACTTCCCCTCGGGCATGAAATACAAATAGAGTAGTTTATACACTGCTTTGAGCAAAAGGTTACAAGTGGACACAATGCAAATTTTGTATTAAAATTTTAGTGTATAAGGATTCAATAGTTTGGTATCAATTAATAATTATGCAGTTCGTTTCAGCATGTATCATTGTTACAGAATGAAAAAATAATAAGTAACAAAAGACAATAATAAAAATTAAAAAGTAATACTACATGAAAAAATCGCAGGGTAGGGGATAGGCGGGAGGTTCTGGACGATTTTCTTAAAGGATCGTTTTAAGAACCATCAAACTAGAATATAAATATTAAAGTATAGGTATATTAAAGCGTTATCCCTATAGTAGGGGATAAAGAATACTACTATAGTAAGCCTGCTTATCGTAAAAGGCGATTAAAAGGCGCAGCAAGGGGCAGCAGCTTTGCTGGCTAAAAGATATTGGAGGAGGGTCGGTTGGTCTTGGGCGATCCTCAATAATTTACAAGCTTGTTGGGGTTTGGCCGTGACGGATACGGCTTTTTGCTAAAATCTTTAAAAACTGCGTTGTGGAAAGATATGGGAGCCTACCACAATATTTCCCAGGTGTGCGTGGCCTAAAACACGAAATAGATATGATGGAGAGCTCACAAGTAAAATTCTTGTCCGAGGTAAAATACTCCCTCATTCGGATCTCCGGGAGGGGTACTTGGGGCTCGTCATCGTAAGAATATAAAACAACAGTTTGATTTAGTGATAGGGACTTGGAATGTAAGGTCATTACTCAGAGTAGATAAGTTAACGAATTTATTAGTCGAAATGAGAAAGCAAAAGCTGGACATTTTAGGTATTAGTGAGGTGAGATGGCCAGATAGTAATGACTTTTGGAAGGATAATTATAGAATAATTACAACTTCTTCAACTAATGCACAGGCAGGCATAGGAATAGTGTTAGATAAAAGATTAGGGCATAAAGTTAAAGAGTACTTACAATTTAGTGATAGAATAATTATGGTTAGATTGAGTACAAAACCCACAGACACTGTTTTAGTACAGGTTTACATGCCAACAACTCAGTACGAGGATGAGGAAGTAGAAAAGGTATACGAGGATATAAATAGTATAGTGAGAAAAGTAAAGGAGATGAGAATTTAATAGTTATGGGCGATTTTAATGCATCAGTGGGAGAAGGTAGTGAGGGAAAAATGGTAGGAAAATTTGGGTATGGCAGACGAAATGATAGAGGAGAAAGATTAGTTGAGTTTTGCCAGGAACATAGATTAGTAACTGTAAACACCCTATTCGAACAACATGTTAGAGAAGATATACCTGGAAAGCCCCAGGTGATAGAGCTAGATACCAAATAGATTATATTTTAGTTAAACAAAGATTTAGAAACCAAGTTAAAACTGTCGTAGTTATCCAGGGGCTGACATAGATAGCGATCATAACTTAGTTAAAATGAAGTGTAAACTAAAATTCAAAAATTGAGAAAGGTGAAAAGAGAGGATGGGATCTAGGTAAGCTTAATGATAGTAGGGTAAAAGAGGAATATAAACAAGTATTAGATAATAAGAGCAAAGAGATAGCTGTAGGAGGAACGTAGAAAATAGATGGAAAGAAATAAAACTGACGGTACATGATACAGCAACACAGACTATAGGTAAGAAAAAATAGAAGCTAGAAAACCGTGGGTAACAAAGGAGATATTAGATTTAATAGAGAATAGAAGAAAGCTTAAACCTTTCAGAGAAGTGGATAGTGAAAGGAAGCAAAAATATAATACAGTTAGAAATAAGATAGTACATGAGTGTAGAAAAGCTAGAAATAAATGGATGGAGGAGAATTGTAAGGGAATACAAGATGATTTGATAGTAGGTAAGACAGACAGGGTTTACAGGGCAGTTAAAAAGTTTTTGGGAAGATAGGAAAAATATAATGGTATTAGAGACGAGAATAATGAGCTTCTAATAAATAAAGTTGAGGTAGCTGATAGATGGAAAAGATATTTAGAAGATTTATATAAGGGAGACGGAGACGATATGGATGAGTTAGAGAACGACCAAGAAGAGGATGTAGAAATAGGGTTCTTAATATTAAGAGAGGAATTTGATAGAGCTATTCGGAATCTTAAATTAAATAAAGCACCAGGGATAGACGATATTCCATAGAATTAATAAAATATGCAAGTCAGAAAACTTTGGACAGATTATATGAACTAATAAATGTAATATATGACACAGGTGAGGTTCCAATAGATTTCGAAAAAAATATTATTATCCCAATCCCAAAAAAGTCAGGAGCTGATAGGTGTGAGAATTTTAGAACGGTTAGTTTAACTTCTCATGCTTCCAAAATACTAACAATAATAATTAAAAATAGAGTAGAAGCTTTGACTGAGAATTATTTAGGCGAAGACCAATATGGTTTTCAAAAGACAGAGGGACTAGAGAACCGATACTAATGATTAGGGTAATTATCGAAAAAGGTTACAAAAAATAAAAGACTCATTTCGCGTTTGTAGATTTAGAAAAAGCATTTGATAGGGTTAATTGGATTGTTATGTTCAGGGTTTTGCAAAAAATAGGAATCTCTCATAAAGATAGAAAAATTATTTACAGTCTATATAAAAACCAAAGCGTAGTAATTAGATTTGATGAAATAGAAAAGGAAGCTAAGATTAGAAATGGTGTTAGACAGGGTTGTATACTGTCTCCTTGATTTTAATGTTTATATTGAGGAAGCTTTAAACTTAGCCAGAGAGAGAAAAGAGATAGGTATTAGTGTACAGGGACAGAAAATAGACATGTTACGTTTTGCAGATGATATAGCCATTATAGCAGAGTCTAGAAAAGAGTTAGGAGAGTTTTAAATATTTTAGATGAGATACTACAGAGTAACTATAGTATGAGAATTAACTCGGTAAAGACAAAGATAATGACAAGTGAGTTACAGCCTAGTTCTAAACCAAAATTAAAAATAGGTAATATCGAGTTAGAGGAGGTAGATGAATTTTGCTATTTAGGTAGTATAATTACAAAGGATGGACGTAGCAGAAGGGATATAGTAGCTAGAATAGCTCAAGCTAGAAAAATGTTTTTAAAAGAAAAACTTACTAATAGCTAATAGTATTAGTTTAGATAATAGAAAAGTTTCTGAAAGTCGATCGTATGGAGCGTTCTACTATACGGTAGTGAGACTTGGACAATTAAAGAAGTAGATAAGAAAAGATAGAAGCTTTTGAAACTTGGTGTTATAGGAGAATGTTAAAGATTAGTTGGACAGATAGAGTAACAAACGAGGAAGTTTATAGAAGGATAGGTGAGGATCCCTGTATGTGGAAACAATTGAAGGTCAGGAGAGATAGAATGATAGGGCACCAGTTAAGACATGAGGGACTATTTAGTAAAGTCTTAGATTATAGACTACCAAATAAAAATAGAGTAGGAAGGCCTAGACAAAGCTATATTAGTCAAATTATTAGAGATTTAGGTTGTGAAGGGTATGTAGACCTTTTAGACTAGCTCAGAATAGAAAAGAATTTAGAGCTGCGTCAAACCGCCTTTAAGTAAGTTCGAAAACAAAACAAAAAAAATAAAATCAGTTAACTAAATGTCACCAGAACATAACTCACAATTAGTTAGCGGTCTGGCATGTTGGTAGCGTCGTTGTTAAGCCTTACCATAACATATAATTTAATAAACGTCACCAGGACACAACTCACAATTAGGTAGCGGTCTGGCATGTTGGTAGCGTTTCGTTGCTTAAGCCTTACCATAACATATAATTTAATAAACGTCACCATGACATAACTCACAATTAGGTAGCGGTCTGGCATGTTGGTAGCGATTCGTTGCTTAAGCCTTACCATAACATATAATTTAATAAACGTCACCATGACAACTCACAATTAGGTAGCGGTCTGGCATGTGGGTAGCGTTTCGTTGCTTAAGCCTTACCATAACATATAATTTAATAAACGTCACCAGGACACAACTCACAATTAGGTAGCGGTCTGGCATGTTGGTAGCGTTTCGTTGTAAGCCTTACCATAACATATAATTTAATAAACGTCACCATGACATAACTCACAATTAGGTAGCGGTCTGGCATGTTGGTAGCGATTCGTTGTAAGCCTTACCATAACATATAATTTAATAAACGTCACCATGACAACTCACAATTAGGTAGCGGTCTGGCATGTGGGTAGCGTTTCGTTGCTTAAGCCTTACCATAACATATAATTTAATAAACGTCACCAGGACACAACTCACAATTAGGTAGCGGTCTGGCATGTTGGTAGCGTTTCGTTGCTTAAGCCTTACCATAACATATAATTTAATAAACGTCACCAGGACACAACTCACAATTAGGTAGCGGTCTGGCATGTTGGTAGCGTTTCGTTGCTTAAGCCTTACCATAACATATAATTTAATAAACGTCACCATGACATAACTCACAATTAGGTAGCGGTCTGGCATGTTGGCAGCGATTCGTTGCTTAAGTCTTACCATAACATATTATTTAACACTTTTCATTTTTGAAGCGGATAACCAGGTTATATTTCATTTCCTTATAAATGGTAATCATGTAAACATGTTAGAGTTCTTTAACAACCACCAGGTTGCTAATATCTATGTAGAGTCAGCTGGATAGGAAAAAGATAGAAGGATTTAGGAAGATCTAGACCAAACTATATTAGTCAAATTATTAGAAATTTAGGTTGTGAAGGGTATGTAGAGCTTTTTTAGATTAGCACAGATTAGAAAAGAAGTTAGAGCTGCGTCAAACCGACCTTAAGTAAGGTCGAAAACAAAATGATGATGAAAGCGTTAACATTTGTGAAGATAAAGCATAAGTTTATTCTTAAAAAAACTACATTCCACAAATTTTGGGTATGGTTTCTAAAAAAAGTTGAGTCCTAAATCTCCCCACATGGGTTAATCCATATCAAGTGGTCCAAAGGTGGTTGCTTAACCATTTTAGAAAAAATTGATATTTTTACCATCAATTACATATGGAATCAGTAGTTCAAAACAATTTTTAAAAAATTTTTAGAGTCAACTGTTTGGAAATGGCGCCCATCTTTGTTTCAGGGCGCATGCTAATTTTTGAGTTTGTAAGCTCCTACAGAAAACTCATTTTCTCAGAACTGGTAAGTCATAAACTAATAATTAAAACACCATTGTTTTCCTTACAGTCTGCTCTATCTTTTATGTCCTCTTCACTATTAAACTATTTTGAAATCCAATACTTGAAAACTGCTGTTGAAAACAACTGTTTTCATTTCTCAAGAGGCCGCTTTTGAGGGTAATTTTTAGCACAAAGGGATGTATATCAAAGTTGATTTTTGGCTGATAATAAACGTAACTAAGTAGCTTGTATTAAAAGTACTCTTAACCCTGATATTTGTTACCTTATTTTTTTATAAATTTTTAAACTTCAAATTTTTGAAATTTTTGTTAACTTTAGGCTTTAATATCTCTGGTGGGGGACTTGATAAAAATCTAATTTTTTTATGTTATACTTAGATGCAACATAAAACTACTATAAAAATTTCAACGTGTATATTTGAGTACTTTGGTTGCTACGAATTTTTGAAAAGTAGGTAAAAATAACTAATGAAATATGTGGAATAAATAACGGTTGGCATCATATTCCTTATTATATAACTATATATATTTACAATTTAAAATATATACAAAAATAGCAAACTTTTATAATATTGAAACTATATACTTATATCAATAAAGTCCATGATTGAAAAACACAATTATTAATATAATTAAATTAAATGAGTTAAAAATTCAAATTCAAACTTTCACGAATTGTCCTTACTACTGTCCTTTTATTTTAGTAAAAGACTTTTTAGGTTGAATTCTAGACTAACTGACAACTTACTGAATCATTTGTTTTTTGAGAATGTTTTTGCACTTTCTCTTTTGTTTGCGTTCATTGAGCAATTCACTGATTTCTTCGCAAAGCCCCAGAGAGATATTGTGTGATCGACCAGTGGATGTTGTAAGCTCCAAAACACTTAATTTTCTTAAAACATTTTGAAGAGGCACCCAAACCTTATCACTGGATGACTTTTTGAAAGAAGTTCTAGGTCCAGGTGGGTGGAGCAAAAGCACATTAATATCATTACGCTCTAAACTTATCTCCATAACCTCTCCAATCCAACACAGACCTTCATAAATACAGGCAATCGTATAGTGAATTTCCAGTGCAATATTAACAATAGATGTTGTTACATGATCTTCAAACTTGACTGATTCTGGTGTGAGGTAACATCTCAGCTGAGTTTCAGATATAGCTTGAAATTTGTAAAAATGTCTTGTGCCAACTATTCGTCTGCACTGGTCGAATCTGTCTCTTAACTTTGCTTCGTATAGACTGATATCAGTTTGTTTGACGAGAAAATAAGAAATATTCTTGATGTGATTTTGGCAGAAGTTGAACATCTGATCAATATCAAGAATTTGATTTTGTATTGTTCTTTGTAAACTAGCTCGGGTCGCTTACCGTTTTGTGGACCCACCAATACCATCACACACATTTTTCTCGTGGTATGACGCACAAAAATGTCATTCTCCTTCCAAACCAAAGTCTCTTTTGTGATAACAGATGTTAACAAAATTCTTTTTACTGTTCTATTGACTTACACTTCCATCAGAAAAATAAATGCATTTTTTACTTCAGGTTTGAGTTGTTTGATCTTTTCAATGACTTTGGATTGAAAAGCATGAAAAGTTATGGTACTGTGTTCTCTGCAGTCGCTCAAAACGCACATGTTGTGGCTTTTAACTGCATCACCATCTTTTAAATACACAACAAAAGGTTGTACTGTGGCTTGGTCGTTTACCCAATGGTATTCTTGAATTTCATCCTGAACCATAGGTAAATGTAAAGTTTTCAGAGAAATCTACTAATATCACACATTCAGTATCTGTAAGATTTTGTTTAATGGTTTTCAAAGCTTTACTTTGAACTTTTGACACAAAATGATGACTTTAAGATTTTGTAGCTGGTCCACCAAACATTCAAAGAATTCATCTCAAATTTTGATTACTGTTATCATTTCTGACCTGTCAGTATTTACCCATTGCTCGAATTCCACGTTTTCAGACAAACAATCTTCTTCCTCTGATTAGTTGAACATGTCAAGTAATGTTTGTATACCTGGACATTTAGTGCAAATATTCATCATGCAATCATGGTTATTTATGTCACAAACAACAGTTCCATCAGATCTTTGTGAGAAACATTAAGTTTTGCTACATCAATCATTAGATTTACATTCTGATGATAAATACATACACATACCTTGTACGTCCCTGATGCTCCTACTAAAATACACCATTTTGGACGTAAAGAGCAAAACTTGGATCTTCCAATTTTGCAATCTAGGTTAGCGGCCTTAAAAGCAACATAGAGTTCATTCAAATTACAGAGTACTAATCGCTTTTGTTTTGTTATTTTTTTGCCATCCACCTTTACCGAAAGTCAATCTTTCTTCCCTGGGCACAATCTACTGTTTTCATCATCTTCATAAAATTGGATGACTTTCTGAACTGTATCTTCTTTAATTTTGGTTCCTGATTTTTTGCTTAACTCAGGAAGTATTCCTTGTTCCTTGTAAGTTTTACCAATCGATCGCTGACATTGAATTCTGATGTTATTTTATGCCTTGACCAAGATTTCGCAAGTGAACTTAATATTTTCACTTTTTCATCATTTGTTGTCACTTTACATTTATCTTTTAACGATTTAATTAGTTCTAAGTACTCCTCAGCAGTCAAAGCACTGTTATCATCTCTTTGTTGTTCATCATTGATTGTTTGATCAAAACAATGTTCAAGATTTTTTCGCAATTTTTTCAGATACTTTGTGAACTTTAATTTCAATGGCTTTACTTCTTTTATCATTGCTTAGCTTTCTTAGTTTTGATGCAGGAGATACCCCAAGAGCTGCACATGCTGAATCTAATTGACAAATCTTTTCTTCTGGTGGTACAAAGTTTTGTTCGATTTCATCGCATTGATCTACAGCCATATTATTAGAATTAGGTGATTTTTGAATCCAGCAAGGGAAAGTTTTTTCTCATCTTAAATTTAATTAAGTTCTTACATGTGAAGTTTTATGATAATAGTTTCCCAGGAACTGGAGGAGAATAACTCTCTAATTTATTGCATGTAATCTTACCAAGTACGCATTTCCCAGGTTAAAGGGTGTGATGTGATTAGGTGGTTAACCATGAGAAACGCTGTGTGGAGGGGATATCAACAGGCTCGTGAGAACGAGAAATTTTAAAGCAGGGGAACTTGACTTCATTACCAGTTATCGAACAGATCGAATGCAGGTATGCATTAATTCTGGGCGAAGTGTTCGTTTTATATTCTTGTATCTTTTCCTTAATTATCTAGTAACTATCTTGTGTTCCGTAAAGGTGTAGGTTCAGACACTGCCACCTGGGTACGACTGATGGTACTTTTGGCATCAGCGAATAAGCAGGTAAACCCCCTGTTTATTTTTACATTGCTAGCTATACCAGTGATGTCAATAATAACAACCAAATTTGGTATGTAATAAATTACACTCAGAATTATCCAGCGATTGTTATTGCAGGTAAAATGTAATAACCTTTGCTCCTACTATTTTTCCAGTTTTATATAGTTTGCACTTTGCAGATGTTTCTATAAAACAAATGCAAGTAAGCAAAATGCATGTATATACAGTTGTTTGATAGCATTACTATTATTTTAGAAGTGCAATACTATATGTAACAAACTTGATTTTGTTAGTATTTTTAAAAGTTCCTTTACTTTTACTTGCAAATGCAACTTAGATAAAACTTACAGTGGCACATACAATTAGTCACTTCGTTGTTGACATGTGTCATATTCACTGATGTTGGCAGAATGATAGTTGGAGAAATGACAAACTGTTTGTAAATACCGAATTTGCCAAGTAAACAATATTAAATTCAAAAGCTGTTAGGTATTGGTGATACACGCACTTACCCACAATAAGTTAAAAACACTGAAATTGCACCCGTTTTTATTTCACACGCTGTGTTACGTCGGCATAATTACCGATAAAAAGGTACGGTAAAACATATTCTTTTAATTAAAAGCAAAAAACAGTATTTATTAAGAAAATAACAAAGAATAGATTTCACAAAAGAAGAACATTCAGCACCGGTTATGCTACAGATTCTGATTTTAAATGTTTGTAGTTGAATTTGTTTTAAAATTACATTTAATTAAGTAATATCTTGTTTTTGTGATAAAACTAAATTATTTTAGCAAAACAAGAGATTAAAAAACGATTGTGATACTTAGTTTCAAATAACGTCCGAGGTTATTTACTACGCATATCTATTGAAAGCTAAAGAGCGAAAGTTTAGGGACAGCCAGCTACTTGGAAAATTTGTTAACAGCTGATAATATTTTTTTGTTGAACAATTACTCATATAACACAGAGAGTGACTGTATGTCACTAATTTAGAGCAAATAGTCTTTGATAAAGCTAAGGAACTCAAAAGTGTCCACTTTTATAGAATTAGTCATAGTTCAGTATTCATCAGGTCAAAAGATTCACTTTGATTGAGTAAACTAAGAATTGCTACTTTACCAGTATCTAATGAATTTCTTAATAATCAATGTTAAAAAGAGCTGTCGGAATACTAAGTTTTGTTCGAAATCCAGATTGATAGTTTGGAAACACAAATTATCCATTATTTCAAAGTTTGTCTTACTAGAAGTTTTTCACAAATTTTTGGCATGCAATTAGTTTCCATTCTGTATTGGTAGAAAATAATTATGTATTTTTAGGTGCTAGAAGGTTATTAGATGCTATTAAGAAAAGAAAAACTCAACAGTGGAAACGAAATATACTCACTAAACTTATTCCCACATCTGGAAATAAACAAACAAATAATAAAAAAGCTACACCGGAAGAAGCAATTTCTCTTACTCTTTCTTGTCTTATACGAGAAAAAGATGTTACACTATCTATTAAACTTGGTGATGGCTCTTTTGGTGTTGTCAGGAGAGGTAGGCATTCTTTTTAAAATAGACTTCGTTTATTTACTTGTTCGTGCTTTCAGGTGAATGGACTAGTCCTACCGGTCAAACGGTAGCAGTAGCTGTAAAAGTACTCAAAGCAGATGCTCTTACACAACCTGGAATATTTCATGATTTTATGAAAGAGGTCCAGTTTATGCATACACTTGGTCATCCGAACTTAATAAGGTATGTTGGGGCATATATAAAGTATTTATTTTAGGATTTTTGTTACTTGCTAAATTGACGCTAGTTACTTGAATTAATTTTACTCTATAAAAGAGACTTACCAGTAAATAATGCATCAGCTAACTTTCATTGGTGAGATCTTGGTGCTATAAAAATCAAATGCAAATCTTTTTAGGGGTATTACAAACTGTAACACTTTCACTAAATACTCCTACACCTACCTGGAAAGGACTCTGAACTCTGTGTTTAATAAATTTTTTGGATGGTGACTTCCTAAAAGATGGGTGTTCCAAGAGATGATTTTAGCGGTTCTTACCGCAATATAGGTTGATGGAGTTTTGTATACTTTTCTCACTTTCTACTAATTTTAAAATAAACATGTAATAAGAAAACTCCAAGTCTTGTTTACCTAACCTATATTATCCAAACATAAATATCATAATATATAAACGAACTAAAACCAAAAAAAAACTTAGGTCTAAAGCTGTTTGTTTAAACTAACGGGGGTTTTCTTAGCTTTGAAAATTACATAATTTTTTATTGATTTTATTGATGAATCACTATGCTATTTCATTTCATAACTGAAATGAACAAAAATTACAAAACAACTGTTTTAAAGCATTATTACTAATAATATGCTGCAATACTTGCTTCTTTGTTAAAACAGCAGGTGTACAATTTGATCGGCCCTCTTTATCTTTTGAATACAATTTAGTTCTGTTTTTTTTAACTAGGTATTAAAGTTTTATTATTTGCAGATTATATGGAATAGTTTTAGCACGACCCATGATGATGGTTACTGAATTAGCATCACTTGGTTCATTATTAGATTGTTTAAGAAAAGAATGCCAGCATACACCAGTGCCATTGCTATGTATGTACGCTACCCAAGTAGCTACAGGCATGGCGTATTTAGAAAGCAAACGTTTTCTTCATAGGGATCTTGCATGTCGAAATGTTTTATTGGCTTCCAAAGATAAGGTTTGTACCTTAATTCCGCTGAGCTTTGATTAACTTCGGTTACAGGTTAAAATAGGTGATTTTGGTTTAATGCGTGCTTTACCAGAACAAGAAGACTGTTATGTTATGACTGAACACAAAAAGGTGCCTTTTCCTTGGTGTGCGCCAGAATCGTTACGTTATCGTCAATTTAGTCATGCTTCTGACACATGGATGTTTGGGGTTACAGTTTGGGAAATGTTTACATTTGGCGAAGAACCTTGGATTGGTCTAGGTGGTTAGTATTTATTTTCCATGCAAATACAAAACTTACTTGGCAAATATTAACATACCACTTTAACATTTTTCAACGTGAGCAAATGTAATAGGGTTTGTCACAAACTTAAGTTTTTGTAATGACTTTGGTATATTACATAGCCAGCTTCAAATATAATTGCCCATAACTTTGCACTTTTTAAAGTAAAAAGAGTTTCTTCTTGCTATATTAGTGGGGAAATGATTGTTTGCCACGAGACGATTTGATTGCTAAGAAATGAATTTTAGAAAAATATACAAATTTTAGTGCCTGATAGCAACATAACAAAGGGTTTAAGCCAAGATTAGAGAGTGTGAAGGAGATATATTTTAATCTATTATTTTAAATAATTTGTACAAATTAAAAAAAGAACTCGATATTTTGAAAAATGTATTCTTAAATAATCTTACCTGCTGTATCATAGGTTTGCCAAACCCTTTAAAATTAAATTAAATTGACTTTTATACATACTCTTCTAAGCTTAAATTAAAAAAACTTGCACACAAAAAATTTCATTATACAACTTAACTAATTGATCGATAGACGAGTCTTTTTAGAAATTTAAATATGATATATTTATTTTATCGTTTCAGATCTGCTTATTGTTGGCTTTTTTCCAGAATGTAATTACCAATTCATGCTACAAAATTGTTTAAATCATTTCAAAAGTAAGCTTTTAAACTAAGTCACATATTATCTAATCTTAATATGTAATCATCAAAGCTTCAAACAAGACTGTGGCTTCCTTCATTCAACATTTATTGGCTTTTATAAAGGTGAGCCTTTTCTGACGTAGGCTCCAAGAACTTTTGCGGTAAATCTGGTTGTTGTTTCCATGTTCAAATTGGTTCTAGAAGTCATTCAGGTCCGTTACCAACATTTAAAAATGTATCATATTACTACTGCCTCGAGCTATATAATAATTGATGTTGTTTATTATTGTAATGATAGCTACACCGGTAAACAGAAAAAATTCGTATTTGTTATAAAAGAAAAACATTTTTCTTTTTTAATCCAAATACTTTCAAGTTGGCCGTGTTTAAATTGTAATGAAATTTTTAAATTAACAAGGTTAGTGGAATTTTTCATAGCAGTTGATCATGTAAATAAGGTCTTGTTGAAACTGTTATGGGCACTTTCCTGGGTTTTAAAGTAACCCGCGACTAGCTGATTGTTTAAATTTTGGACGAGTCCAATGGCGAGAAGAAGTTATAATTATAAGCCAGAGAGGTTTAGATTAGGCACTTGTCCCATGATATAAAAAGTGTTTGTATTTCTAGTAATTGATAGTTTCTGCTGATTAAATAAAAGCTTCAGTCATTAAAAAAAACAGACTGTATTTACATCAATGATATCAAACGTATCTCATCGCAAAATACCTAATAATAAATTTACCACACTTATGATGTTAAAATACATCATATTTTTCTGTAGTAATTCAAGCTTTCAAGCCTGATTGAGAGGAGATGTCAATGTGATATAGAAAAATTAATAAGAAAAATTGTTGGGTCCCAATAAAATATTATAATTACAAGTAAACTTAAATCTATTGTATCATGCCAATCGGCCAAAGCTTGACAATGTTACAGTGTACTCCACATTCAAAATACTTGTGTTTACCTTACTCTAAAAACACATTTTATTATTTCTTGGAATTTGCTTCAGAATATATATATATATATATATATATATATATATATATATATTTTAGTATTTGAGTATTTGACATTATTAAAGGATTTAAAAAGATAGTTGTTAGTACTACGGATAAAAACATCAATTTACCACTTTTATCAAGCTATTCTAAAATTTAAAAACACTACGGTTAACAAAGATTGATGAATAATTACTTGTTAAATGCAGATATAGAATATTATGTATAAATGAGACAGCGTTTGAGGTTTAAAAAAAGCATTTTTCCATTGTTTTCCAATACGAAGGGTATCTAAAGTAACTTCAATTGAATGTGTATAGGTTTTGTCTTTAAGATTATTATTTGTAATTTGTGCAGGATACTTTATGCCATTTATAAGTTTGATTTACCTAAAATAAAAGCCGTGGCATAAATAAATTTGAAAAGGTATTTATTTAAATCATTTTAAAGGCCAACACCACTTTAACGTTGCACTTATTATTTTTTAACTGGTAATTTAAAGCATCATTTCATTAAATATCACCATACATAACATAATATTGGCGACCAACAAACGTGGGGCAAGTTAAAGGGTAATAGGTTGCATTACATGTGATTTTCCAATGCTCCACCCGAGGGTACTACATTGGCCAGGAAGCGAGTTTTTTTTACCTGGAAAATTTTGAATTTTGCCGAATCCTTGCTGTTCCAAGCAAGGTAGGGATCTTTAACGTGTGCGTGACAACACTCACACACGGGACCTCCATTTTACCTCTCATCCGAACGAGGGTGTATTTTTGCGAAAAATGCTCGCCTAACATTTTTCAAGCGGACCGTGTCGGGATTCGAACCCGGGACCTAGGGCGTAGTAGTCGCACACATACCACTACGCTACGGAGCCGCCTGGTAATAGGTTGCAGTAGGATAAAAAGTTGGTGGGGCTCGATAAGCAGTGTTGTAAGCGTGGTGTTTTGAGAGAGAGAACTAGCGTATTTGCAGGTTTGGAGCAATTGTAATTTGGTGGGGCAAGTAAGAGTTTTTTTTTAAAAAAAAAGGCAATATTATCAAAACATGTCAGACGAGGAAAGGATCACCAGGTCAGGGAAGGTTTATGGTGTCGAGACTGTTGTGAAAGGGCAACGGGTGATGGAGACTGTAGCGGCAGGAGATGCAGGGGATGAAGGTAGAGAATATGTGGAACCGGAGGTGGTTGTAATTCAGCCGGACGTGGAAAGACAGGTTGAAGGTGTAAGAGAGACAGCGAACGAGGGGGACATGTTAAGCATCATGCAGTTTTTAAGAGAATTTCGGAACTCACAGGAGGAATTTAAAATTGAGCTGAAAGCGGAGAGTAAGAAAAATTTTGAAAAAATGGAGACAAAATTTGAAAATACACGAGTGGAAGTGAGGGAAAGATTTGAGAAATTATAAGAAAAAAATGAGAATTCACGAGTGGAAGTGAGGGAAAGATTTGAAATGATTGAGATGAAATTCGGAGGGATAAATGCGTTGATACAGAGCAGTTTGGGTTTACTTAGAGATGAAGTAAGGATGGACGTAGAAGACAGGGTAAAAGTCGTCGAGGAAAATTTTGTAACAGGTTTGTCGGAGCTAAGGGGTGAATTGGTAGGAGTCGATCTGAAACAAACGGAGAATCTTCAAAATTCTAAAAGGGAAGGTATGGAAATGATTCAGGATAAAATTAGAGATTCAGGGGAATTAAGGGCTGATGTGATAGGATTTAAGGAGAGAGTAGATGAAAAATTTGGTGTACTTGAAGGTAGTGTTAGGGTAATTAGGGAACAAGTAACAGGATTAGAAGGGGGACGTGTAGTGACAATGGACCGGGGTTATTTTAAAAATGGACGAGAAATTTTACCGAAATTTGAGGGAAGACGTTTTGAACAGCCGATGCTATACTTAGATAAGTTGGACGAGATAATGGAAGGTGAACCAGAGAGGGTGCGCATGCAAATGATAGGGGCTAGTTTAAGGGGTAACGCCGAAAAATGGCACAGCATTATTAGGAAAAATTATAACACATACGAGCAATTTAAGACTCTTTTAAAGAACAATATTGGGGAACGCATAAAACAGACTGAAATAAGAACAAAATTAATAACAGGACAGTATTTGACTAGCATGGGGTCGAGAGAGAATACATTATTGACAATTATAATCAGGCGCAACATTTGACTCCAAAATTTAGAGAAGAGGAGCTGATACAGTTTTGTCGAGACATATGGAAGCTGAAGTGGCTAGGCGGTGGCCACACAAAATATTAAAACGCTAAAAGAATTTTTAGAAATCATGCGAAATTATGATATGGCCAGGGAATTTGAAAATAATAATAGGTATTGGGAAGGTAGGAATACAGGGAGAAATCGGAATCAGCAGGAAAATTTTAAAATATGGAATAGATATGACAATCCAAGACAGGAACAAAGACACGGGGAGAGACACATGACACCGCAATACAATGGGAACAGAAACCAGGACCAGGGGGACAATTACCGTTTTCATAACTGGAACAGAAACCAATATCAGGGAGATCAAGGGAGAACGAACAATTGGGGTCAACGGGTACATAGGGACGAAAATTTTAGGGGAACAAACAACTGGAATAGAAATGACTGGGGAGACGGGAGACAATTCAACCGGAGACATGATTTCCAACGTGGACAGCAGGACTATGGTAGTAGATACAGCGACAATGAACAATTAAAATATAATAGGGAGAGAGATAAAAGTCCAGATCAGCGTAATGTAGGGATCAGACATATGACGACGACAGGCAGGAACAGGGAATCCGAGAATTTGATTGAGATAGCACAGGTTCACGAGGAGCCATCGGGTTTAAAAAAAACGCCGATTATGTAAATAAGTTTGTTAATTTAGAGTTAGATGTAGGGTTAAGTTTAGTGGATTTGGGTACGACTAGTAGCTTAAGTTTTGTACATTCGTTATTAGAAGACAGGGGTGAAAGAAAAAGTAGTTTACCTTTTGTTAATTTGAAGTTAAATAATTGTTTATATGTAGCATTAATTGATAGTGAGTCTGAGCTGTCACTAGTAAAGAAAGAGATAGTAGTCAAGCACGCTGAGTTATTAAAAGGGAGGATTTGCAAGATAAAACGGATAAGTTTGTGGTCTGCGATGAAAAAGAAGATATCAGTAATCGACGAAATGATTTGTGTACCAATTTCAATAGGGGGAGAAAAGCTAGGGGAAGCTGAGTTTTTAGTGGCAATGGGGTTATATTTAGATTTTATAATAGGGATAGATGCTATAGAAAGATTTGGGATGAAAATAGATGGCAAGGATAGAAGTGTACAGATTTTGAATATTAGGAAGAATTGGGTGGTACCTAATGGTAGTTCGAATAAAGGGATGGATATTAATAGTGATGTTTATGGCACAGGGATAAGGGAAAGTATTTTAGAAGGACAGGATGAGATAATGTTAGGTAATTTATTTGAGAAGGTATTTGACGAAGGACAGATAGGGATTATAGACGAGGGAATAAAGGGTAGATTATATGAGATATTTAATGAGCATGTAGGGTTATTTAATGGGGAACCAAGGGTAGCGACTAAGTATGTACACAAGTTGGAAGTAACAGAAGAAAATGGGTTTTACACGAAGGTATATCCGATTCCGTATAGTATGAGGGAGAGAGTTAAGATAAAAATCAAAGATATGTTGAAAAATGGAATAATAGAGCCAGCAAGGACTTCTTTTATTAATCCGATCGTTGTTGTACCCAAACCTAGTGATAAGTTAGATATAAGAGTTTGTTTAGATGCCAGAAATTTAAATTTAATTAAGAAAGTTTATTAGAACAGGCCAGAGCTAGGGCAGAGAATAGACAACGTAGGGAGGTCGAGAAACGATGCAGACGAATTAAGAAACAGACAAATTTTCAGATTGGGGATTTAGTTATCGTTAAGAGGTTGAGAGTTTCGAACTGGAATAGGAACATTTGTGCAAAATTATTATTTCCATATGAAGGACCCTATCAAATAAGGAAAATTTTCGCTAATGGCAATACGTTTGAGCTTGAGAATGAAAGGGGTGAATGTCGGGGACGATTTCACTTGGAACATTTATACCCATTCATACAATAAATACACATACACATTTATATCACAAAGTGTTAGTAAATTACAGGCATTAGTAATCAAGTCTACACATTTCTACAAAAGTTAAACTTAGTGTTAGTATTAATATTAAAATTTGATATTTGTTGAACTACAGTTAGTATTTTAAAACATAAGGTTAGCAGTGGGTTAATAAAATAAAAATAAGCTTATTACAATCGTTAACACTGTTTAGAGGAAAGAGAATCTTATATTTATTTTATGAACCCAGGTGGGGCTTATTTAGTATTTGACATTATTAAAGGATTTAAAAAGATAGTTGTTAGTACTACGGATAAAAACATCAATTTACCACTTTTATCGAGCTATTCTAAAATTTAAAAACACTACGGTTAACAAAGATTGATGAATAATTACTTGTTAAATGCAGATATAGAATATTATGTATAAATGAGACAGCGTTTGAGGTTTAAAAAAAGCATTTTTCCATTGTTTTCCAATACGAAGGGTATCTAATGTAACTTCAATTGAATGTGTATAGGTTTTGTCTTTAAGATTATTATTTGTAATTTGTGCAGGATACTTTATGCCATTTATAAGTTTGATTTACCTAAAATAAAAGCCATGGCATAAATAAATTTGAAAAGGTATTTATTTAAATCATTTTAAAGGCCAACACCACTTTAACGTTGCACTTATTATTTTTTAACTGGTAATTTAAAGCATCATTTCATTAAATATCACCATACATAACAATATATATATATATATATATATATATATATACAGGGTGCCCACAATCTATCTCCGTATATGGGTAACTTTTTTATTATAGAAGATACAATGTTGGTTAAATTAGCAAAGTTGAAGAGAAATTTACGAGTAGTATGATGCTTTTTTGAAAACTCACCTAGATGCTCAACTTTTTTAGATATTTGATAAAAACTAAAATTTGCCATTTTCTTCAAACGCTAATAACTTTTTAACGGTTTAACCTATAGAGAAAATAAAAACTGCTTGTAAGGTAACTTTTTACGTAGAATTCAATAGCGTATATGACAATTTTAATTGGAAATGGGTTTTCAAGCTACAAACATAACCTCACTTTTTAAATGGAAACCATAGTTCAATATAACCCAAATGGAAAGGTTTTTCTTTTCTGATTACCCTGATGTAAGGGTTGATGTACTTATTTTCAGTAGTTTCTTCATAATAAAGAAAAACGATTTATTTATTTGCGGCATCAAGGAGTCCATGGATACATATTTTAAATAAACAAAAACAACTGGCATTTGTCAGATATTATTAGTTAAAGTGTTTATTTGCTCTGGGTTGCAAATTTTGTGTAGAAGACTTTTAAATTTATTTGATTATAATAGAGAATGTATACAAACGAAAAAAATGACATGCTCTTTTGTTACTATGCCTGTAACAGAAATTGTGATGCTGCTGGTGATATGTATTATGAAAGATATTTGGAAAGAAGGCAGCCAGATAAACGATTGTTTTCTAAATTAGAAAACAATTTAAAAGGTTTGGTGCTTTTACAAAACCCAGTACTGATAAAAGAAAATTCAAAACTGATGATGAAGAACGTGTGTTAGCCTACATAAATTTTAAGCCAACAGCGTCCACCCGAGAAACTGCAATTGAGTGCGCCACTTCTACAGAAAAAGCTCGCCTAATTTTAAAACAAAACCGCTACAAACCATACAAAACCCATGTTAGCAATACACTGTATCATGGGGATTGTGAGAGAAGACAACAGTTTTGTAGGTGGTTTCTTAATGAAACAAATAATAATCCTGGTTTTAGTCACACTATTATATTTACCGACGAAGCAAAATTTACTAACAAAGGCATGTTTAACAGAAAAATACAGTCTACTGGAGTCAGGAAAATCCCATTTAACAGAAGAAAGGCGGGATCAACATCAATTTTCGATAAATGTGTGGTGTGCCATTTTGGTAATAAAATACTTGGCCCTTTCTTCTATAATTATAATTTAAATGGTGTACGCTATTTAAATTTTCTACAAAACGAATTGCAAGAAATGCTCGATAATTTGCCACTTAATTTACTGCAAAACTTATATTATTTTCAGCATGACGGTGCACCTGCTCACAATGCTCAAGCCGTTTCTGAATATCTTGATAATAGTTTTCCAAATTGGATTGGCAATGCAGGTCCTGTTCCATGGCCGGTAAGGTCACCAGAACTATCGCCACTGGATTTTTTCTTTGGGGTACTGTAAAGGATGTAGTGTATGCTAAAAATCCAATAACATTGAGCAACTCAAAGATAGTATTACAGCAGCTATTACAAGTATAAAACCACAACGTTAAATAAGGTGCACCAAAACCTAATTAAAAGGTGCGAAATGTGTTTGCAAGCTAATGGAGGTCATTTTGAGCATATGTTAATGTAGGAGTGGGCATATTCGCATTAATTAATTTTTGTTTCCTTTGATTAAGTTATTTGTATTGTATGGATAGTTTATTTTTAAGTATTTTATTTTTCTTAGTTTATAATAAATTTAGTTACAATAAACTTGTGTTTCCATTATTGATTTTACACATTTTGTTTGTTTGTAATATGTATCCATGGACTCCTTGATGTCCGCATAAATAAATAAATCGTTTTTCTTTATTATGAAGAAACTACTGAAAATAAGTACATCAACCCTTACATCAGGGTAATCAGAAAAGAAAAACCTTTCCATTTGGGTTATATTGAACTATGGTTTCCATTTAAAAAGTGAGGTTATGTTTGTAGCTTGAAAACCCATTTCCAATTAAAATTGTCATATACGCTATTGAATTCTACGTAAAAGTTACCTTACAAGCAGTTTTATTTCTCTATAGGTTAAACCGTTAAAAAGTTATTAGCGTTTGAAGAAAATGGCAAATTTCAGTTTTTTTCAAATATCTAAAAAAGTTGAGCATCTAGGTGAGTTTTCAAAAAAGCATCATACTACTCGTAAATTTCTCTTCAACTTTGCTAATTTAACCAACATTGTATCTTCTATAATAAAAAGTTACCCATATACGGAGATAGATTGTGGGCACCCTGTATATATATATATATATATATATATATATATATATATATATATATATAAAATTAGATACAGATATTACGATTTTATTTTATCTGCATAGTATAAATAAATACGTTTATTATAATTTTTTGATTGGTTGATTCTTACACAACTAGTGTGGATCTGAACCCATGTCGGAAATGTCGTCTATCTATGTCTCCTTACATTACCACCTTCAAGATTTTCTTCTTTATCTGGGTTATCAGAAAGATTAATATAAAGTTCGCTTTTACTATTCTTCAAGCCTGCAGTGCACATGTATGTAATTTGACTTGTCTTTAAATTGCCATGAGGTTAGTTATGGTATGTATCTTCCAATCTAAAAGCATAGTGTTATAATAAATAATATTATAGGACTCTCACCCTACCTGTATGAAAATTTGCCTATTCGGACCTGTCTTTTAAATAAAAGATGGTAAAAAAAAAATAGATTAATTATGTGTTTCATCGAATCAGGGTTTTATAAATTGGTAACACGATTGATTTTTTGCAAGGTCCAAATAAAAACTTGCCTTGGAAATATTAATACAAATGCACTTTACTCCAAATAAAAAATACTTTACTCCAAAAGGTTCTACTGCAAACATTTTGTTTTGGAAATTGTTATTCTAAAAATTATCTACTATTAAACTTTGCATCGGAAATATATTTTAGTTCAAGATGATATAAAAAATTTCAATATAAATGCAACCTATTGTAAACGTTTTGGATTTGTTTTGAGCTTCAGATGTCTTACCTCTGCAACATAAAAACAACTGGAAGCCAGAATATCTTCTGAAGGAATCAAATAGCTTTTCATTGTAGCTATTTGGTGGACCAGATGTTATCTATCTAGAGAAGTTGAAGGCTTCACGTGGTACACGACTTCGTTTGAAAGCGGCAGATGCTTTTCCTGCTGAACATCAGGTGAACTCAAATTCTTCTCGCCTAAGGTATGAATTTTGCTAATTCCTTTGAATATCAATGATAGTAATAATCTAACCTACCTTTAGTAAATATCTAAGTTATCTAAGTGTGTATTCACAACAGTATCGTGTCTTAGTATCTTATTAATATCTAAATTGCCTATGTGAGTATTCACAATATTATCTTGCCTTTTTGCTTATCTTACATAAAGGTAAAATATTCTTATGAATATTACCTGTGCAAACATATAAGATTTCATGAAATTTTCTATGGGTTAAAGTTTCTTTAATATATAGCTTAAGAATTAAATATAACTATCTTATTTGTCTTTACAAAAAGCTTTGTATACATGTTTATAGAATATCATAAATTTTGCTATCAAGTTACTCTACGAGTAAATGCAATTATTATAAAAGATTTCGTGTTTAACGCAGTATCGTGTTCAAATACTTTGATGTTATAGTGGAAAAGCGCATTGAATTGCGTGTCTCATATTTATATTTTCATTTGATAACAAACTTTGACAGCCGACCTAAAACCTGCTAATTTCAACACAATCAGATATATATATATATATATATATATATATATATATATATATATATATATTATATTCAAAAGGAAAGTTCATGAATGTATTCTAGAAGAATCCAATATAGATAAACGAACGTTCAAATGAGATGCTATGATATAAGATAAAACAACTAATGAGAATCTTAGTCATAAAAGAAAAGAAATTTAAACGTTCATTCAAATGAGGTGAATTACAGCATTAAATCTGGAAGATAAAATAACGAGTAGATAAAAGGAATTAATTAGTAGGCTCAAGGCGTAAAAAGACATATTGTGAGGGTTGCTTCTTTCAAGACGATTCTAGATTCTACACAGAGGACAGGTCTTTTAATTTTCAATAAATGAAAATGTAGGAGCAGCATCCAAACTTAGCGCGATTATTCTAGATGTGTGATGCTGCAGGGCTCGATCCTATATAACCAATTAAAAGAAGATCAAGCAGGCAGTTAATGGTTAGTTGTTTAATACTCATTTTAAACGTTACTGTGCTAATCTGATATCGAGTGATGAAGTATTATAGTAAACAGACGAGTTTAGTCAATGACTTTGAAAGTTTATTGCTATTCTGAAGAAGTTGATAATTTATCATCATCATCATTAGGTCTTCAGTCCTAGAACTGGTTAGACGCGTACCATCATTGTTCCCTATTCTGAACTAACCTACAGATTTCCCTGAAATATGCACAGTTTGCATCTATAACTGTCTGATCTAGGTCTACATCTACCTTTTTTCCTATCTGTGCTTGTAATATATCACATACTATTCCCCAAAAATGCCTTAGAACGTATTCCGCCCTACTATTTCTCTTTTTCCCTAGATATCCTTGTTCCTCTACTATTTCTGTAACTTATTTGTTATTATCTTTGTCTGTCCATGCTATCGTCCTCATACATCTGAAGCACAGCATTTCAAAAGGCTGCTACAGTTTTTCTGTCTGCATTTCAGACTGCCCGTATTTCATAGGCATACTGTGCTGTGCTCCACACATATGCTTTCAACAATTTTCTTCTTATTCTATGTTTGTTGTCTTTCTTCATAGGCACTGTTCTTTCTTGTTAGATGCAGTTCGATCACTTTCTATTCTTTTACAGTTATATGCCCTATTTCTCCGACCTTCAATGGTTGTGAAGGGAGGTAAGCAACCTGTGGCTGCCAAGTTCCCCCAACACTTAACCATTTGGCGATTTTATATTTTCCAATTTATCTTTTCACACAGTCAACATTAGTTGCAGGTATTTCGCAACCAACTTCTTGTTGTATAGCCATTAACAAAACAATAACTTTATTACTTCACAAGAGGAAGAAACATGCACTGACCGGTTTCCAACAATCCTATGAAGTAATCGAAGCTATTATAATGACATAAACTCAAAGGAACCTTGTACTATTGCAAGAGGAAATAATATCGCCATCAGGTGGTACAACACTATTAAGCGTGGAGATACAAAAGTTGATTTGAAATTAAATTGTAGTTATATGATGGCCATACAAATATGTTCTGCCTTTGAGGTTTGCAGAATGTTATGGCAAAATTTATTTGCAAAAAAACAAACGTTCTCATGATATCCCCCTTTTTTGCCCCAAATGCAATTCATAATAATAAAAGGACAAGTTATTTGCACTCTGTAATAAGAATTTTGTGCACAACAAAGTTGAAATAATTTTGCACTCGATGTAGTAAATCACTTCATTTTTTGAACTAGTGCTAAAAGAAATGAGTTATTTGTTATTATGTAGGTTATATTATTTTGAGTAGTGTAATATGTTGAACTTAATTTCTTTTTTACTTAGGTTCTGAAATTCTTAGAAAGATTAATAGAGAAGGTGAGCGACTCCACTATCCGGAAGCTTGTCCACCAGAAATATACGACTTGCTATTGCGATGTTGGGCAAAAAATCCTCAAGAGCGTCCTTCATTTGCTGCCATTAAAGACTACCTTATAAAATCACCACCTTGTGTTATGAAAGCAACAACTCGTCAAGAAGAACCAGATAAACTTGTGGTGCATGTGGGTGATTCAATTGCTGTAATTGATGGTCAAGCTGATTGTTATTGGTGGAAGGGGCAAAACCAGCGTACATTTGAAATTGGTATCTTTCCAAGGTTTTTTTATGAGTATTACTCTTAAATTTTTCTTAAAATTAATTTTTAGGTGTTTGCTTGATCCTTTAAGGCCGACGATTCCTAATGATATTAGTAAACCACTTACAAATTCATTTATCCATACAGGACATGGATCTGCATTTGGAGAATCTTGGGGTAACCCGGCATATATTGATGAAATGTATTTGAAAAACCCTATGGAACCACCTGATATTATAGGATTACGAAGGGAAATGGTGCCTGTTAATAGTGTATCATCTAGGGAAAAAAGCAGATCTGGTATGTATTGTTGGAAGCGTTATTATTATGCAACAGTTTTGTTTAAATAAGTCGCCTTTGGCGTAATATCTCTACTTCCAAAGGAGCTTGATACACCTTTCTGCTTGACAATTTGTGGCAGGAATGCACATGGGTTGATCCTTATCTCCTGTTATGGCTAACATCTTTATGGTGTCATGGCTTCCAATCACCAGACCTTAAACCTAAAATATGATTTTAATATATAAATCACACCAGGCCTCACAGTTAACTAACACTTTAGAACTTCTTAGTTTTACTGAATAGAATTAAAGCAAACCTGTTATTTTATATCGGAACCTGTTTCATGTATACAGACGCTTAACTAGCTAGAGTCTTATTCTGAATTTGGTGGTAATAATAATAATATAACCTCACTTCTGTCGTACTATAACCCTCATGTCGTCGTCTTTAATGCACTTCTTCATTTTTACCTATTTCATTATATGCATTGTCAATTTAATAAAAAACGATTCTTATTAGAACTCAGTATTGCAAAATACCAACCAACGGTACACCTTTGAGGGCAGAAGCTGTTGTTGTTGAACTTATTGGCGTATTTCGAACAAGAAAAGCAGAATGGAGGTCCTTTAGTTTCGATACAGGCACTACAAGAAGTAAACACTTTTACATAACAAATTATAAGTATAGAGTTAACTAAAATTATATTTTATTTAACTCTATACTTATTAGAGAGTGGTTACAGCTTTGTAAATTAGTGACAGCATAGTTACTCGTATTAAATCATGGTATGGCTAATCTCATTGTGCACAGTTCTGGAAAAAGAGGACCTCTGAATAAAATTAAACCTGCGAATCTTCCAGACAGTGTGGAAATGAACATCAGAAATAACATATACAATGTTTGCCCAAAGTAAGTTTAATAAAGCTTTAAAGTAGACGACCGTGTAATATTTATTATTTGCAAAAAGCATGTAGCTGTCTAATCGTTGTATGTGGAACTTCGAGAAATAATACTCGTTTAAAATGCATATTGTTTCAGAAGGAAACTGTGTAGCTTTGGAAAAACCAAATATTGCTAGTTCAACAATAAATTTCTAAGTGCCTATAAAGACAATATTCACTTCAACACAAGAACGACAAGTTGTTTTTGTATATAAAACTTGACTCTTTTTAAAAGGAAGCTCAACAAGATCATGGCAAGATAATAATATTAGACGTGTGAGGAAGCCAAGTGGGTATTATGGAAAACATTTTGTAGTAGTTCATGCTAGATTAAAGGGATTGTTTTATAGAAGGCGCTTTTTTGTTGTTTGCTTCCAAATCTAACAGTATCAATTATCATGGTAAAATGAATGGACATAGTTTTTACATTGCGTTGCAGAGAAGTTAACAAACAATTTAGAAGAACCATCATTAATCTTGTTAGATAATGTACCTTGTCATTCTATATTACTCGACAAAGTCCCAACAGCATCTTGCACTAAGGCTGATATAATTCAATGGCTTATTACACACAATGTTCAGTGTACTACCCAGATATTTAAAAGTGAATATTTGGATAAGTTTCGCAAGCCACAAAAGTGTTACAAAGTAGACAAGCTTCTAGGAAGCCATATGGCCATGAAATTCTGCTCCTATCACCATATCATTGTCGATTTAATGTAATAAAATTTGGGCACGTGCAAAAGGTTATTATAATAAGTATATCGAAATAGATGACAATGGCCATCACGATGTATGCAATATGTGGGGCAAAGCTTGACAGCAGTGTATCAAATACTTGCGTGAAAAAGCACTGGATGCAACTGTTGATGAACTAATAATGCAAAGATATGTCAACAGGAAGTGACAGCAATTTAAAAAAACTCTAACCATTTTATCATAAACACAACATCACTGTAGATTTTTTGATGTCCTATTATATATTAAAAACTATTGTATTGTAAACTAAAGAACTTCTTCAAGTAAAAATATATCTTTGAACCTTATTATTTTATTTGTTAACGCAATTGTTTTAAAATTCATATTATGCTTTAGGTGTCATTTAGACCCCAATCGTAAATGTGTGAAAACTATTTAGGAAATCATATTAGTCGTAATTATTTATATACATTTTAAATAGGTGATACCTATAAAAAACAAAAATAAACCTTGAGAATTATAAATTATTAACTTAACTTACCTTTCACGAGGTGTCACATTTTATATTATGGCTTTGTCCAAGACCATAAATATTTCAAATAAACCGAGTACTTTAGTAATTTAGAAAAATTTTTACTTCATTTTTGTCATAGGTACTTCTTGCATACAGCAAATAACACCAAGAAAAACAAAAAATTAAACATTCCTGGACTTAGGTAACAAAAAGAAATGTTGTTACTCTGTTCTGTCGAGGTTCTTCTCAAGGTGTCCAGCTTTAATGGAGAAATATAGAAATTATAACAAAAGCGACAAAGCGGGCTGGGTATGTAGCATTTCAGGTAAGAGGGAAAATTCAGGAACACATGTAGAAATCCAACACATCAAGAAAATTGTGTTGTATCAGATAAATTCTAAATTATGTCAGGTAGATTTTTGTGGTAAAACATCCTATAAGGTATTGAATGAACTTCAATGCTCATTCATAAAACCTTGAAATAAAACACGTATTAATTTTTTAACGGCAGCATGAGTTCATCAAAAACCAATATATATCTTGAATCATTCTTATCATCACTAGGTTGTGTGGCAGATTACACCAAGAGAAACATCAACAGGACACTTTTTGAAGTGTCCTATAAAATTATTTTTAAGCAAAATTAAATATTTGAAGAAACATTTATACCTGTGCAAACAAGTTCCAATCGAATTGAAAATCAAAACAAAATGTCAAGTGAAACAACAAGATTTAAATCCACACCGGATATGTATAGGTAAATACTGCTGTCAATGATATGAGAGAACTTATTATGGTATTTCGCACAAACACGAAAGAAAACAGTAAAAGTCAGTAAAGAAAATGCTTACATCGAATACCGCAACAAAACAGGGATAGAATGGTAGAATTGAATTAGAATTCAGGCTAGCTCAAAAACGCCGTAGATTAGCGTGGGTGAAACAAAAGGACACATTGGAAACCTCAGTAAACTACATTGTCAACATACAATCTCGAAAGGCTATTTACAAAACAACAAAGAAACCAATAATTTGCGTAATCGTTTGTTACAACGTTGGTAAACAAAGCGCCATAACATAAAAATATAAAATTGGTAAGCAAATATAACATCTTAGAATCTAGATACTTACTTAATGGAAAATTAAACATAAACTTTACAGTAATCCTAGGAAAAGAAATATACATAATTTATACATTCTGCATTTGTGAAGTGCGCCTTTTCAAGAAATAGTGTAACATTTAACTTATACGCCCTTTAAATTAATCAAGTGTTAACTACTTTTAAATTGACGCGCAAGTCCTTTATGTTAATATCTATGCAAAAAGACAAAACAAAGAGTAAAACGGGCTCTTAACACAAACTTTGATTGACTAATTTTTAACTTGAAGAATGATTACATAGGCGCTTGTGCATTGTGAACGTGAGTTTTGTAACGTAGTGTTGACAATTTATTGGATAATCATGAGTGATAACATTATGAACAGCAAATGAAATGTCTATTCTTCACAGCAGCATAAAAAAATACGAAAACAAAACTGTACCTTGAGCTATCAGCTTCGTAGTGCTCTCATCTTCTAGATGGGAAAATGTGACTGCATGTCTCTATGGGCCGGATGTTGGAACTACCAACTTAACTCATACTAGCACAGAAAACATTGTAAAAGCACGACTTTGCAACAAGTCTCTTTGCCAAGATGTACAGGTTTGTCTTTTTTTCTAAAAGAAACAACTATAGATGTTTTACTTTATTACAGTGAAAATTTTTAAACGTTCAAAAGTCGAAACTGATTACAGAAATCCCTCATTTATTATTTTCCATACAAATACAATACCGTACAGTAGCTTCCCTCTGCCCAACTACTTATTTCCCAAGTTTTTCCTTCGCCTCTCGAACGCACCCGAATCGTCCCGGTGCACTGCGCATACAATTCACAATTCCGCAGAAAGGAGCACTGAAAATGCCGCACTACATACCCCCCCCCATATTAAAATAGTTCTGTGCCCTACAAATACATTTTAATATAATCAGCGAAAAGGACACATTCGCAATGGTTGAGCTTAAAAACTAACAAAATTCTTTCCTGGACTTTACCTAATAAAACCATCGTACGAAAATACTACTAAGCTAATTTTGGTTAATATACAATGCCCTAATTACTACATTTATCTTTCTGCACTTCTGATGGCCCCGAAAACATAACCCGATCACAGAATAACTTTAAATTTTTTATATTATGGATACCCTGTACAATTCCATGTTGATCCACCAACTCATAGGAATTTGCACCCACTATTCTTTTAACTAAAAGGGGTCCTTCATATATCAAAAAGATTATGCTTCCAAGGCTGATGACAGAAAATGGGTACGCACTAATACTTTATCTCCCACACTAAAGATAATAGGAGTTCGTCCTTGTTCATATTTAGTTTTTTTCCAATCTGCTTTTGATAGTACTCTGTCACGAGCTAAATGTAAAATTTGCTGACGACTCAGCAGGGGTTCTGTCCACTCGGGATACTTAATCAAAGTGTGAATTTCATTATTGCTAGTGTCCCCTAATTGCAATACAATTGGAGAAAACCCCGTAGTCTCATGCACTGCTTTATTAATAAAATTCTCAACCGTACTTAGATAGCAAGCCCATTTGGCATGCTTGTCATAACAGAATGAGCGCAGTAGGCGCCCAATCTCTCTATTCACTCTTTCTGTTTTATTCCCTTCCGGAAAATAAACAGACATAAACTTTATTTTTATTTGAAGTTTTGTCAACTCCTGCTCCCACAATTTACATGTATATTGACTCCCGTTATCAGATAAAATCGCCTTTGGTGTCTGAATCACTTTAAAATAATCATTGGTTAACTTATTTAAAATAGCACGAACAGTTGCCCTTTTTAACGCATACAATTTAACATATCGGGTAAATCCATCAACTACTGCCAATAAATATGCAACCCCCCCGAAACAGGAAGTGGTCCCATTATATCCAGGCATACTAAATCTCCTGGGTTTTCCGAAACAACCGTATTCACCGTACCAACTGAAGTTTTACTGATTTTTGTCTTTTGACATAATTCACATGACCGTATGTGACGATACATGCCAGGCCACCAAAATAATACCCTCATACGAGTATATACCTTTTTATATCCGAAGTGTCCTGCATCTACATGCTGTTGGATTACCAACCCTTGAATTTGATTGCGTGGTACGCATAATTTCCAACCTGGTGTCTCAAAGCTTCCTTTTCTAAAAAGAATACCCTGAAAACATTGATACCAATTACTTTTATTGGTACCTTCTTCTGATTCTAGTTTTTGAAGTAGTTTATTTGTCCAGCCTTCTTTCTCTTGATCTACTTTCAAGGTCTGTAAATTACTTCGAAGCTCCTTGAATTCCTTTGTTAGTTGGGCAAGGTACATTTCAAGTGTGGTACTGTTACAATTTGGCATAGATTCATTTTGTCCACCCATGCTGACACGTGATAGAGTATCGGCAAGAATATTATCCTTGCCCTGGCAATGAACGATCTTGAATTTAAACTCCTGTGCGTATAATGCTCAGCGGGCTTATCTAGCAGTAGTTAATTTAATGGTTAAAAGGAAAGTCAAGGCCTTATGATCAGTAATTACTGTTAATTTTTGTCCAAGAAGAGTATGCCACTGCTTAAGGGCGTAGATGAATGCCAACGCTTCCTTCTCAGTGACATTATAATTTAACTCAGGGCCATGCAATACCCTACTTGTGAACGCAATTATTTGTTTACCACCCTCCTCATTCTTCTGAAAAAGAATTGCTCCAAGGGCACGATCAGAGCTATCTAATTGTAAATAAAATTCCTCGGTAAAATTTGGGTGTGCCACTACCGTTAATTTTAAAAATGCCTTCTTAATCTTCCTGAATGCCTCTATGCACTCGGTATCCCATTTCCAGGGATTGCCTTTTTTTAATAATTTTATTAAAGGACACGTCAGCTCTGCAAACTTCTCGCAGAATCTTCGTTCATAATTCACGAACCACAAGAAACGTCTCAATTCCTTTATGTTTCGTGGAGGTGGAAAACCTTGCACACATTCTACTCGGGTCGGATCAACACTTATTTCAGCATTGGAAATAACGTGGCCCAAAGATTTTGTTTCAACCGCACCAAAATTACATTTATGAAATGAACTTTCCCTAACTTGTGCCCATTCTGCCGCAGAGGATCACAAACAACCCATAACTAGATTTACTTTTGCCACTTCAGGAACCATAGCTTCTTCAAACAATTTCTTAGCCTTCCGTAAAAATTGTACGGGATGCAACTTGCCATTTGGTTGGTAGATCAATTCCGACTCCCCCAAGTCATGCCACATACTTACATATTTTTTGTTTTCAACCTTAATGCTAGAAATTACATCAGTTGGAAGTAATTGTATATTCACAGGTGGCTTATTTTCAATATTTTCGCGTACAGATTCCGCCAGTTGTGAAATAGATGACTGCATTTTTACCATCGTATGAGATAAATTAAGCATTATTAATTGCAATTTGGGTAAAGCTCCCTGTGATTCATCAGATTCCTCCATATTTGTTCCAAAAGACTAATTAATAGAATCTTAATCTCTTACCTAGTGATAAATCACTTATAAAATTAATTCTAATTTAGATCGATTGTTAGGTTATAGGTTATGGTCAGTTAAAATTTTTTTTTCAACAATTTCTTAAAAGTAATAAACCTTGCATTATCAAACATTGCCCAATTTTTAAAATTAATACGTAATAAGCAAAATGCTAAACAAGTTTCTGATCATCCATATACCAAATACGTTTACCGGTACGCATTACGTAACGAGTCAATGACACACACAAAACAAGTCTGTTATATATGTGCAGCATTCAAAGTTTTGCACCTAAAACCAGATAAATTGAAAGTCAAACCTGATACACCAACAATCTGCAGCTGGACGATTGTAATAGCATGCTTTTGCTGTATGCATACATTCGATTTTGATGGTTTGGTTTTCTTCCACTTCACCTTGCTTTATTTTTAATGCCTTTTCACCTGTTTTGTATGTTTTTTCCACTTTTGTAACAAAGTAGCCCCGTGGTGTGCCAATGTAGAGGTTCGTCTTTTTTCTAAAAGAAACAACTATAGATGTTTTACTTTATTACAGTGAAAATTTTTAAACGTTCAAAAGTCGAAAAGGATTACATATATATCCCTCATTTATTATTTTCCATACAAATACAATACCGTACAGTAGCTTCCCTCTGCCCGACTACTTATTCTCCAACCATCGTTTTTCCTTCGCCTCTCGAACGCACCCGAATAGTCCCGGAGCACTGCGCATACAATTCTCAATTCCGCGGTAAAGGAGCACTGAAAATGCCGCACTACAAAGAGGATGTTGTATTTAATGTGTCCCTTTCAACAGTTTCTTATTTTATAAGGCAAGACCCATGTATGGGGGTAGATATTTGGCTTTCAAAAGTATCACTGAAGGATGAAGTTGTTATACTTTAGGGCATTTGTTATACTATGCAATTGTTATACTCACGATAACTCCACGTCATTGTCATTATTTAACGCATAATTACGCGGCAAATTTACCTGCCATATTGTAACTTGTAACATTTTTATTTTCAATAATAATTATTTGCATTGAATTACAAGAATAATGCGCTAAGCGTGCATCGTTCCTTAGTGATCTACTTGTGTTAATATATCTGTGTCACATAAAGCTAGTTCCAAGCACATTTCGAGTTGTTTATTTCGTATTACACGCCCCTCACGTCGCGACTACTCGGTTCTAGCTTCGACAAGTCAGTCGGCCGCTGGCAATAGTTTAATTAAGATGTATTTTCGGCTAGAGGCTGGCAATCTTTGCATCAACTATTAACTGTTGAGGTATCTTCTACTAACGTGCGACAACGAAGAATGGAACAAATATAATTCGTCATGTAGGAACTAAAGATTTAGAATTACCGTCATTTGGGAACAGTCGATTAGAAATTATGGATGTAATTTGGATGCAGTCATATTTAATTAGAAATGGCTGGTAACTTTGTTTGAAGAACGTAATTTCCATCTCAATTCATCGTGAAACAACAAAAGCAGTTTTGGTTCGTTAGTAGTTGTAAGATATTTCTTGCGTGTGTTTAAAAGGTTAGAGCATGGAAACTTGCTATTATGGTTACAACATGTAGGTTGAGTAAGTTTCAATTATTGTTGAACTGGTTTTATAAGCCACAGAATTAAATTTTGTCAGATTAGTTTTCTATAATAACAAGCTTTGTTCCATTTGAACCTTCGATAAATTCACCATATGTTTTCGACGTCATATTTTTTTTGTCTTGCACAGATGACAGATGTTGTTTTGAAAGCAGATGTTTCGTGCAGCTGTACTGGAATTTAAACAAAACATTCCTATTTTTGTGAACAGCCTTATCTGTACATAAATTATTAAACGTAAATATGAAAGTTCAAATCCACATTATATAAGATTCTATTAATTGTAATCTACCTGAAAAGATCTGCCCAGGTTAGAACGTAATTCAGTGTGTTATGCTTATAAATTATTATCACTCTAATATTTATAACAAGTCATGTTTAAAGTATAGTTGGTTGTTTTGAGAAAATAAGTCAAAACTTTAACTTTGTTGTAGTTGATAATGACAATTTTTTTGTTAAAAAGTTCCGATATTTTGAAAGAGTTTTTTTAGTAAACAAATAGTTCAAATTTAAGGCTTTTATTTTGGTCAAATGCGATCAAATCTAAATACACAAAATACACAAAAGTAAAATTCTGAGTAATAGTTTGGTGCCAATATTATATTGGATATACATTTTTTAATTTTTATATACTTTTATAGGACACAAATGGTGTTCTACTTTTTATTTATTTAATCTTTGCAATTTCTTACAGGAGCTGCGTCTTATTTTGTTAAGACAGGTTTTTGTTAACGAAGGCGATCATTTTATCTTTGGGTTTCCACGTCCGCCCTTAGAACTGTGCTTTGCAATTATCATAATTATCTCAGGACATGGTGGCGCCTATTTGATTTAGCTTAACTTTGGTTTGCAAACAGAATTCGACCCCCCCCCTTCTCATTGCTCTACCCAGGAATAGACCCCTAGCTATGTCGAAAGATTTTTGTTCACTAGCGCCTTAATGTAGAAAAAAGACGTTTCAGTCTTTTGTAAAACAAGTCGTTTCAGTGGCGCCCATCCAACGTGGGTCAAGAAGCAAAAATCGTTACAAACTTATACCGACCACGCTTTAAGAGTGATGCAACCGCTTTTTAAGTCAATTTGCAAGCACAATTTCAATGAAATCAAATTACTTACGTGGTGGCATCTCGGAAATTCATCTCAGGGTCCCACGATGATTTGCAGGATGGGGTTCAATCACGTCATGTTGAATCAAATTACCATTCGTTCTTCCTTTTATTACTGTACTCGTAGGGGAGTGACAGGAATTAAGGTACCAGGTACAATAAAAGATAAAGGTAGAAGAAACCTACATACCTAAAAAGAAAAGACACCACTGAAGATAGTTGTTTGTCGAGGGCTTGTAACTTAATGGCGTCTTTTTACACCACGCGCGTACTCCGCCTCACTTTTGCGCAGACGCGATTGTCAGGGACTACGGAAGTTGGCGTATTCATTTAAAAATACACAGCAATTTATTTACAAATTAAATCTAACATGATACATGTCAGTTGGCATGTAACAAAGTGTGCAGAGTTCTCAGACGACAGCTGCAGAAATACAAACTGTAACAGCTTGCCAACAAAAGGTTTTTAAACGAAAGAAAGCAATCTTATTACTTTGAAACATCTTTACAGCTGCAGGATAACAGATTACAAGCCCATTGTAAATGTTCATTTACTAGGCAGATGGTTAAGTGGGTTTATCTTTTAGAAGAAAACTGCATTTATGTGCAACTGTAATTAAAATGTAGTCACAGCAGGTGATAGAATTTATTTGTAGCCACTTTGTAATGTGGAGTTTTCTAAGCAGCTGTTTGATTTTAGAAGCGAAATTTTATATAGAGTAATAATTACTTGAGAAATTTTATAAATTAACACTAATTTCAAATGGTAGGAAATCGTGCTTGTTGAAAAATTTTAGAGCATTTTAAAAATGAATGCAGAATAAAATACTTACAGGGTTTTGAACGTAATAAACTTAATAGAGTTATGAATATAACTGTGTATGCAGTGACGTGTGTATGTAACAGAAAGGAAACTTGTGTACAAAGAATATGATGAAACCAACAACTAGACTAAAAAGCTCCTAAATTGAGGAAATTAAATAAAATGTATAGTGAAATAAACTTATGTAAGGGAGAAATAAATTTAGAGAATCCGATAAATTTATTTTGCTGCAACATGACATTGTTATGGCAAAATGTCCTGTTACAATGTAATGATCTTTCATTTTCTTGGCGTATATATATATATATATATATATATATATATATATATATATGTATTATGTTTTTAAATTAGTTTTATCGATGAAAAATTGGGATGATGTAGTCCAAATCAAAATCCAATATTGTATTTAGCACAACATTTAATTAAGACCTTACGTTTCGGCAAAGGTTTTTGCCTTTTTCAAAGGTACTGCAAAAAATTGACATATAGAATGACAGTTGGTGAAAGATTAAAAATATTTACTTAAAAGTTGTTAATGCAGAAATACATATATATAGTTAACCACCAAAATTGAAATGATGAGGTCCCAAATACAATAATAAAATGGAGCACTCACTAGGGCGTAGAAAGTTATTCTAATACAAGATTGTCATTAATACATATTGTAATGACAAGTGACAAGTAATGACTGAAACAATTTTGAAAAGAATGCGTGAATCATATGTAGCCTATTAAGTTATAATAAAAAGCGAATTAGGTGACATTCGGGTTGTTATTAAATGTTTGGTAATTTCCTTGAAATCCTGTACAAATTTTCATATATGGGATGCAAATTTTGTGTATCTTGTCTGAAGTTAATGGCATTAAGTTCATTGTATATATAGTAAGCCTCTAAGAAAAGTCTAATTTTATAATTAGTTTCAGAATCTAAGATAACTACCTCTTTATAATTTGGAGTGTGAAGGGTACTACTGATGTGTTGAGACAAAGCACAGCTTTTTTTATGTAATTTTGCATCAGATCTGTGTTGAATAATACGATTTTTCAACCATTGGGTGGTGTTACCGATATAGGTTTTCCACAGGAACAAGTTATTTTATAAATAACATTACTTCTAAATAGTATGTTAGTTTTGTCTTTTAATCTTGTGAAAAAGTTTCTCATTGATTTTCATAAATATTTACTATTGAGAGATGTGGTTGACGTAAAATTCTTGCTAACAAAGGAGTTAAAGTTTGTATAAAGGTAATTTTTATAAATCAAAGTGATAGGTTTGGGTTCAATATTGCTAAAACGTATGTTGGTGTAAACTAATTTTTTAACCAGTTGTTTAGGGTATCCATTATTGCAAAGGGTCATTTCTAAAATTTGTAGATTTTTCTTTATAAACTGTGGTTCTGCGATCATCTGTATCCTGTGTTTTAGAGCAAGTGCAGTGTTAATCTTATGGCCAAAAGAATGATTGGAGAAATAATTTATATACCTTCCAGAGTTCGTGGGTTTTTTTATAATAATCAAATAACAATTTATTTGCTGAATCTCTGATGACTAGAGTGTCTAGAAATGGAATTTTCCTTTCAACTTCTAGTACATGGGTAAACTTCAGATGTTGATTGAAAGTATTGAAACAATCTAAAATATGTGGTATTTTTTCAGGTGGAGCTGAACATAAGATGTCATCCACATATTTCACAAGAAAAATCATTTTAAAATTCAAATTAGGTATGATAGAGTCTAGCAAATGATCCATTATTATTTGGGCAATTATAGGTGATAATGGGGAACCCATGGGGGTACCAAATTTTTGTAAATAAAAAAGTCTTGGAAAATAAAATAAGTGTTATTGAAAATTAGTGTAATAGATGCCAGAAACAATGATTTTGAAAGGGTGGTATGTGGTTTGATGTTATCCCATTTATTAGAAATTAAGTTTAATGCCATGTCTAAAGGTATATTAGTGAAGAGGGAGGAAACGTCCAACGAAAGTAAAATGTGATTTTCAGGTAATTGAAATTGACGAATTGTGCGACAAAAATAAAAGTATCTTTGTATTATATCCTTGAAGAGGAAAAGCGGTTTGAAGAATTTTTGCAATAAATACTGCTAATTGATACGTTGGAGTATTAAGAGTGGAAATTATTGGTCATAATGGCAATTATCTTTATGAATCTTTGGAAGGCCATAATACTTTCCGGGTACAGAATTAGTTATTGTTAGCTCCTTTTTTTGAGAGTCTGAAATCAGATGTTTAGAATGTAAAATTTTGATATGATCATTGACTTTTTTTTGTATCATGAAAGTAGGATCTTTATGAATTACTTGATAAATGTGATTATTATCAAGCAACTCTAAAGATTTTTTATGTAGTCTTTTTTATTTAAAATTACAGTGACAGCTCCTTTATCAGTTTTGTAATAATAATGTTCCTGTGGAAAAACCTATATCGGTAACACCACCCAATGGTTGAAAAATCGTATTATTCAACACAGATCTGATGCAAAATTACATAAAAAAAGCTGTGCTTTGTCTCAACACATCAGTAGTACCCTTCACACTCCAAATTATAAAGAGGTAGTTATCTTAGATTCTGAAACTAATTATAAAATTAGACTTTTCTTAGAGGCTTACCATATATACAATGAACTTAATGCCATTAACTTCAGACAAGATACACAAAATTTGCATCCCATATATGAAAATTTGTACAGGATTTCAAGGAAATTACCAAACATTTAGTAACAACCCGAATGTCACCTAATTCGCTTTTATTATAACTTAATAGGCTACATATGATTCACGCATTCTTTTCAAAATTGTTTCAGTCATTACTTGTCACTTGTCATTACAATATGTATTAATGACAATCTTGTATTAGAATAACTTTCTACGCCCTAGTGAGTGCTCCATTTTATTATTTTATTTGGGACCTCATCATTTCAATTTTGGTGGTGTTTAACTATATATATGTATTTCTGCATTAACAACTTTTAAGTAAATATTTTTAATCTTTCACCAACTGTCATTCTTGTAACGTCTTAGGTGGGGTTATTGCTTATTAGGGGTGTAGGCTTTTTAATGATACACGAGTAACATTAGTAATGTAATATGTAATTAAGAGGCCACACGCCGTGCGCTCTTAGTGACATATTAAATACGACTGTCCTTTAGCAATAGCCAGGCGTGTGGCCTGATAACCACCTGCTATATTATTTATACATAATAGATAATGTAAACAAATGCGTACATTTTGTTTAGATATATCACATTTTCCTCTACAAATTTTTTAACAATATAAACCTATTGTAAAATAAGAAAACAATTCAAAAATATCTAAATTATAACTTAACCATATTATAATCCATAAAATATTTGAATTATAACTTAACAATATATAATCCCACAAAAATATAAAAACCAAAATCAACTTATCGTCAAACCGCTTAACGGTTTCCTAATCCTATCAGGGTATCGTCTAGCAATGGGAGAACTTTCCATGGAACTATCAGTATTTAATTTACCAGGTTTAACATTTATAACGTCAGGTGATCGCTTGACCGGCACGATAGGGGAGGTTGAATTTCGCCTGACTACTACTGTTGGGTGAATATCTCCAGCCACTTCCGGTAAGGAGGAGAGTTCAGAAACAATACATGTGGAAGGTTCCATGCCTTCACTTTCTGCGTTAGTAAGAGGTGCATCGATAGCTACTAGCTGATCGATGTGCCGTCTCCACGTAATACCGAACTTAGCTTGACTACATACATAGTAGGGCTAATTTGTTTCACGATAATTCCGTCTATCCATTTATTTTTTGATCTGTAATCCCTAACAAGTACAGGTTGATTTATAAATAAAACACGAGTTTTGCTACCGCCTGTATACCATTTTTGTTTAGTCTGATTAGCTCTTACACTACCAGACAGGTTCGGTCTTAATAAATCTAACCGAGTTCTTAAAGAACGGTTGAACATTAATTTGGCGGGTGTTTCGTTGGTGGTTGCATGCACAGAATTCCGATAATCAAAAAGGATTCTGCTTAAAGCCACCGAAACGTCTATATTGTCTCGGAATGCACACTTTAATTTAGATTTTGCATATTTAACCGAGTTTTCGGCTTGCCCGTTTGACTGCGGGTGATACGGCGCCGAACTCGTATGTTTAATGCCATTAGAATTAAAAAATGAATCTAATTCGGCTGAATTAAATGGAGGTCCGTTGTCGGTGTGAACCGACACGGGTAATCCAAAACGTGCAAATAATTGTCTTAAAATATCGACTGCTTGTTTAGCCGACGTTGAAGATGTTTGAAAACCTCTAACCACTTAGAGTGAGCATCCACGATAATTAGATACCATTTCCTTTTAACGGTCCCAAATAATCTAAGTGCAACCTTTCCCATGGTTTACTTGGGTAATGCCAATGATGTAATTCGCTTTTCGGGTTTGCTCGCTCTAACAAACATGACGAACAGTTTCTGATTAGGTTTTCGATATCGTCATCTATATTGGGCCACCAGACATACGATCTAGCAACCGACTTAGTTTTACATATGCCCAAATGACTGGCATGTAATTCATTTAATACGTAAGCTCGTAAACTACTAGGAACAATGACTTTGTATCCCCACATTAACACTCCTTGTTCCACGGCTATCTCGTCTTTCTTTTGAAAAAAAGTTAACAACTCTCTGTCCTCTTTGGGTACAGAGCATGGCCATCCATGCATAACATAACCATAAATTTTGTTAAGCCGGATGTCTTTTTGTGTTGCCCTGCGAACATCTTCGCACGTTATTGGAAATGAACTTTCTTTAACGCAATGTAAATAAGTTCCAAGCCACAATAACTCTGCGTCGCCTTCCACATGTTTAGTACTGAGTGGCATCCTTGACAATGCATCAGCACTATTTTTATCAGATTTGACATAATTAATATCAAAATCGTACCCTGATAAAAACAAAGCGTATCTCTGCAGCCTGCTGGCTGCAAATACTGGAACAACTCTCGCTTAGGTCCAAAAATACTGACCAATGGTTTGTGATCACTCCTGAGAGTGAAATGACGCCCATATAAATATTGCTGGAATTTTTTATTCCATAAACCACTGCCAATGCCTCTTTATCAATTTGAGAGTATTGTACTTCTGTGGGTGACAAAGCACGCGACCCAAAAGCAACTGGCCTCTCTATGCCCTCCGCCATAATACTAAGCACGCACCCTAAACCGGTACTACTCGCATCTACCGTAAGTATTGCTGGAACCTGGGGTCGTAGTGTGCTAGTATTGGAGCACTAGTTAAGACTTGCTTTATTTTATTAAATGCCGTCATACAATCTTTGTTAAAGTTAAAATCACATCCTTTTTAACAGATTGTATAAAGGAAATAAAATAGTAGATAAGTTGGAAACAAATTTTGCGTAAAATCCTACTAAACCTATGAACGATTTAACTTCCGTTACGTTTTTTGGAACGGGCGCTTGCACAATAGCCTGCACCTTAGCTGGCGATGTGTGCAACCCCTCTTTATCAATTGTAAATCCCAAAATTCTAATTGTGGTTTGAAAACTCACATTTTCTCGCTGAACCGTAAAACCCACTTTTCCGAGTCGTGTAAAACTTCTTTTAATTTTTTAATGTGGAGGTCATTATCTGGAGCTGATAATAAAATGTCGTCTAAAAATACGATGACACCTGGTATTCCTTGTAAAGTTTGCTCGATTTGTCTTTGAAAAATACCAGGAGCCGACGAAATACCATAAGGCATGCGCTTGTACGAAAACAAACCTTTATGAGTGCTTATCGTGCATAATTTAGAACTTTCGAACTCAACTTGAGCTGCATATAAGCATTACTTAAATCGATTTTACTGTACAACTCTCCTTTTGCAATTCATTAAATAAATCCTCTATTCGTGGAATAGGGTGTCGGTCAACTTGTAAATAAGGGTTTAACGTAACCTTAAAATCGCCACAAATTCTAACGGTTCTGTTTCTCTTTATTATTGGTACTATCGGTGTACCCCATTCCGAACTTTCTACCGGACATATAACAGCGGCGTCGATTAGGCGTTCGAGTTCCTCTTCCACTTTAGCCTTTAGTGTGAAAGGAAGGGCCCTAGGTTTATAATACCTCGGCTTAGCATCCTCCTTTAAATATAATTTAACCGGGGGTCCTACATATTTGCCTAATTCTTTCGTGAATACCTCAGGAAAATTTGTTATTATTTCACTTATTTGTTTTTCCTGAATTGGCTTCTCATTATTATTCTTTTGTATTTTCGTAATATACAAGTTAGTTTTAGGAACATATGCAATGTTTAACGCTTGGATCCACTCACGGCCTAAGAGAGGATGAGATCCGTTTTTAATGACATACAATTCGAGATTTTTATTAATCCCATTATACTGGACTTGACTAATATTTTGCCTAACGGTAAAATTTGCTCATTTGTATAGGAACTAAGTGAAATATCACTAGGTAACAATTTACAAAAATGTAACTTCTCTTTATAAAAATTATCACTAACAACGCTAACCGATGCGCCAGTATCAATTTCAAAACATACTAACAATTTTTCTACCTTTACGCTAACTTTGAAAGGATCAACTCTATTAGTATTATTAGCTATTTTACAAATAGAACTATCTTCCGTCAACTTAAACAAATTTGACACGTCATAAACGATGTCCTCATCCTGTGCCGGAACCACATGGTTCACAGTTTCTACATAATTATGCGATTTTCGTGATTTGCTGAAATCTCTAAGTGCACCACCACCACCACTACCAGCTTTATCAAATGAATTGTTGCACTTACCCAAACGAGATCGACATACCTTGGCTAGATGATTTTTTCCACAAAATGGCACTTACTACCTCTGAACCGACACTCTTTTTAAAATGGCCTAACTGCCCACAGCAATTACACTGCACTTTTGTGTCGTATCACTGGTATCCTTTGGTTGCCTTGAAAATGCGTAGCACTTCTCCAATTTGATGTTGTGGGAGGTTCGTTTAACCCGCCCGCGAACCCGGTGTGCTACCATTTTATGCATTCTGCCACCATTATTACCTCCGATTGCTAACGAAGCTGCATTTTCTCTGCTGCTTCAATCGAAGACACAATCGCCACCGCCTTATCGAAAGTAAGATCTACTTCCCCTAACAGCCGCTGCTTCGTTGAATCACCAATTCCACTTACTAACCGATCCCGTAAGTAATCTTTAAGATTAGCTCGAATTCACAATGTGTAGATAATTTTTAAATTCGCGACATACTGTGCAACTGTTTCATTTTCTAATTGATTCCTCGCACTAAATTTATAGCGTTCGCGATAAGCGAAGGTTTGGGATACAGGTGGTCTTTAATTATTTTATTTAATTGTTCGTAAGTTTTCGTAGACGGTTTATCTGGTGTACATAAGTCACGTAAAAGGTTAAAAGTTTTAACACCCACGACCGTAAGAAGTGTGCAAACTTTTACTTTCCGTAATGTTATTGCAAATTAAGAATAACTCAAAACGTTCGATGTAAGAATCCCACGATTCTTCATTCGCATCGAATTCGTTTACACTACCAATAATTCCAGACATTTTAAGCCTTAATCACCGAAATCGCTTCAATAACAATGTTTTCTAATTTCTAAACCCGCTTTTACATTCTACAATAATGTAAAGATAAACAACATAGCACGCGCGTTAACAAACCCGGCGCAAACCAAATTACCCTCACTACCGTGTTTTTGAACGTAAAATTATTCCAATATCCTCGTCGCCATGTAACGTCTTAGGTGGGGTTATTGCTTATTAGGGGTGTAGGCTTTTTAATGATACACGAGTAACATTAGTAATGTAATATGTAATTAAGAGGCCACACGCCGTGCGCTCTTATTGACATATTAAATACGACTGTCCTTTAGCAATAGCCAGGCGTGTGGCCTGATAACCACCTGCTATATTATTTATACATAATAGATAATGTAAACAAATGCGTACATTTTGTTTAGATATATCACAATTCTATATGTCAATTTTTGCAGTACCTTTGAAAAAGGCAAAAACCTTTGTCAAACGTAAGGTCTTAATTAAATGTTGTGCTAAATACATTGGATTTTGATTTGGACTACATCATCCCAATTTTTCATTGATAAAACTAATTTAAAAAAACATAAAATATTAGACCAGTCCATTAACTAAGAGTGAAGCTTATATATATATATATATATATATATATATATATATATATATATATATATTATAAAACTCTTCTCTACTGACCAGGAATCTATGTTTAATATAAAAATGAAATTAATTTATTGGGATATTTTTGGTCATAAATAAAACAACTGTCAAATAATCTTTCGTTTTAACTTGACGTTTCGATCATTATTCAGATCTTAATCATAAGCTAAAAGTTAGGTAATTAGAAACTAAATAATACATATATCAAAACTTACATAAAACTTGATTATTCTAAAATTTAAAGCTAGTATAAACTAATTTTGAATGACATAAGCAAAACTTGAGTGACAGAATTAAAATTGTTTTTTTTGTATGCAATTTTGATGTTACAAAAACCAAGTTAAGTTAAATAATTTTTGGATATAAATACGATAAAAATGAAAAGAATGTATAAATATTGTTCATTAAATAACAGCACTACAATTAATGTTTATATAAATCGGAGTAAACAACACTTAAGTTATTTAAGTCCTGTTTGTTGTTGATGCACTTTTTTCTTTTGTATATGAAATGATTCGAGTAATAAGCGTTTCTTGTAATTTTGTTCTATTTCTAAAATTTTGGTGTCTTTGAGTGAAGGTGTGTGTTTGGTAGAATGTATATGTGTTGAGAAGGCACAATTGTTTTTTCCCAATTTTGCATCACTGCGGTGTTGAGTTAATCTGTACTTTAACCACTGACCAGTTTGACCAATGTAGGAGTGGTTGCAAATACATTGAATCTTATATACAACGTTACTGCACATTTCGGTGTTTGTTTTATCTTTAAGGGGTGAAAAAAGGTTTTTAATCGACTTCACATATTTATACATTCTTTTCATTTTTATCGTATTTATATCCAAGAATTATTTAACTTAACTTGGTTTTTGTAACATCAAAATTGCATACAAAAAAAACAATTTTAATTCTGTCACTCAAGTTTTGCTTATGTCATTCAAAATTAGTTTATACTAGCTTTAAATTTTAGAATAATCAAGTTTTATGTAAGTTTTGATATATGTATTATTTAGTTTCTAATTACCTAACTTTTAGCTTATGATTAAGATCTGAATAATGATCGAAACGTCAAGTTAAAAACGAAAGATTATTTGACAGTTGTTTTATTTATGACCAAAAATATCCCAATAAATTAATTTCATCTTTATATTAAATATATATATATATATATATATGAAACCTACAAAAAACCTCACCAGAGTAAAAAAAGATATTCAAGCCTCTCGAATTTGGCACCAAGATTTGCTGTGATTCTCGCCCTGTTGAATCTCTTCTGATAATCGCCTTTTTACTCTTTCCGCCTCGGCTGCTCACCTAGTTAAAACTTTAACTTTCATCCTCATTCATAAAAAAAAACAAACACATTCCTACCACAAACATCAACGTTAACTCTATTTACATCAATATTCATAATACATTAAAATTTCAAAATTAAATTGTAGCATAAATTTCAGTATCATAAAATTTCAAGATTAAATTTGTCATCATTTTAATTTGATGATGAATTTTAATTTGCATCCAGAATTAAAGTCCTTGTAGGATGCCTACTAATTAATTTAACAATATTTGCAGACCTGAGTCTGAATAAAAGGGAGCATCTCCCACCCCTTTACGTTAATTAAACAGGTTAGTCTAATTGAGGTCAAAGACAGACCCAAATTTTCATCATAATCAAGAACATAAACTGCTAAATACTCCTTTCTACTTAAACAAGAAAATTTCACCTTAAAATTAAAAATTTGTTGTTTGTACAAATTCACTACTGTCCATTTTTTATCAAACAAATTATAAAGTTATTCAACACACACCAAAACATCTAAGATCGAACAAAAATGCATAAGTTACCTGAAGGTTAATGCACTCGTGGCTCCAATGTACATCGTCCTTTGTTAATCACACCATTCCAACTGGGTTATGTTTACGGCTTCAGATTCTGAACGCTTTTAAAATTCTCTACACCACCATTCATCTAAAGTTGTTTCAGGGCTTCTCAGGAACTCATCTATGTATATCTAAATCTTGTTTTGTGGATCCAATCACGATTACGAATAACATTTGATTATTAACACCCCCGAAAAATAGCAAAGAAATTCATAATTCTTTCACGCTATACCCAAAACTGCCTACTTTTGTTTATTCATTTATCGTTACTAATTTCGATAATTGGTACAGTAATACTCGCAAATATAACTAGACTTTATTACCTTGTATCTTCTCTAAATGCACTTAATAACTTTTATCGTAGCACGTATTCTGCTTGAAGTATGGTATAACAGCAAAAAATAAAGAGCAAACTGTTTTAAAGTATTGAATAAAAATCGAAAATCTAAGAGAGCCAAACTCCTATAAACACGGGTTTATATAATAGCTCGCTTGCACGTCGGTTTTGTCCCGCAACGGACACTTTCTAGAATTCCTCATTCTATGTTCCCTTTTCGACAGTCCGGCACAGCGATTCTAAAAATTTGCACACGCGCCAGTTGAAAATCTAAGAACTTTTCACACGACTCGCAACGTGTCTGCAAACAACTAATTAATTTTTATCTCGAAATTGTTGTTTCCACCTCTCATATCTGCATCTTATTTTCACCAATCGTAACCCTCGTGACGTTGCTCAAATCACGCCTTTTATTATTGGTGTCTCTGCCTTGCGCGTTTCATCCGTCTCTTTCTACCCTGGCCTGAGTGGTACAAATCGATATTCTTTATTATGGGCTATTTCAATCCACGTGGATTCGTAAGTAAAATAACCCCTCTAGCCTTCCCGTTAATATAAGCTACGATTTATCCGACCGTTTCCAATATACGTAGAAGCTGCATGTTTATCTATTCAAATTTATTAGAATTTTGATATTTAAAAATACGCAGGTGTTCAATCGTAATACTTCTACGATTTGGATATTCCATTTATTTAACCTTCTTGATAGATTTGTATGCTAGCAATGCGTCTCATATTTGGTATTATGGGGTTTTTAAAAGCTTTTATGCATATCATGTGTTACTAATGATTCAATTAACTCCAATTAAACTAATAATGAATGGTATTGACTTCTACCCTTTAATTTTTAGCGAATACTAATTAAATATTAATTATTATCTGTACACTTTGTTTAATACCCGTTACTTAAAAATTGAATTAATTAATATAAAGTTCGCACGTAATTTCTATTTGTTTCTTGGAACAATTAAATTAAATACACGTTGAGCATTTTAACTCTGCTTCTTTTTATAGAAAGCGTCTAGTGAATAATTTAAATCCTTATTTTTAATGAAACGAATAAATTTTTATGCTCCACGGTTTTAATACACTGTGATTAAAATTATTTGATGTCGTAAATTAATTTTCTACCCTGGTCTAAATTTGAGTAATATATATATATATATATATATATATATATATATATATATTAGTTAAGAAGATGAAATAATAATTTAGACTTTTATGCAAAGCCTAAATGATCATTTCAAATCAATTTGAAAGTGTATTTATACGGCTATTTTCTTCTGTTGTTCATTCGTGCTGCAAGTGATAAGGGCTAGATGTAAATCATGTTTTTTTCCTCCACTGCTCTATTTTCTTTGCTATTGGACACTTTTTGTCTTGTTTGGGCTAGTAAGTCTACAAGTCCGAAAATTATTTCTGTGCGCACATCATTTTGTTGTGGGACTCGATTTAATTGGGTGTGTCAGTCTGCATGGTCAGGAGTAGTATTCCACTTCTTGTCTTGATGATGATACCCTTACTGTAGTTGGGATATGTCAACTTCATTAGTTTTCAGTATGACAGGGTTCAAACTCTGAACACCTATTAGTATTAAATTGTAGAATATGTTTGCTCAAATCCCATGGAAACAATTGTTTCACTTGATGCCTACTTTGTAGGATTTATTTGTTTCTGTCATGCGTTTGATGAAATGAAGAATTGATAATTTATTATACTACATGTTTGTGTGGTTATAGTTCCAGTGCAGTTTTTAACATTTAATTAAAAAGAAGACTTTCAACTACCGTTTATTTCAAAAGTTTATGTGAAATCTTCGAGTTCAAAGTTTATATAAATGTTAGTTGGAAGTTTTTTGTATTAATTTTTAACTGTTATTACATAGTTCTAATTCTAGTATCAAATTTAAAATCAATTTCCCCAGTATAATAAATTTTTTTTTTCAACATGATGAAATGTATTATTTATTTAATATATTTTGTATATGTCATAACATAATTAAATTTTAGCTACTACTTCTAGTCCAAGAGGCAGCAAACAATTCAGTTATCGCAAGTTATCAAATGAGCAAAATGTTAAAACAAAACCTACACGTCCTCCTCAACCTAAAGTAGTTGCAAATTCTGCTAAAGAAGAATTACTAATAGATATATCTCCCAGTGACGAATTTTCAAAATGGAAACGTTCAGCCAGTGCAATAGATATAAGTCCAAGGAGTGTTTCTCTTCTTGACGAACCTATTGATGTACCTCAGGAAGGTGAGAAATTCTTTTAAATAAAAAGCTTTAAATGGGATTGTTGTGAATAACATTTCAATACTTCATACAAAATACAAGCCTTTATTAGCTGTTTTTTTTAATATTACCTAGGGATTTATTAAGGTGGTAATGCTGCGATGTATGTGTGACAATCAAAGATTCATCGCAAAACTAACGTTGTACGCAACAAGCAAAGAATATTGTTGTATGCAGTAGCCAAAGAACACAATGTACTATAGTAAATTATTGATTTGTGTACTAAATTAAATCACTACTTACATTTAGTGTAATCAGAACTAAATTAAATGTTTAATGTTCAAAAAATTGTCTAAAACACGTGTTGTCCACTGTGCTTTTAAGCTGTATTTATTTTATCTTTAATGACTACATAGTGATGAAAATGCATGCTAAATTCAAATTTAAACAAATTATCAAATAATAATAATAATGATAATTCCTTCGTACTTGCAGCTTATGCAGGATGTTCAGAAATTTTTCTGCCACACAGAAGCCATACATACTAGACATGATTTTAGGTCGATTTAATCCAAAAATGCTTCCTACGGGAGCTACAGCTCTTTGAAGATTGCGCCAATATGTTAGTTTTGAAAATTTCTTTAAAATGCCGTTATATAGATTGTGTAAACCTGACAAAATGGTTGATCTCCTAATGACAGTTCGGCCACTGTGAATGCGATTTCTTTATTAAAATCACGTGTTTCATTTGGGGAGTGAATAGACATTTTGAATTACAATTTTTTATCTTCAATTTTTAACATATTTTACTTCAAATTTGACAACTTTAAAACTTTTCCTATCTATGATGTTGTTACGTACAGTTTCTGCACTTGAGTATTTTCTTTCTTATGTTTAAATTTACATTTCTTACTCTCTTTTCGTGGTCATTTGAATGTATTCATTAACAATTTCGACCACCTCAAGTTAGCGATTACTTATTCATCATCCTGTAGAATTTTATTAGGCTATGCAGTTATAATTTAAAAATGCTTCTGTCTATTTTATTTTCACATAGCGTTTAAATGTGGTATTCGATTATCAGAACATTTGTTTTCAGAAATGTTACTTGAGGTATGTACGTGTTTTCTAAAAGGTTGTTTGCAAACACATATTTCGATCCATTATACATTTCTGCTTCGTTAGCTTTACACAGTATTGAAGATAAATTATGCATTGGTTTATGTTGAATTTCTGTAATTTTATGCAAAAAGTTAGGCAACACAACCTACAGGTACTTAATATCTCCATGAGGTTAATGAACTTTCGTGTTGTTTGAAAACGCTACGGCCGGTTGTTGTACAGAATCGGACATTAACCTGGATTTCCATTTATTGATCGTAGTTCGCTTGTTGAAACAATATGTTAAGTTTTAATATACAAGGTTAACTAAGGACTTTCCAACACATGTACACTACACTTAGTTTCGGTTATCTTATAAACAGATGGATGGTTTTGAGGAAAACACGATTCATGTGATTGATTATCTACAAATAGTTGTTCTTGAGGGAAGTACGGATTGACTGGATGATGATTATTTTACCTGCTTTCCTGGCTTAAACGAGTCGGTTTATTGTTGTCTGTGATACGAGTAATGCAGCTCATGCCATTCAAAATATTAAAATGCACTTTAAAGGCACTTCGTATCGGTTTGTATACGTACAAATACAGTATTGTACAACACGTTATTGTATATTTCCGTTTCGTGTTTGATGTTAACTGTCGACTTATGAAAGTTTTTAAAAATTACAGTATTGAACTTCTACAATTTTTTCTACAAGCAATTATTTTGGCATATTCTAATAACGATTTAACTATAGTCGCGATTGTGAACGGATGTGAATTTTGCTGTGAGGATTGTCCAATAATATAATGGTTTTATTAATGGCTTAGAAATATGAGGATTGGTATTCTACAGTTACACATTTTAAATCTGTCCTTGTACACATCGCCGATCATGGTCGAAACATATGGCAGAATCTGGGTGAACCATAGGTGGAGAGGTTGTTGGTTTTGTTGAATTCCTTTGATAATGATTCCGAGGTCGTAAAATCTTCCATGGACGAAGACAGGATGTCTACAGGAGCACCTATTGAAGGCATTTCCCATCAAAGTGTGTATGTGTTTCTTTTCTGGGTATTGGTATTTTAGTTTCTCTGAGTCAGCCCATGTAGTTGGCTTAATGTATTTATTTATTTATGTCTTGTTAATAATTTACAGGTCAAAACTACTTAATCTGTTTAGTATAAACATTTAATTTATTAATGTACTTTATTGCGTTCTGATTATTTCAGTGCTTTTAATAAACAAGAGCAAATGTTTTTTTTACATTTGGTTATTGCATAATAAAGTTTACAAATTCATGTTCCTATTAATTATTAAATGTAGTTTGAGATATACGGAATGTGTATATACGTGATTGTTTGTAAGTCACCCTGCGATAAACAAATTGGTGTAGAAACAGCTGGTAAATTTTAATTGCTTTGGTTTAAGATTATAAATATACCACTCATAGCAGTTTTTATTGTTTGGGTATTAATTATAAGTAGGATTAGAATTGACTGATCATAAAATTTTCTGTATAAAAATTTAAAGTTACACTATTGTTTAGATGTGACGGTATTACCTTATAATTTTTTGTTACAGCTGCTACGAAATGCATTTTGGCCAGTAAATGATTTTTTTTCTTTTATTGCTGTTGACTACTATTACATTATTTTTGCATTTATTTAGCGCTTGTGAACACCGTGTAATTTTTAATAATTTGTTTTATGTGAATGTTAAATTTTAAGAAATTCTATTAGATAAGTGACCGAGAACAGTCCGTAATAAATTTATTTGTTAAGTTCTGTTTTATGTGGATACTAGAATTGAGGTTAAAAATTAGTTTGAGGTATTTAAGGGGTGTATTAATTATTTTTGCGAAGTTTTTTGAACTGTGTAATCCCATCATTTCTAACGACCAAAGGTTCCGCAACAGACATATTAAATCTCAGTTTACTACTCATCTTGAAGAATTCACTTCATAACCAACACAATTTTTAGATACCTTATCGAAACTCTGCAGAACGATTTCGAAGACGAATAAGTACATCTTCTACTACTTATTCAAAGTCAACAACGAACAATATTCAACTTCAAAATCTTGTTTTTAAAATTTGTATTTCTAATAAACATTAACCTCAAATAAAATGAGCCACAAAATTTATAAAAGCTTGTAAACTATAAATTTCCCTCATGAATATCAGATAGCAAATTAGATCTCCATATATCACAACGCCTACCTTATCTGATATGACCAGGTCGAGAATTTCTTGTTAATGAGGGAAGCCCAAGGTAAAGTTGGATGGAAAACAGCTTGAGGAAAAAAAAATCTCTTTAGAGATAAACGGCTAGTAGAGTGTTAGCTCTGGGTAGATCATGAGCTTGGGTCATGGGTTGTCAAATGACCAAAAATATAGATAAAGAGCGCCACCGTATTTTTCAATACAACAACATACGAAGATACATGTACTTGTATTAGGGGAATGCGGAAACCTGAAGTCTACACCGCTTTTGTAGCCACAAAACCTAAATATCAACCTTGCAAAGCACTTACCAAAATGTCACTTACCAGATGTATTACAGATGTCTCTGCATATCCTGTGAACAAACAAATGCACAACAGGAACACCGTTTGTGACCTTAAAAATATTCACCAATAAATAACATATTTGATATTAAGTTCCAAAAATATATATACTCAGGGTACTTGTTATCATTAGACAGTTACTATTTTGCTTATTAAGCACCAAGAAATTTCCTTTGAATTTTTAATAATAAAAGAATTAAGCAAAAAAAATTCTTTTTAATTAAATTGGTTTAGTTTGTTTCAACATTGTTATTTACAATAAAAATTTATATGGAAAGAAACTAGTATTGTTCTATCTTCAAAAACACAAACATCTTTGAACTCAATATTTCAACATATGTTTACTGTAAGGTATTTGCTTTTTTAATAATTTAAATCTCAAATCTAATTATAGCCTTCAGTAGTACTACAGTCGACTTTACAAGTAAGAAACAAGATTATTTTACGTGATGCTAAAATGTAGCATCCAAACAAAGAATAAGCTTTAACTTTATATCCTTCCAAAATTTATCATGTCTTAAAATTAAATTGCATGACCTCAAAATAATCAAAGATATTATTAATGTAACATAGAATAGCATGTGGTAATTATATTGATTAACTAGATATTTTTGACATCAAATGTCAATAACAATTTTTTTAGTGAAGCTAAAACTGTACGCTTGTGGAACAAATATAATAGGCAACTATGGAGCCATCTTTAACGTTTTGTAAAGTTACGAAAATAAAACGGGATGTTTCTTACAAAATGAATTTCAAAATAACTAAATCAAAGTAGAATATCAACCTTTGATCATACGTAAGACATTTAAATAAATACTAATTAAATTAAAGGTTAAAAGTCACTCGCGTGCTTAAAGCATAGTTCAATCAAAAAAACTTGAACGTTCTTACCAGAACCAATCAACATCAGATGTCGAATCTAAGCACATCTACGATGCACGCAATAAAATCTCCGTTACATATGACCACCAACAATTTTCATGTTTTCCAAATTTTAAAGCTAAAGCTTTATTTCTGTGGTATTGCATGTTTTAATGATGGATTAGTTCAATATTCTTCGCATCTGCAGGAATCAACTGACTTTACCGATGGTGGAATACAAAATAAAATTAATCTTCGCCAAAAGTTGTCAGGAACCACATCAAGACACGAAGGTATTCGTTTATTAACCTCTCTTACGAACTCTGCACCAGGCCATGTGCCTGAATACCATATTGACTTTTCTATGCTCTGGAGAGCAGCTTACTTCTTCAAGCGCTAATGGAAAAGTGAAGTCGAAATGACAGACAAACGATTTGTGGTGTAACTTAGACTTCGAAAGGGGAAGGAGCGCATAATCCATTATACACTTAATAACTATTTTTTGTGATCAGACAATTATAAATTATGTTTTTATATTATCGAAACATGATAGATTTATAAGGAATGTGTAACTAACCTGAAAAAAAATACGTTACAAGCTTCGAGTCGTAGGACTTGTTTTATCTCACATATCAAACAATCAATTTTTATTATCTTGACTAACCATGTTAAATATAAATCTCCACAATTAAATTAATTTTTGTTTGCTCCATAACTAAAATAATTCTTGTTTGCACTAAATTTAAAAGTAATGTTCATTGTTTGCTCACTAACGAAAAGCAGATGTGTCTTCACATCTCTATAAGCACCTTTATTATAAGGCCTATTTAATAGAGATCCCTCTGTCCCCAGGCCGTGATTTTATCAAGTAGCTTGACCTGATAATTCCCAGCATGTCTTCAACCAAAATACCCACGAATCTCTTTCTAATTGTTATAAAATCACTTTATCAGTGCACGTGCATTATTTCTATGCGCATATAAACATAGAGCATTTAATTTCAACCAACAGAGATTTTGACGAACATAGTATCTAACTAATACAGACTAATTTTCTAATGAAATTTAAAAGAAATAAACTTTAGGTTTATATGGTCAATAACAAACAATTTCTGTAAGGCAGATACATTTAAGTACTATTTAAAAATGACAAAGAACAAAGAATGTAAAAGGCATCTACAGCTTTAAGAAAGTTCATGCGATGTTAGATGGCGATTTTCCTATTCTTGTAGATGTTTCAAACTGGTTGTACAACAAAAAGATTCAAGGTCCTTGTATCGTTAAAAGTGAACCGTTTTGAATTTTTATAAATACAAGGTTTGTATGCAATAAACTTACTCAATCTGTTATTTGTATTCAATTGCAACCGGATCACTACTTAGCAGCATTAATAAATGAGGTACTATTTCATAAGGACTCGCCAAACTCCTGAAGGTCTGCTTCCAGCGCACGCTGATGTTGATTTTAGTATAACACCACCTCAAACGTTGTTACTCACTAATAGAAGACCAACGGTTGCATTTGAGAAGTAAATTAATATTAACTAAGCACTGTATGCACTGGTACCGAAGTGTTAGGCGGCTCCGTGGCGTAGTGGTATGTGTGTGACTGCTACGCCCAAGGTCCTGGGTTCGAATCCCGACACGGTCCGCTTGAAAAATGTTAAGCGAGCATTTTTCACAAAAATACACCCTCGTTCGGATGAGAGGTAAAATGGAGGTCCCGTGTATGAGTGTTGTCACGCATGTTAAAGATCCCTACCTTGCTTGGAACAGCAAGGGTTTGGCAAAATTCCAAATTTTCCAGGTAAAAAGCTCGCTTCCTGGCCAATGTAGTACCTTCGGATGGAGCATTGGAAAATCACATGTAAGGTACCGAAGTGTTCTTTATCATTCACGAAACATGTGCAAGTATTACATTAACAATAATGATAGACAATGTTTATTAATGAATGGCTGAAACTCGTCTCTCTAGATAAGGGCCGGTCTGTTCAACTTGTATTTAAAAATACAAATTGGTGTGAGTTGCACAGTCATAAAAGCATGGGCGTGTTCCAGCACACAAATACAATCGAGTTTACATTTCTAATTTCTTTTCCCAAATTTAATTTTGTGTTAAAGCTACATTTACTAGAGATGCAGTTTTTAATTTACATAATGCGCATAATTAAATTTACATAATGCTCATCATTCTTCGTTTGTTGCTGAAAATCCTCGTGTAATAAAACAGACTAAGCATCATCAAAGTTTTATTATAAATGTACGAATAGGTGTATTAAGGTTTATGAATTACTCCGAAATACTATAAAACTTCTGAGTACCTCTGATACATGAAGCTCCCCACCTTGCAGGTTCGTATCCTGTATTACTGGGGTTGCTCCCTCTCTTGTTTGCTGACGACCAACCTGTAAATGCTTACAAATGTATAGTGCTTAATAAAGATCAATATTTACTTTAACTAGTGTTTAGTTTTGTGTTACATAAGAGCATGAAGAAAAGTCACAGGTAACGAGCATTTTAATTCACTTAAACAATACGTCATTACGAATGGCTGGTCCTTCAAGCTAACCAAGGGTATAGAAACCAATTTCTACTACCACTTACAAGAGGGCCCCTACAGCTCCCAACAATGGTGGCTAGCTGCTGGCACCCGTAGAGTTACCGGTCATTTAAAGGTACAGTAGCATCTTAATTTTCTTGAAAATGCTTTACCTGACCTACTTGAAAATGTTCCCTGATGATCAGACAAAATTTATGGTTTTACAGATAGTTGTCCACCTCATTACAGTAAGGACGTTCGTTAATTTCTTGACAACACTTAAGGAAACCAATGGATTGGAAGAGGTGGTCCAATCAGTTGGTGTCCAAGATCATCAAAGCTGGACCCATGCGATTTCTGTATTTGGCGCTACTTGAACTCATCCGTTTATACTGTTCCAATAGAAACTCGTATTCATCTGTTGCAAGGAATTGAAGATGCTTGCAATGAAATTAGAAATAAGCATGTAATTTTTGCAAGAATTAGAGTATCTTTATAGAAAAGAATAGATTTATGTATTCGACGAATGAATGGTCATCATGTAGAGCACTTGTAAACTTGGTTCCGTTGTGCTATAATTAAATGTTGTGGGTTTTGTTATTAAATCCCCACAAACGAGACGCTTGTGACCTTAATAAACAAATCGTATTTGCAGTGGTCGAATTATCAATAGGCGATTAAAGAATGAATGTTTATATGACGGCATTTTTAAGATATTAAAAACTGACAGCTCACTTAGGAAGCATCTTTGAATTAAAGTAATTTGAGTTAAATTGACAAAATCGTGTCCAGTATGTGTGGTTTCCGTTTGACAGAAGAGTTTCTGGGCTTCTTGTATATCTTTTAAGGATAATTACATGTCAAGCAGTTTTCTGTGTGCACAAACAGACTGGAACACAAAAATGTATATAAGATTTTGCTACAATATCTTACAGGTTTTAAATTTTCTATCGTGTTTTTGTGCCCATTGGATGCATTTGTTACTTCACATTCCTACTTTGAAATATTTCAGTCTTTTTTAAATAATTAAATATCATATTACCACTATTTTTCATTATTCTAAACCTATAGTATTTTCGAGCCCACCCACATTACAGCTTACATAGATACTACAAAATGTGGTTTTGCCTATCTAAACATGTTTTATATTCAAGTTCAAACGGTGGTTACCGATTACTTTATGTTGCTATTTGAACTGTTTTACTTGTTCTGTTCTCCTAAATACAACGTTTTCGCAAGGTGTTCTATAATTAAAGCGAGCAAATTAATATTTCTTTGTACAACTGGCCTCATCCGTGTATGTGGTAGATACACTTTCAGTGTTGAGTTACTAACCATTTAGCTGGTTTAGGGTTAGACTTGAAGTTATACCTGGGCTGCACGTTTTCACAAATGAGTTCTGCAGATTCGAAATATTAACATTGCTTTCTGAGAACCGATGATCACTCTCATCGCATGTGGTTTATAGTAAATTATGAAAATACAGTCGTTTGAAGCTCTCACCTAATACTAACACACTGGGGACTTCTAAACTTTTTAAGATTTCCATTTGTAATTGCATACTAACATATTCATTCAAACCCTTAACGGAAATATTTATTGTAAGTGGACGTATAGTGTACTGATAACTATTTTCAATGTTTTTTTACCATACGGCATTGTACTAATTCTTCAGTCGTTAACAGTGAGCCACTAATCCATATAAGTGTATCAGTATAAAGATACCGAATGGATTGTGTTATAAGCATTATCCTCCATATTTTTCTTGTTTACCTAGTAGCTATTTCTAAAGTCCTGCATATCTGTCGTCTGTGGAATCTTGCTTGTAAATCATTCAGCACTTCCTTAAATAATGTATAAATTGAAGTTTTATGAGCTCATTAATTTTTACCAATGTTGACATTATTTCTACTGTTGGTTGTACTTGGCGCACTGTTAGTGTTGTAGTAGCATACCTGTATATGTACTTTAGATTGTACCTTATTACAAGCTTGTCTAATATTTTGCTATTTCTAAATATTTAGTCCTTACAGTTAAGATTACTTAAATGAAGGAAACATCAAAAGATATTTTTCTTATTTCGGCTGTGCAAACTGTTTTCTTGGGTTATCTTATTCTCGCTGCCCCAATCTATGACTGCTGCTAGCCATTGCAATTTTTTCTCTTCATTCTTTGTGTACTGGTAATTTGTGCAGTTGTTAAGTTTTCTATTGTGTGTAGATTACCGCGACGTACTCAACTTGACAGTGCAAATTACTAAGAAATAGACACCACGTAAAATACAACTCGTCCAAGTATATCATAAAACACCATAGCAAAACCAAATTGTTATTTTCCCGGATGTGATGTCATAGAATGTTTGGAAATTCAATGTTATTGGAACTAAATTTTTGTATATATTTTTTGGTAAATGCAAATGAATATACATGATCAAAAATCATTATTAATAAGAAAATAATTAAAATTTGAATTTCATGCATTACACAGGCCTACATTTTTTTTTCATGAAAAAGTGTTTGAAGTTTAATAGGTGTCCTATAGTAAATGGGGTGTGCTGATCACGAATCTGTGCTTAGTTTTTTCAGCACGTCAGGTTTTCAGAAAAAGTGTGTTTGAAATTTTTCATAGAAACTGCCAAAAATATTGAGAAAATATTTATTGAAACTATATTTAATAGAAAATTACACTGCAAAATTGAGTTGTTTATTAAAATAACGATGCAGTATAATCTATGTTATCAGCCATCATTCTAATATCCCATCTTCCTTGCTAATGTCTCTCCATCTCCTCTATATCTTGATAGAACCTCTCTCCCTGTTCCTCGCTGACAGCTCTAAGATTTTCGGGAAAAGAGTCAACGTGGGAATTCAGAAAATGAAGTTTGATGCTTATATTGCATCCCAGTTTTTTATAACTTTCGACCATGTTGGCTACAATTTCTTTGTAGTTTGGAGACTTGTTGTTTCCAAGGAAACCGTCTATGACTTATACGAAAGAACTCCATGCTTCAGATTCATCCTGGGCCATTGTATTCTGGAACAAGCTGTCCGATTTTAAGGTTCGAATTTCATGGCTTACAAAATTCCTTCTTTAAGTTTAGCTTCAGAAAGTGCAGGAAATTTGTCGCACAGGTATTTAAAGCAGTCACCTTGTTTATTTAAAGCTTTGACAAACTGCTTCATCAATCCCTAACTTTATGTGAAGGGGAGGCAAAAGAACTAGTTTTGGGTCAACTAATGCATCACGCAGCACATTTTTTTGTCCTGGTACAAGTCTTTCTCTGAGTGGCCATTCTTTCGTAACGTTTAATGTAAATTTCGTGCTCGACTGTCCCACTCACACAAAAAACATGGATACTTTGTGAATCCAGACTGCTGACACAAAAGCATGGATACTATTTTGAGGTCTCCACAGAGTTGCCAAGAATATTCGCTATACTTTATTGTATTTAGCAACAGTTCAAGATTCTCATATGTTTCTTTGAGATGCACAGAGTGAGCAACAGGCACTGAGGCATGAGTATTACCATTGTGCAACAAGACACCCTTCAGACTTCTCTTAGAAGAATCAATAAATAACCTCCATGATGTGGATTCGTAATTGTCAGCTCCCAGTTTCATGACTAAAACAGGAATATTATTACAATACACCAGTGAACCCTCTTGAGAGAAATATTCCGCGAACTTTTTTTCACGATGTCTATACCACGAAAATGTGGTTTCTGGAGCCAACAGATTTTTGTCTTTCAGCCGTGATCCTAAGATTTGTACAGCATCCTTCGATAGGCCTAAGTCTCTCATTCAGTCATTTAGTTCAGCTTGGATAAACTGTTGAGGTTTGTCTATATCAGGATTGAATTCGTCTTTGTAGGTTTTTCGTTTGAACTTTCATCTGTTGATTGCTGGTGGATGGTGTGAAGAAAAGGTGGAGGAATGGGAATTCCTGGTCCATGAGGTACAGGTCGTTTAGCAGATGGTAAATCAGGATACTGAATAGAATGTTTATTTTTCGAATTGAAACCCTTAACATCACAGGAGCGAAAATAACAGCGTCTCCATGTTTTTTATTCCTCCATACCATAGGAATGCCAAAGGCTAAAGAGCTACGTGTACCTTTTGTCCATTTTCTCAGTAGCTCGACGCACTGAAAGCACACTTTGTGCGGAGACCAAGGTTTGTCCTGATCACAAAGCTTTACACCGAAGTAAGCGTGATAAGCTTTTTCGATAAATTCTGTTATGTTTCGTTGATGCTTTGCTATCGTTAAATCACCACACGTAACAAAATATATCAGGACTGTTTTTACACTTTCTTGATGACATTATGATGCACAAAACACAACTCGATGCTACAAACAACTGACGCTAACTAACTATTTTGTAAACAACTGCCGATACCATCAAGTTGCCCTTGACAGATGCAGAAATGAAACAGTGTTGTTATTGAAATGAAATAAACATAATTTTATACTAAAATATTTTCTATCGATGCATCAACTATTTTAAAGAAATAATTTTAATGCAATTTAGGAAATATTATAAAGGTACTTCTTTGCTCTAATACTAAATATCTCGCAAGGTTTTTAATTTTGTGAAAAATCTTGACACGATGGGCTCAAAACACCAAAAATCATGTCGGCCTGTGTTATGAAAGTATCTGAAACTTGAATATTTAATGTTTGTCATGGAATTTAAGTGATTTAAATTATTAAAGCTTTCACATTGATATTAAAATTGATTTATTATGACTTATTTTTATAACTAAAGGAATCGTTGTAAGATAGACTGAAATGACACAAAATTAATTAGGATTTATTATAAAATTTGTGATACTAATTGATTTCTGTTAATTATAAATGTAATTACTATTAATCTAATTCAGATTGTTTTAAGATTGCTTTTTGAGCTTAAAACATGAATTAAAGGACTTAATTATTATTAACAGTCGTCTCATTTTATATTAGTTTTGTTTTCAATGTTGCACTTCTATTTTATTATTGCGCACGTATCAGCGTATCGAACCCTGCAGTTAAAAAACAATTATTTGTTTAATTTTTTATTTACTCTTTACAGATTTTTGGATGGATGATTCTATTTCGGTTAGTAGTGATCCGACACCATTCGCTCAAATACGAACGTACTCAAATACTTTAAGTACAAATCCACTACAAACACAGAAGATCCTTTCGATACTTCTATCATAAATACTAATTCAAATCAGTATTCAGAAACTACTCATAATTATTATAACTCTGCTTCCGTAATCACAGATCTGAAAAAGGAACCTGCAATGATAGAATTTGAAAATCCTGTACCAAACAAAAAAGTTCAAAACTCTTCATTGGATGAAGCATTTATTAAAGAATTAGAAAAAAGTTTAATTATAAATCAAAAGAAAGAGACCACCAATATTCCAATATTGGTGCCTCCCCCATCAACTGTTAAATATAAAAATGAGGAAAAATCTTTAAATACGTACAGTCATCTTTGCGAAAATGATCATTATGATAAGAATACGAACACTACTAGTGTTTTTAATAAAATATGGTATGAATCTACCATTAGAAACAATACTAGTGTACGTGATAGTAGTACAAAAAATTGTAATGTAAGTGAGGCACAACGAATCAGTGGCCCGAGTTTATCCGAATTTGGAGAGTTTAAAAGCAATCGTCCAATGAATACAATTATGAATTCTTTATATACTTCAAGTAATGTTATTCCTTATCAGGAAACCAACTCATTTTATAAAAATACTCCGAATGTAAGATACGGATCTCAAAATACTCTAAGCTCAGGTTATTATACACCAAACATTTCACCGTTATATAATGAAGTAGTAGATAATGTTTATAGTGAAATTCCTGAAAATTTGTATAGCCCTGTAGCAGGTGATTTGCTAAGACCACACAGACCAGCACCACCGTCTCCAATAGTTATAGTAGGACAACCACTTAGTATGCAGCAGATCCAGCGAAAAATTCAACAAAGTCAAGTAAGTTAACTTTTTCTTATGTGCTAGTCTCAAAACGATTTTTTAGTTAAGTGCTGATGCTGAAAGATTAATGTCACCTGAATTTCGCAATAGTAAAATTAATCGAGTAAAAGAGGAAGTGCCTGATATTGAAACCGAATATTGTGTTGGTATATTGCAGAATTGTGGATGGGATGTTGCTGCTGCTGTTCGGATAATTAAAGTGGATAAACTTTTAAGGTATGGCTTGTCATTGCTATTTAATGAATACTCTTACAGAGGAACTTTAACTTACTATGCATATGGGTGTGTATGATTATGTGTGTGTTGCATGCATGTGTGTGTGTGTGTGTGCACGTGTATGTATTGATGTGGTAAAGATAAACTTACTATGCATATGGGTGTGTATGATTGTGTGTGTGTGTTGCATGCATGTGTATGTGTGCATGGGCATGCATGCGTGCGTGTGTGTACTGATATGATAAAGTGGTCACGAGAAGTCATGGAAACCCAATTCTATAAATAAAACCTACCCAAAAAGAAGGAAACTGGAAAAATTTGAACTTTCAGAATAGTTAATGGTTCTGCCCTGCATAAAATAAGGGTACTTCTTTGCTATTAAAAGACAAAGCCATTATTAATTGTGTATTACATTAGTGGTGGACTGTGAAAAGATCATAAAACGAATATAAAACTTTAAACATTGTGCAAATTAATTGTTAAGAAATACTGTTAAAACATTATCAATTTATTGCATTTATTAACGAAGCTCTCGTTAATTAAAATACTAAATACATTTTCTGTTTGTAAAATATGCGATAGAACATCTTATTTAAATTATTAAGAATACAAATCTTATTGCATTTGCAACGTATAAACAAGCCCAATCTTTCAGCCATATGCATAAATAATTACTCTTGAGAAAGACCTTGTATAGGTAAAATCATTCTATGCTTAGTAAAAACGAGTTCAATCTTTAAGATGTTCATTTATTATAAAATACACCTTCCGTGCATAAAATACTCGCTTTACTTATCGTAAAAATACATTTTCAATTTATTGCGTTTACAATGCATAGGGAGCACATTTGGAGCCTAAATTCCAGAACTTTCGAGATTAATAAAGTGTTACGTTATTCGAGGCAGCCACATTGGGCGCCAAATTTATGCTACGTTGGCTCGTAGCCGTGCGTAACACAAAGATATCACGGAATGACCGGGCTCAATCGGAGATTAGGGGGGGTTGTAGAAAGCAGACTGACATATAATGTATGCGGCGGTAAGGAGTTAGTGACAATACCTGCAAGAAAATTAGTTAAGCAAACCTGAAAAAAAAAGAATAAGCATAGCAGCAATGAAAAGTCTAGGTTATTCAGTACTTTGTAGAATGTAAATAAAACTGTTTAGATAAACTATATAATATAATCACGATAAAAGCATTACAAAAATTTTTATCACAAAGTGAGGTAATATTGGGGAGTAGCAGAAACGTTTCCTCACACACCAATTAAACATAAATCAGACAAAATGTTAACAAAAGATAAATAGGTAAGACACAATTGATATGAGTAATTCAGTAGTAGTGATTTTTTTTCTTTCTTTTTTTTTCTTAATAGCAGGCAAGTCTATTGTAAAAGGTATCAGAACGACGAAGATATGGCAAAACAACGGATAGATATTTAAAGTAATAACAAGTAGGAAATAGTTCAACTTACAAAAAGTCCTTCAGTAACGCTTACTTGCAATTGAAGTGTGGGATTCACGATGTCCTGCACTAACGAAGCACTTCACCCTTGACTGTGAGGGTGTGATGGAATTTCTTACACTTTACACTAATCACACCTACGTATTTCACTAGTGTTAGCAGCAGACATTATCATGCTGATGGAACTATGTAGCATTGATAAATTTCTTGTTAATTCTATTTCCTGAGCCAATAATTTCGAAATATTTTGTAACACAAATCGAAAAAAAAAATGGTAATAAAAATTTAGAATCGCGGGCCTTCAAGGCACGATGTAATGCATTAAACTAACAGTAACGTGAGGTGTTCTATTTGCTACCTATGGTAACAAAGAAAAATCTAATGCTTTTGAATAACGAAATTTGCACAAACAATTATCTATCTTATATTTTTTGGGGTTAGAAAATTCAGAAACTACAGTATCAACTGTCTTTACATGTGAATGAGATACATGTTTATAAGAAGCAACCTTTTATTCTACTAAACCTGCTACAACTGTATCATCATTGTTTTTTTTTTTTTGAAACACTCAAGCTTAAAACTGTATTTGGATAATCCAAAGTATGCACTACTCTGATAAAAAAAGGACCACGAAAACTAGATCGCATACACAGTTCAAATATAAAAAGACAAATCAACTAAAAAAACACAATCAATAAAGCAACGCGTATCACTAAGTCAATGTTCCGTAAAACGCACGTGCAGGTCGAGTACAACAAGTTCTACTACTTTTATTTCCAACAGAAAAGCAACAAAAAAAACAATTAGTAGAGCAACGCGCATCGCTAAAACCGTCCGTCAATAACCTTACAACCGCACTTGTGGTCAATCAAACACGTTACATATAAAGCATACTTCCTTCAAAATGTAATCAGAACTACACTCTAATCTGTTTATATAAACTAGTTGTTACCATAAACTCTTGTCGACTATTATCTCCTTCGCTAATAACATAAGGAACCTCCAAAACGTGAATGCCGCAATCATATCTAATAATTAATTACAGCGGTTTATCATTTCCGATAAGTTGGAAAGTAATTTACGAATAATCCAATTTACAATTCATTCCTTGCAATTTATTTATTAATGAAAATCAATCTTCCAATTATCTACTTTTAAAGTAATACCCACGAGTTAAATTGCCTACAAATCTGAATTATTCTGAAGTATTTCCTTTATACAAACAGCGATCCCAAAGAAACGATGTATTTACTAATTGGGAAAAAGCGTAAAATGTTAAGCTATAAAAATGCACGTTACAAAAGACATATGTCATATTTACTAGACATGTTTTTAAAAATCATGAAATAAATGAATGTCCCAATTCTAAGAGCGCTATGATTAAAAATGCCATAAAATAAATAAGAATTATAGGTTCGGTAAAACAAAAAGATAAAAGGAAACAGTGCATGAACTCCGTGCATTAGACAAGGATCGACAACATCTTGCGAGGCTCATAAATCTTATCGGCCGAGGTGGCTTGACACTAATTAGACCATCAAAACCGTGGAATTTGCGGAAATATTGAATCACCCGGGTATGTTCCTAATGAATCAGGAAGGATCCCGAATGATGACGTATAGAGATAATTTTGTACATAAAGCTGAAACTTGATTAGTACGATTCATCCAAGATTACTTCACGATTCATCATTCATCATGCGAGATTTAAAGCAGAATTGTATACTGTAAATTAACTTTTGGTTCCAAAATTTTAATTCATCTCCATACGTTGAAATATTTTGCATCAGTTTTGGAAAGTATTTTTTGCGGATTAAAGTAGCGTATGATCGTTCACCAAGATTATTTATGTTGGTGTAATAAATTAATCGTCGTTACACTCCATAAAATAATTATCTTTCAGCTATCTAATGTCAAAGTACTTATGTTCAAATCTTGACTGTCAAATCATGAATGCTGAATCTTGAATTAATCGTTCCTCATTACTTTCGTCTTTATATAATACAGTTCCAAATACGTTGGAGGTCTCGAATCTTCTAACTACATTCTGGAAGTATTAATCATCCACCTGATGCAACAATTTACTGCAATTTTGGCTAGCTCAATGGAAGTTATACTATGTAATTTTCCGACGACCACTTGTGAAAACAACAGATTACACACTACTTATTTATGTAGAAAGTAAAGTATATCACTCTAGAGTGCGAAAGTACATATCACTCTAGTGTTGAAATACTTTTCAACTCTAGAGTGATATGACTGATGTTAGTATGCTAGTTACCTAGGCAACCCAAACGACTACCGGTTTCTACCTTTTTGCATTCATTCGTTTCGTTTTGGCTAATAACAGTTTAAAATACCATAGTTAAATAGATAATGACACTTTCCGTTTTACTTAAAGATGTAATTACTCATATTAGTTTGTAATTGAAATGATTTCTTCAATAAAAATTGAGAATGCATACGCTAAAAGCAACAGATTCGCGGATTTTATAAAAACAAAGTAGGTGTTCGAATTTTCAACATCAAAACGTCAAATAAATTTTATAGGTGTCTGTCTGTCTTGCATTATTGCGTACACATTTATTGCAAATAAGCATAAAATAACTATTTCGTAATTGTTTTAGTGGTGGTCGTTGGAAAATAGTGACAGTACTGCGTGAAAGTGACATTTCACACTCGTGGAATAGTCGCACTTGGCTGACGCCTCGTGCGACAATACTCTTCCACTAGTGTGAAATGGGTCACTTTCCACGCTAGTAATGTAATATACTATTACAAAATGAAATAAAACAGCAATCTCAAGAAAAGATCTACACATTCAAAAACGTTGTTCTTTCATACAAAACAGTTTATAAAACAATTCATAGTTCCAGTTCATACAGAAAATAATTAAAATTCTTACCCATCCTTTATTACCACTCTTGTATGGGTGATTAGCCAATAACCCTTGACAGATAATCTATTTAGTAAAAGTTAAAATGTCTCGAACTTTGACTCAAAATTTGCTGTAAATTATCTTTATAAATAAATAAAATGAGAACTTATTTTACTTTAAATTCAAAATACTCAGATATCCTTAGCAATTAACAAACAAAGAAATCTAAAATTTTATACATTGACTATTATGAAAGAGCGCTTATCATAATCTTATCTCCAACGAAATTAATGATATTAAATAGCTTCTGATTCCATTTTACATTGACGTTAAAATCTCAGTGTACAAGATTATCCATATTCTTTTAAATCTCCATTTAGAATATTAATTTTCAAAATGCAACTTCTATTCTTAATTAATTAACTTTAGAGTAGTTTTGTATTGAAAGACATTCAATCTTCATTGTATTTCTACAAAGCAAATGATGTTTTATCAAATAATTGCATTTGATAACTTCTAGCTAAGATAAGTGGTCATAAGAATATCAGCAAGAATTTTACGATCCAAAGCAAGTATAACTTTATTTTGAACGTAAAAGGACATTTGTATATTATTAAGTAGATTAAGCTAGGATAAGTTTTTATTCTGCATATAAAAATTATGAATAAATGGATAATTTGATTTTAGCAATTTTGAGGTCAGAGCTCGAGGCATTTTGAACCTCACTAAAATTTCTGTTCAACATTGTTGATCAAATACATTGATATGGGGGTAATAATACAAGAATATTTAATTATTCAGAAAATTTTAAAGAAAATCTTGTGACTTACCTATAAAATATTTTTGAGTTTCGAATAATTAACAAGGATTAGGTGAAGATTGTATTAATACGTAAGTAGTGATAAAATACTATTCCTTTTAAACTTAAGCTGTAAATTGCATTTATAAGCATTATTTGTATCTGTGTGTGAAGTAGATTACTTGGATAATGTGTGTGAAGGAAAGAAGTTTTGGAATATATTGAGGATTGTTCGTAAATGTTTCTTGAGATTTCTTTGTTTCATTTTATTTTCGTCAAATTCTCAGCATATTTGTCGCTGAGTTAGCAAAAAGAAAAAGGGCCCAGTAAGGTAAGAGTTCATATTTTCTATTAAGCAAGCATCTGTTGCAGCCTTGTATTGGTGGGGGCGGCTGTACCTGAATATTCATTTAGTAGTTATTATCATTAATTTGGTGATAATGTGGAATTTTAGGAAATTTTTCTCACTTGTGTGTTGTCTATTGTTGAGTTTGAAAGTAGTTGAGGTGAACACTGTTTTACTATGGCCCCTTGTGCGGATATTTTACAGTATTTCGTAATTTGGTTTAATTCGTTACCCTATTATTGTTGGTGGGTTAGTAATCAATTACACTCTGTGCAGATAGAATCAGCTACTTGGCTGTTTCGCTCAACAGTGAGGAGCACATGTTTCTATAAATGGTTACAAACATCTTTATTTCATCTAAATATTAATCCCAGGATTACTGGTAAGTTTTCTACCTAAAAGTAGCCTGATGTGTGAATATTTTCTACTACTGTGCACTTATTACAGGGATTTAGTTGGGTTTAATGGGACCTAATCCAACCTAACATTATCTAACCTAACTTAATCTGATCTAATTTGATGTAATTTAATATTATTGCCGGTTATGTATGGATTGAATTCCTGATTTCGTTCAACTTTAATCTATGACAGATTTACTTTAATTATTTACAACCTCGTTGCTTGAAAGCTTGATAATCTGCTTACTGTGATTTGGATAATAACGATGTCCTGGATTTGATCTTCAGTAATTTGGATGTATGCACCGGTTGAAGTAATTTGCAGTATAAAGGTCGTATGATATTGATTATTCATGCCTGCGTATATAAATTAGTACTGCCTCTGCTAGTACAAAAATGTTTAGTTATGTTTGTTTCCTGTTGAAAACAAAAGATTTATATCGCACCTATTTTACATTTTTGGTAATTGAAATTCTAAATGCATATCGATATGAGTTTACTTTATTAGTGTAAATTCCTATACGAGTGTATCGGTTGCCTGTCATTATTTGAATGCCTTGTGACGTTCAGTAGTATCTAATAAATTATTGTGACTTTTGTGTGGCCATATAAAACCATCGCTCTATTTACATAGAAACTTCATATAACAGGGCCTAGTGCATTATAAATCATTTGTGTAGAGTTGCAGAACATAGTTGATTAATTTACGTATCACTTAACTTGCTTAAATTGAATTGTTGAGTTATGGTAAACTTTCTGTATATTACTATAAGGAGATTTAGTACAAAAAACACTGAATAGAATCGGTATATATAGTTGTTTCCATAGATTATAGTTTGTAACAGTTTCTCCTTTAATATTATTAAATGTCAAAACCCGATAAATGGCCATAATATTGCTACCCGTAGCTTAGACACTTCCTGTCATTGCCTTGAATTGCAAATTTGACATTCTGTCACTTGCATTTATTAGCATGTAAATTGTTTATTGGTTCTTTTTACTACCATTCTTTGAAGGCACGGGTTTGCCCTGCTTCCCTTACAAACACTGGTTGCGGATATTAGCATATCATTTCTTTTTATGTGGTGCCTTCTTTTGTTTGTGTATTTTGAGAGCCCACAATCGCATTTGCGGATTACTAGTCTTCAAAGTATGTTACATTTTGTCTCATTTTTTAAGCACGTTTATATTTCAGAATTTTATTGAATTACTTCAAGCTCAGATTGCATTATCGATAGTTACACTATCGGATCCTTTGGTGTTCCCGCCTATGTGGTAATGTATAGAGTTATTTTAACTTTTGTGCTTATAAATATTATTTTACGGACTTAACCCTGGACCTTGATCTAGGCATACACCTAGACCTAGTCTCAGACTTAGAATCAGAATTAAGTTTATTGTTACCACTCCAACTACCATCCAAGCTACGTCTGAGGAACGATAACAGGACGAGCCTGCAAGGAAGATTAACGAGGTGAAACTTCTGGGATATATTTGTGTACCATCCATCCCTGCAGTCAACTTATGTAACATCACTTCAGGCCGTAGACTTTCTGATTATTTATTTGTATTTTGCATCCTTATATGAAAATTAATCAAAACAGAGTTATTACTGATTGTACCTTCTGTGCCATTAGTTTATTTACTTGGGCTTCGGCAACCAACCTTACTTCATATTGCCGGTGGTTGTCTATTATATTTTATTTCTATTTAATACTGAATTCTACAGATTTGGGATTATAGTAATTTGTCTGTGTAATTTTATTGAAATAGTTTATGATGTAAATGCACTCTCTTATTATGGCCATGGTATTTGATGCAAGCGTAATTAATTAAAAAGATAATTTATTAGTTATCGCAATACATGCCTGTTAATTTATATGTTAGTGTTTAGAGTATTAACTATTGTTGAATATATTAGTTTGAGTGTTTACATATTATTGAATTGTTAGTATATCCAGTTGCGAATGTTGGTTTTGAAGCATTTAGCTGTACTTTGTATGGTTAATTGATTATTCATTGATATAATGTGTTTATGGTCCGTTATTTGCCACTCATTATTTGGTATAGTTTTCTGTATAACTGGTATTTTGCCGAACCCGTAGGTTCATGGTTTCTATAGTATCCTTGGTGCCCTTATTTTGCATTTGTTCAGTCTCTGGATCATTTGTGGCTTCTTACATTTGAGTCACTATTACGAACCCACAAGAAATATTCATTAACCCCTGAGCAGATCCGGAGCACTTAGTGTCATTGGTGACGCCGGCAACAACTACTTTTTATTTTAAAATTACAATTTATTAATTCGATAAATTATTGCCAGAATAGCATTCAATTCAGGTTATTTTAATTTCTAGATAAATTGAAACATATGCCAATTCTGACAATAACTAAATTAAAACAGATAGTAACGAGCATCGGTGTGATTCGGTTCGCTAGTAAACTGTGGCATCGGTGTGTACGTCAAAATAACCCCTTGCACCCGTCTTAGCGTGGGTTCGAAAACGTTAAATTACTACATTGGTGATCCTTGCCTTCCTTCAATGACCATCCTAAATCTCACCCTTTAAACGCCTATTTAAAGCGAGCTGCAGATCTTGGGTAAGTTCATTGCATTATTTTTTGTTTGTTCATGTTTAAAAAATACAGTCCACTGTGTCTTAACCCTAGCGCTAATATTTTGGTTACCTTCGGGCACGGATTGTTAGTAGCGGGAATTTAGCACTTTACTAAATACCGGGTTATAAGGGTTATTTTGCTCGTTCATGCCACAGTTCATTTACAAGAATCGTTCACTATAGATAACATAAACAGGTGTATGTTAAACAGACCTTTCGCGCTCTGTTATCGCATATGCTTTTCTATTTCAAATTCGCTTATCTATCCTTGCAATAGTGAGTACATTTGAAATAGCGTAAACAATACAAATCTTTCGTTCTAAATTTACATATTTGTTATACATCTGCAATTTGTTATTAATCACCGAATTATTAATATTACAATGAGTAAAGCTGTTAATAGATTAAAATCACTTCAATCTAAAAAGGAAACCTTTTTCCAAAGAATTCAAATTCTTTACGATAAAAGTAAAAACATTCAAGATTCGGTAATTTTAAAGAATTTAAGATAAGACACGCAACTTTAGATGACACAAAACGTAAATTAGATGAAATTATAGATGAAATCAATACGATAGGGTTTGAAACGGATCCAGAATTTAAACCGAACTACAATGAATTAAACGCTATCGATGAACTTTATTGTTACATTCAAGATGTTGCTACCGGTCTAATCACTTGAAAGTTACCGATCAATCTTCTCAAAATCAAACTATGCACGCAGCTAAAGCTACTGTTCGTCTCCCAAAAATTGATCTAATTGATTTTAACGGCGATTTTCTAAAATGGCCTCTTTTCTACGAAACATTTAAAAGCCTTATCCATAATAATTCTAATTTGGACAATACTTGCAAAATGCATTATTTATTAGGAAAATTACGGGGTAGCGCTCTGGCATTAAGCTCTGGTATGTTACCGACGGCTGAAAATTACTCTATACTATGGGCCGCTTTAATTGAAAAATATGAAGATAAACGCGCTTTAGCTAACACTTATCTTTCTCAGGTTTTCGACTTTAAAGCGCTTCAAACGGAAGGTATTATCAGTCTAAATTCATTCATAGAAAAGGTCGACTCTGCAATCAATGCTCTTCGTAAATTAAACATTACAAACTTGTCTGATTTTATTCTTACTTCTATTGCTTTATCAAAGCTAGACAATCATACACGACGAATTTTGAACAATCTTTAAAGGGAGGTTCGATTCCTACTTACGATGAGCTAGCCACGTTCGTAAAGAACAAGTTAAAATTTTAGATCGAACCAGCAGTAGCAAAACAAAGCAAACTAATGGCCACACAAACAAGACGAAGGTCTTACATGCCTTCGCCACAAAAGAAGTAAATAATCACGACAATTTGAAATGTGCTTATTGTAAAGGCGAACATCATCGATTAGCTAGGTGCTACAAATTTCTTAATCTTTCTCCGCAAAATCGAATTTCTTTTGTTAAAGATCAAAGATTGTGTATTAACTGTCTCAGTTCTAAGCCGCTTTGTCGTTATGCCCTTCCACGTATTCATGTAGGTTGTGCAGTAACCGTCATCATTCAGTGTTACATATTCCTAGTCCGATTGTTGACACAAATAATCAAGCGTTATCTAATCCTATAAATACAAATGAAGCAATTAATGTGAGTCTTTGTTCAACGTCGACTAAGGAAAGTTCAGATAAAATTACACGATTCTGTTAGCGACTGCGATCGTTAAAGTTGAATCAACAATGGGTACTCACCTGCGGTTGAGATTCCTAATTGATAGTGCTAGTCAATGTAACTTCATTACATCTAAATGCTGTCAATTGCTTCGATTACCTGTAAATAAAACTTACACGTCTATTTCAGGGATCGGTGCGTCTTTCAAACCTGTTCGCGGTCAAACGCAAATAGCATTTACATCTCAACATGATGCAGATGTTAAATACAAAATGCAAGCGTTCGTGTTAGACAAAATCACGGATCGTTTGCCATCTTGTGCTGTCGACCCAGCAGTTTGTAAACATTTCAGCAATCTACGTTTAGCCGATGAAACTTTCTTTCGTCCTGGAGAAATTCACGGAATTATAGGTGCTGAACTGGTACCACATATTTTGGAATCATTCAAATATTCAAGTCCCGATTTACCCGTTGCCATAAATTCCACTTTAGGATTTATAATTATGGGTCAAACTCAATTCAAAATGTCACGACCAATTTACAGGTTTATTGTTGTGTTGAAGGGTCCGAGGTCATAGAACCTTTGCTACAGAAATTTTGGGAGCTTGAAGAAGTAGGTGAAGTCGTTACTCGTAGTTCCGATGATATTAAATGTGAAGAATTGTTCTTTACTTCAACAAAACGAGATGATACTGGTCGATACATTGTTGCTTTACCTTTTACAGAATATCCGCCAAACTTAGGAAATTCATTTTCTACAGCTTTGCGCAGATTTTATTCTCTAGAAAAAAGATTTTCTTTATCGCCGTCATACAGAGTAGCCTATAGTGCAGCGATGAAAGATTATATTGAGCAAGGTCATATAAACCTTATTCCAAATTGTACTCCTCATTTCAAAGGATATTTTATTCCTCATCACGGGGTGTTTAAGGAAGAATCGGTTTCTACCCCTTTTCGCATCGTTTTTGATGCATCGTCTAAAGATGCATTTAATAAATCTTTAAATGACTGCCTTTATGCCGGTCCAAAATTGCAAACCGATTTATTTTGCATATTAATTAATTTTCGATTAATGGAATTTGCCTTAATTTCTGACGTTCGTCAGATGTTTCGCCAAATAAAAATATGTTCTGAACATCAATCTTATCAACGTTTGCTTTGGCGATTCAGCATAGATGAACCATTACAAACGTATCAACTCACAAGAGTTACTTTTGGTGTCAAATCATCTCCATATTTAGCTCTACGTACTGTACTTCAGCTAGCATTAGATGAAGCAAAAAATTTTCCGCTTGCATCCGCAATTGTACAAAGAGATATGTATGTAGATGACGTAATTTCTTCGGTGGAATCTTTAGATAATGCCAAAGTCCTTTATCATGAACTGCTCGGGCTTTTCACGGCGGAGGTTTTCAGTTAGTTAAATGGGCCACAAATTCTTCGCATTTAACAAACGAAATATCTGAAAATATTCGAATGGACAATGTTGTAGATTTCGAAAGCAATATTTTAAAGGTATTGGGTCTTCAATGGCATCAAAGGTTGATAATTTAACATTTGAGGTTAAAGGTCCAAATGAAATCTGTACAAAGAGAAATATTCTTTCCACTGTAGCTAGAATGTGGGATCCATTAGGCTCTTATCTCCCGTGACAATATTTGCCAAACTACTAATCAAAGAATTATGGATATTAAAGTTGTCTTGGGATGAAGAAACCCTCCATATATTAAAGGTTTGTGGAATACCTTTCAGCAAGAAATAATTCAACTTTCCGACTTTAAAATATCCCGACACATCGGATATTCATCAGTAACGTCATTACAACTTGTGGGATTTTGCGATGCTTCCGAAAAGGCATACAGTGCCGTCGTATACCGAACAGTGTCTCTGGATAGCGAAGTAAAATTATTTTACTATGCGGTAAAGCTAAATTGGCTCCAATAAAAACTGTCACTATTCCTCGTTTGGAGTTATGTGCTGCTTTATTACTTGCAAGACTATTAAATTGCATCATTCGCACATATTCCACACGATGCACTATCAAACAAGTTTTTGCGTTTTCTGATTCCATGGTGGTTCTTAACTGGATTCATAAATCGCCCCATTGTTGGAAAACTTTTGTAGCCAATCGAGTGGCAAAAATTCAAAATTTATTACCAGTAACTCGCTGGTTTCATGTTGATGGCATTTCAAATCCTGCCGATTGTGCGTCTCGCGGTATATCTCCAAATCAATTTCTTAACGCCGAGTTGTGGTTGCAGGGGCCATCGTGGCTTCTTTCTCAAGAAAGCGATTGGCCTATTAAAATCATTAACACGGAAGAAATTATTTTGGCTGACAATAAACTTGAACAGAAATTGGTTTCACTTCCTGTGACACAATCAGAAGTTCATCCCTTATACGCCCTGATTGATAGATGCAGTTCTTACTCTAAATTGTTAAGCATAACTGTTTATGTTTTGAGATTTGTTAAACGTTTGCCTAAAAGGAACCGCATTTCTGCGGAAGATCTTGTTGCGCAGAAAATATTCTAATTTTAGCAGTGCAAGATAAACATTTTTCTCCGAAAAGACTTTTCTGGAAAAGGGACAACTTTGTTCGAAACCCTTTCGACATTTGAATCCTTTTCTTTCAAATAACTTAATTAGAGTTGGCGGTCGTCTGTCAAATGCAAATATTTCATATGATCAGCAGCATCCAGTTCTTTTACCTAAGAAAGATCGTTTTACCGATTTATTAATTGATCATTTTCATGTAAAAATTTACACACAGGGCCACATCTTCTGCTTTCTCTATTACGTCAGCATTTTTGGATTATAGCGGCTAGAAATTTGGTTCGGACTCGTGTTCAAAATTGCAATCATTGTTTCAGACGAAAACCTCGACCTTCTTTTCCTCTTATGGCTGACTTACCGTCTCCTAGGGTTAATCAGGCCAAAGCATTTATGCATACTGGCACTGATTTTGCCGGACCTTTAATATAACTCTTAGTAGACACCGGGAGTTAAAGCTCAAAAGGCCTATATATGCATATTTGTTTGTTTAACAACTCGTGCCGTGCATCTAGAATTAGCGTCAAGTTTGTCAACCGACATATTCCTTGCCGCATTTAAGCGTTCCTTGCTAGAAGGGGACCATGTGCGGTTATGTATTCCGACCGCGGGACAAATTTCGTGGGCACTAAAAATTATTTAGATTCCTTCAAGAATTTTCCGAAATTCAAATTGCCTAAATGCCATTGGCCATGAACTTAGTCAAAGGCGCATTGATTGAAATTCAATCCGCCTTGGCTCCTCATTTTGGAGGAATATGGGAGGCGAATATTAAAAGCGTGAAAGGTCATTTAATGAAAGTTGTGGGAGAGCAAATACTTTCTTATGAAGAATTTTCAACGGTTTTAACACAAATCGAAGCGTTGTTAAATTCACGTCCGTTATGCTGGCTTAGTTCAGACCCTTCGAACCTCTCGCATTATCGCCTGCTCATTTTTAACTCTCACCCGTTGCAGTTCTTGCCCGCTGCCGATGAAACCGGAAAGGCGCTTGCGCTTGTAAATCGCAAGCAACTTTTAGATCAAATTGTTCAATCCTATTGGAAGCGATGGTCTAGGGAATACTTGTGTGAACTACAATCCCGACAGAAGTGGAATACACCTTCCTGTCCTGTTGAGCCAGGTTTCGTCGTGATAGTGATGCGCGATAATTGCCCACCTATGCAGTGGCCAACAGGTGTAATTGAACAAACTCACCCGGAAAAGACGGCATTATTAGGGTTGTCACAGTACGTACAAAGATGGGGTTTATACCCGTCCAGTAGCAAAGCTGTGTTCACTCCCACGCAGTAAACTTTTTACATGCGCTGTATATAGTTTTCTTTTCTCTTTTTTCCATTTAATATGAATTTTTCATTTGGTTAAAATCTTATTTTAAGGCCGGAGGATATGGTGACGCCGGCAACAACTACTTTTTATTTTAAAATTACAATTTATTAATTCGATAAATTGAAACATATGCCAATTCTGACAATAACTAAATTAAAACAGATAGTAACGAGCATCGGTGTGATTCGGTTCGCTAGTAAACTGTGGCATCGGTGTGTACGTCAAAATAACCCCTTGCACCCGTCTTAGCGTGGGTTCGAAAACGTTAAATTACTACATTGGTGATCCTTGCCTTCCTTCAATGACCATCCTAAATCTCACCCTTTAAACGCCTATTTAAAGCGAGCTGCAGATCTTGGGTAAGTTCATTGCATTATTTTTTGTTTGTTCATGTTTAAAAAATACAGTCCACTGTGTCTTAACCGAGCATTAATAGTCATCGTACCATTAAGAAGCCTGTATTTGATAAATTCCAAAATTTATCGTGACAAGTTGTTTTACTTGTTTGATTAATTAATGATTTAGAGTGTTACTTTGTAGTTGTTCAGAGTCAATGGAACAGTTTTTTAGGTCACTAGTGCTCCATTGTCCTGGCGCCCATTTATTGAAGAGCTCCACCAAGGCCCATATATATAATTAATAGGTTAAATCCCACCTTGATCATTGAAACTGAGATAGAATCCTTGCCCTGAGCTACCCCGGAGCTTTAAGAAGTCATCGAGCTACGAAGCAACACTGTAATTATTTGTAATTATTTCTAAACTTCATAATTATAATTTTGTACAGTAACAAGTATAACGTTCGGACAGAATTCGAACCTGTATCTTAGGCTTTTGCGGCGCATGTGTTTTCCAGTTACGTCATCGAGACGTGATAATTTATTATTTTATCTTATTAAATAATACTTTAGTATTGATCAACTTGCCGTGTGCGATTATCCAATATCTATATTTAGTAGTTGGCTCCAGCCGTAATCTTGAGCGTCGCTTCCTGTCTATATCTGCATTAGGGTTACCAAATATCCAAGAACATACAAAATTATTTCATTATTTTTAAAATTTGTCACTGCAGATAGTAAACCGAAAATAGATATAAAGAGTGATACGTGAGTGGTCCTAATGTGCTGATGACAGAAGGATGGTCTGCTCAGCCAGTACGTCGTGGGCTGACTAGTATGGTGAAGCGTAAAGAGTAGAGTGCCAGAATCTTGCCTCAAAGAATATATGGAACTGCGACTCAAAGGTTCCAACTACCACACAAGTTTCCAAACACGATAGCCAAGCACCACAAAGCGGCACAGTTCTCACGCGATAACTCAAAAATAATAAAAATAATAATACTAATAAAAGAAATATTCTAATAGCCCGAAGAATGTAATGTTCAATTTGGAAAATATACAATGCACATGAAATATAGGTATACAGCATATGGCACCAAACATACAAGTTCGGCACAAAAATAACAATTCATATACCAGTACTTAAAGAGTATAAATATGGAACAAAACAGGTAGAAATAATATGAATCTAAAAATTAAAATTTTGCACAAAGAATGTATCAAAGTGGCACAATACTAGCACAAACACAAAATATAATGTATACATAATGAAAGCGAGGGAAGCCCACGAACGGTTCGGTGCATACACAGGATGCCGAAAAGTGTACGAATGAATAAATAATAAGTATGGTTAAAACGCGATGGACATGCCCCTCACCCGTTATCAAGGTACAAACTTAGAACAATCCTAGTAATATAATAATAATGCATTCGTTTGTGGGTATTTTACAAGACACCTTCAGGAGGGGAAGGGGGCTGATAGTACAATAATATACATATAAATAAACTAAAATACAACATCTACACACTTCATAAAAAAATAATAATTCCACTCAAAGATACGACCTACAAACGTAATAGAAAAGTAGACGTCCTACAATTATATACATACCCTTCATAAAAAGAATAACCCCAAAAATTATGCACACACAGTAAGTTAACAATGTTGCTACTTTTCCCTCCCAACAAAATGATATATCAAACTTGACTTCCAATTTCAAAAATGTAAATATTATAAATCTGTTATAATTGCACAACTGAATGTAGTTGTAATAAAAATGTCGATAATTTCCACCGATAACGTGAGCTAAATTGGTCGGGGAGGTGATGAAAAGCATGTATCAAAATAAATAATTATACGACCTTAAAGATTCAGATATCTGGTGTATCCTTACTAACAGCAACACATTATGGAATTTTGTAAACGCCCAGGCGACTATTGCTTCTCCCAGGGTAGAACGGGTATGGGTCCAACAGTAAATAATAAGTAAGGTATAAGCAGGTAAGTACATATATATATATATATATATATATATATATATATATATACATACATATTGTAGTGGTTTTAAAGGGCTAAATCTACGTATAAATAAGGTAATTTCAAACACCCTGTATAGAGGAAACAACCAGAATTTACGTGCGAAATTTATTTTATTTAGTTCATTTTAAAGTAACAAGTATTACCATAATTTTACAATTAATGAATAAAATTTAGTTAGGTTCGTAAAGAAAATAAATTGTAGAAGCCAATGCAAATTAATTAATTAACTTAATTGAGTTTAATTCAAAGGGTCATTACGTCTAATATGCATAAAAGCATGAAAAATCGATAATACCAAGGTGAAACGCTTTGCTAACACATAAACAGCCGTTGAATATAAAATACCTTGAAAAGCCAACTCTTAGAAATGTTGTGTTAAAACGTTGGTTAATTGAACACCTGCATGTTTTCGAAATGTCAGGTTCCCCTAATTTGTATAGATAACAAGCAAGTTTCAAAGAATATTGGCTAAACAACAGTCGCAAAAGCACGTATACAAGTCCACATGGAGTAAAAAGAACGCTGACAGTAATATCGATTTCTACCACTCAAACAAGGTTAGAAGGAAACATATAATATGCATAAGAAAGGGACAGCGTTAAGATAGGTGGGGTTTTTAAGACGTCAATGGATATACTATTGGTCGATATCGTTAGTTGTACATCAGCCAAACACGGGAATATTGAATGTTAATTTTTCGGAAAATATCGTAACGACACGCTAAATTTCGGGGATTTCGAAAACGTTTGAAACAAAATTTGAGGAAATGTTATTTTAAATTGGATTTTACACGGGAAGAGCGGCCTAGAGGTGGCATTCGGAATCATAAATACTCGAAGAGAATTAGCATCGCTCTCTCTTTTAACTTCGATCGCTTAGTATTTTCACCGCTTCAGAATACGAGTTTGTAAGTATACATATTTTTAAATTAAATAGTACACTGTTGGCCCCATTATTTGATACGTGAATAGTGGCGTGTCTAAATTTTAATTTGAGGTGCAACATTTATCTTAAACAAGCTCGTGAAGTGACGTGAAGTAACGTAAATTTAAATTAAATTAAACTAAAGTACGCAATTATGAAAGAAGTGTAATGAATTTGGATTTGGATGCACCGTGAAGGCAAAGCAAACAGCACAACCTAAATGGTGTTCCTCTACAAAGAGCTAGAAGAGAAGCAGAGCAGAGCGAAACTACTTTACCGCATCGTCAACGGACTAGAGATCTTCAAGAAATTCCAGGTAATGCTTTAAAATTGTTGTTATAAACTATGAAACTATGAAAATTGCGTGACGTGTGAGAGTGAATTTTGAAGGTATTGTGCATTTTTTTGCATATTGAAAATAATACGTATAACTAACTTTATTATGGTATTTAAATAGAAATCTAAAGGTGTATATAAAGCTTATTAATGTTCCATCAGGAATTTAAAATTTTTATTATTACAGTACATGGGTTTTTTGTTTGTTGTAAGAGTATGCAAGTACAAAAGCATACATTATTCATAATTAACTGGGTTATCATGAGCTCACCATACTCCAGAGTATACTAATTTAAAATAAAGTATAAATAAAGAAAGAAAATAAGGTATTATTCAGGGCCCATTTACTCCGGGTATATTCAATGTGTTTGATATTTTTAATTAAAATCCAGGACAGTACAAAATAGGATTTATTGAGGTGTAACTTGATCTCTGAAATGTGGATAATCTTGAATTATATTTGTAAATAGTGGTAAATAAATATTGTATGATGGTTGTATTATTTTGTGGTTTTATTGAGAGTGTGCGTGAACGATACAGAGTATAAGAGTGAATCTAGGTATCCAAGAGGAGGCCCAACTGAGCTAGCCTGGGAACTGAAGAAGAATTAAGGTGATTTAAAGGGAAATCTGGGTAAGAAAAATTATTTTTGTTAAAAATTTTCTATTGTGTGAAATTTATTTTCGATTTTGGAAAATAAATAAAATCCCCGAATGTTTTTTTTACTCTGTCGATTATTCATAAGGGTCACACGGCAATATATATATATATATATATATATATATATTGCTATGAAAAGCTCCATGATTGGGCATACCATTTTCATTGCTGCACTACTATGCCCTTTGATTGGTGTCCTTAAACATTTTAGTGAAATTCCTACGAATATTTCCTCCTTAATTTTTTTGTGAACCCCTTTAAATTTTCTATAATTTGTTCAGCCTCGGCTAGCTCAAAAGCACAACATGCCCTACTTCACGACAATAAAGATTGGTTAACCCTTTTTCTTTCTACTACCTAACTGTTAAATTAATTTAAATGAAGCAATCCAAAGGTTACACAATATAATGATCGATAATATGTACAGTTTTATGTAGATTCAAAATTTAGCCCCTGAATAGAACATTAACATTCACCAAATTTATAATTTCCTAAAAGCCAGCAAAAATATCTTTATAATTACTCTTAAGTATCTTTCGAATGTTCAAAGATGCTTTCTCTATTTTCAAATTCTCAAATTAACCTTTTTGTTGACTCTTACAGATATATAATATATAGCAAATATTAAAATTTTAACTAATAAAAATTGTAAGATCTCTAACCTACGTTTTCCTTGCTTGTCACTGGAACTGCCCCATATTATCTGTGGTCAGCATCCCTTAATCGTTACATCTCGACTTGCTTCACTTGATTGGCCAGAATGATGGATTAATGGTTGCTTGTATTTTTCCCTTCGGATTTCTGGAGTAACTTTGAGTATCTTCATGTTTATTTTATATTTCCATGTAATCATTTATTTAGACATATTTTCAGACGTATTATTTAAATATGCATTTAGAGCATTTATTCAGACGTACATTTAAATCTTTATTTGGACCTACTTTCTGTTTCTTTAAGTCAAAACATTTACTATAATATTCTAAAAATATTTACAATGTACAAAACGTTTAATAAATCTTTGAACATAACCTTTTAATAATTGAATTAAATTCTTTCTATAATTCTCATTTCCGTTAATTAAACAAAAAGCAAGCAAAAATCACCCTTATTATTAGTATTTGAAGCCCTATGAATGTGCATTAAACTTCCTTCAATGTTTATGTAATTTATAACGTGTACTAAAAATGATCTTTGTTGACGCTAACATAAAGGTTTCATGAAAGGAATTTATTCAAATATTCATAAATAAAAACACAACAAAATATTCAGATTGGCTAACCTATTGTCCCCAGTTTGAACCAGTTCCTGCTGCAACTGCTCCCGTATTCAGCTTAATGATTTAAATAGTACCAATGTTGAATCCAGATCTACTTTAGATATGGTTTGCATTTTTCTTAGTAAAGCTTTTCCTGATTAATTCATAAATTATTTTAGCGTCCTTGTTAAACTTCCTGGTCGGATCCAGTAATTAATAATTGAATTAAATACTTGTTGAATTTCCACATCGGATCTAGTAATTATTCAGAGTTGTTTTTAAGGATTAAAACGACGAACCTCATTTAATTTTGCACTATCACTATTGTACAATTTATTAACTATAAACTCATTTCTAATTCTTTCACGTAAATATTTTCTTTCAGGTGATGTGAACCATGCCTTAATTCATGTTAAACTGATTTGTTTACAAATCCGGTCGTATTTAAAAGGAACCGCCTATCTGTTGACAAGCACATAGTTCAACAATTAGGCTTTGTGCGTGATTCTTACATACACATAAACGAAATTGATGCGCTATTCCCTGCACATAGGATTTCAAGTTATTGCATTGGTTCTCTTGGATTTTCTCTTTTCCTGGTCATGTACGTTTTGTTTGTACGATAAATTTGATGAACTTTGTTTTTATCACCATGCCCTATTTATTTCTAATCTATCAGGTGTTGGATTTTACCTTTATGATCACATAGTCTTAATATAATTTATGTATTAAATTATATGCGTTTTGTATCTTACGCATTTTTAAACCTGCTTGTTTAACTGGGATTCTTAATGCTATGATGATGCATTATTCACGATTGTGTTGCAGCTTCCGTCCACGTCGTTTTATGACTTGCCAAGTTGTTTATTTAATTAAATCTTCTAGAGTACTTTTCATTTCTTAAAATAATTATGACTATAGTTTATATACAGGGCGTTGTCACTTGCTTTCCTGTATTTCTCATTTTCTTCATAAAAATGTCTAGTTTTCTGGACCCTCTTGATGTTTTCATGAAGCACACTATACTAGTGATCCTATCTACCCCTAATGACCCTATTAACATAACATTTATATATATATATATATATATATTGCTATGATAAGAGGGTAGTTTAAGGGTAGATTAAGTCATAGGGGTCGTAAGATAAATATAAATATAATTAACGTTAAGAAAAACAAATAATTCCACTAATTATAGGAGTAAATCGACTATTTTACAAAAGGTCAATAGCGAGCACACTGCATATAAATTATAACCAATTTAATTCATAAGAAAGAAGCTCATTATTCAATAATCAGATATTATTTAGTTAAAATAATAATGTGTACGTCGTATAATACGTAAGTTAAATATGCCAGTCCAGAATTGGAAAGAAACAAGTAAAGATAAGGTTTTAAATACATCAAGCTTCATCAAAATAAACACGTAATCGGGAAATATAAACAACCTGGCATTCTAACTATTTAAAAATTTCATTAAAAATGTCAACGCATAAATAAGCAAACGCATTCAAATATGTCATTATTAGAAAGATGAGTACGTGAATGGAATATCATATTTGCATAAAAATCGAATATATTTGGAGTAACAAACAATAAATAACAGGCGGTCCGCGATATGATAAAAGTTTGGACTATAGTCGACAAACATGAAAGACGTGACGAAAATGCAATGAATATTTGGAAATTCTGAGAATATGCAGCGAAATATTGAACGTCTACGTGCGGTGAATAAAGGAACAACAATTAAAATCAGGGAATTTTGAGAAATATCGAGTTCTACAGAGGTAGGCGCAAAGTACAAGCCTTGATCAATAAACACACCAACTAAAAACGTTGATAGGTGGAGCTTATAAATACCACAGGAAACTCATAAACATTCAGTATCTTTTCAACAAGGCACGAACTACGTCAATTTAAAGTGAAAGATTACGTACAAGTGAAACTTAATGAAAGTGAATAAATTGTTAAAAATTGTGAAAAGCAAAAGTGCCAATTTATGCAACGAAAATAGCCGTTTTATGCTTAAAACGTAAGGTGAACTATTAATTGAATTTTATTCTAATATTTTATAATTTAGGGCTCTAATAATACCTTCAATTCTACGTCTACTTAACCATCGAATTAAATATCCAATTAAGCATTTAAATATACGTCTAAATCAACGTCTTAATTAAATATCCAAATATACTTCGAAAATATTATAAAACGTGAAGATACTCAAATTGGGCTACAAGATACTCAAAGTTAATCCAGAAATCTGAGGGGAAAAATTCAAGCAACCATTAATAAATCATTCTGGCCAACAAGTGAAGCAAGGCAAGCTGTAACAATCAAGGGGTGCGGACCACCGATATTCAGAGGCAGTTCCTAGCAAGGAAGAGATCTTATTTATTATTATTAGTAAAAGACTGTTTTCAATTTTAATATTTTCTATATATCAAATATCTGTAAGGGTCAACAGAAAGGTCATTTGAGATTTTGAAAAATAGAGAAAGTATCGTTTGAACGTTCAACGGTACTTAAGAATAATTACAGAGATATTTTTGCTGGTTTCCTGGAAATATAAATTTGGTGAAAGAAAAATACATGTTAATATTTTATTCGGGGGCTAATTTTTGAATGTTGAACAAATTATTGATATAAAACTACATATTATCGATCATTATATTATGTAATTTTTGGATTGCTTCATTTAAATTATTTGAACAGATAGGTATTATAAAGAAAAGGGATTAAACAATCTTTATTGTTGTGAAGTAGGGCATTCTGTGTTTGATAGATTGAGCAAAGTAAGTAAGTAAGTAGATTTATTGCATAACTCAATATAGGTTATTAAAGTATAAAACAAAATATTATACTATAAAGCAAATTATTAAAATACAGTTAATAATATAATTAGTTTTCATTTCTACAACTTAAAATATATTTTTTTAAATTACTCTTGAATTTTCTTTGAGAAGGCTGATTTGTAACTGATTTTGGTAATGTATTATATATCTTAACGCCATAATGAAATACATTTTTTGTGGTTATCGTTTTATTCTTCTTGTATATATAGTAATTGTCTGCTTGTCTTGTGCTGTAGTTATGTATATCTGACACTTTAATTAAGTTCCTAACCAAGTACGAAGGCAGCAAACCATTTATAATTTTATATATAAAAACCATACTATTATATTTCATTTGTTCCTGAACATTTAAAAAAATTAAGGCATTCTAACATTTTGCGGACTTTGGCAAATCTGCTACATTTTAATAAACATCTCATTGCACGATTTTGTATCTTTTGCAATCTTTCCAAATCACTTTGGTTTGAGACAAATAAAATGGTACTGCAATATGTTAGGTGTGGATAAACTATTGCTCTATATAAAGTTATTCGAGCAAAACTTGATAGCTTTGCACTAATTCTCAGAAATCCAACCTTTTTGCTTACTTTATTTATAACCATCTGTAGATGCATTTTAAAAGTTAATTTTCGGTCGATTATTACACCAAAGTATTTAATGTTCTCTATCAGTTCAATATCAGACCCATCTATTTGTACATTCCTATTTTCTGTTTTTTTCATTTGATAACTTCTATCATTCGTTAACAACATCCATTTTGTTTTATCAGCATTTATCTTCAGCTTATTTCCTACTAAATATTTGCTAATTCTTATTAAGTCACTATTTACAGATTGAATCAGGTTTATTACATTTGCACCTTCAGCATATATTAAAGTGTCATCAGCAAGCATATGCATCTTTGTTACCTTCACTACATTCACTATATCGTTTATGTAAATTATAAAAAGCAATGGTCCCAAAATACTTCCTTGCGGAACACCCCACTCAATTTCTGATTTACTAGATGTTTCCGTTGCCATCTCGTTTCTTGCTCCCTGTTTTGTAGGTAGTCTTTAAACCACTCTAACGCATTGTCTTTAACTCCATATTTTTCCAATTTTTGAATGAGAATATTTCTACTTATAGTCTCAAATGCTTTTTTGTAATCTATAAAGACTGCACACACCGCCTTTCCTTTATCCATTGATTCTTTCCAGTCATTTATAATTAGCTGAATCGCTGTTTCACACGAGTGTTTCGTTCGAAAACCAGACTGATAGGTGGTTAATATATTAGTCTCATCCAAGAATTGCTTCAGTTGCTTATATATTACTGTTTCTAATACCTTTTCAATTGTGGCCAACATATTTATAGGCCTGTACTCTTCGCATTTCTTTGTTGATACTACTTTTTGAATTGGTGTAATTGTTGATATCTTTGTCCTTGGGCGCAATACCATGCATAAGAGAACCGTGGAAAACAAATTCAAGAAATCATAGAATATTAAAAGGGGTTGACATTCACAGCAATTAAAAATAACGCCCAATCGTGGGACATAAAGGAATTAAAGAGTATATCACAGCAATATTAATGACACCCAACGTGGGGCTTATTCACAGCAATTTTAATAACGCCCAACATTGGGGCTTGAAATCGTAAAGAGTATAACAGCAACTTAAATGACACCCAACGTAGGGCTTTGAATCGTAAGGGCAATATCACAGCAATATATTACTCAACGAAACAATGGGCGACCGGGTCATGTTGTTTAATGAATTTCTGTGTGTTTGCTATGTGGATTTTTAATATTATGTTCTCAAATATTTTAATTACCATTCGAGAGAAATGTCTTATATTAATAAAATTTTAGGTTGGGAATTGCTAGCCGAGAGCAATGTGAACAAGCTTTACAACGTAGTAATTGGAATGTTGAAATCGCTGCATCATCGATTTTTGATTGACATGTGTAAATACATTTTAGAAAAAATTTACTCGAATGTTTTTGAGATGGAAATTATGCCAAAAATTAATCGAATATTTTGTTTAGAACAATTTTTTTTATTTGTATATTTATGTAAATAAAGTATTATTAATCTTTGAGTTGTTCGAAAATGTGGTATAAGTATGTTATTCATAACTTACGTTGTTCATGTCAGTTACGTCCAATAGACCTACAAGAATTTTACTCCTCCATTGTCATTCTGCAACTACTGGCTATCCACATAGATAGTTGAAATAATATTTATCGCCATGGTGAAATGAAGAATTTACTTAGAAATAGGTTGCAATTACACCTACGGAATGTCCTATAAGAAAATTTGGTCTCTAGAATTTTGAGATAAGATAAGTAAACCTGTAACCAAACTTTAAACCATTGGTCACACTTCTGTGAAAGGTACTATGTTAAACCAACCGCGTATGACTTTTGTCTTGTGTTGAGATTAAAATGCGTCAGTAGAACAAAATGTTTAAGATACTATCGCCGATAGACGATTGATGGGGGTTATATCTCAAAGATATACATTTTAGCAAAATGCAAGCACAATCCCACAACTTACGTCTCAAAATTCAAAAATAAAAAACAGTATAAGATACTGAACCCGAAAAAGGTACCAAATCCTTGCTGCATGAACTTCTAAACTTTTACTTAAATAATTATACACCACTCTATATAAGGTAGGTCTGTTTTTTAAAATATTGGTGTCACTTTTAAAACTGGCCTCACTTATGTTTAACTTGAATCGCCAAACATAAGTTTGCAAATAAAAAGATCAAAACCAGTTCAAGTATATAATTATAAATTAAATATTGTAACGTTCTGTTTTTCCTCTCCAGCAGTAACGCATATACAAATTCTGTATTGTGTTACAAAAATTTTAAAATCCCTTTTTAATTTAATATAATTCGTATATCTAGAACGTATACATAATTAAAAAAGTTACCATAATTTTGAAACACTATTTATTGTCCTTTTATTCTATTTTATCTAGTACATAAATTCATCGTTATAAGTACTCCAGTTTTGTGTTTAACATCATGTTAAAACTTGTACATGCTAGTTAGAATTTCCATAAATTATCTTCAAGGCAATGTCAGAGCTGAGTACTTCAGTACAAAAATGTACTGGTAATACGGTATTCAGTACTTTTAGCTACTGTAAGTAGTTTACTGTAAGTACTTTCAAAATACATGTACTGGTACTTAAATACTGAAGTATTGTCTGCAAAGTACTGGTACTGGTACTGGTTCTCTAATTTTTGTTCAGTATTACTTGTTATTTGTTACTTACAAATGTACTGTAATATGTTGTAAGTACTTGTACTCTGTAAAACTTCCAGTAATTTATTTAAGTACATTTATGTATTTCCCATAATTTACTTGTGAAGTACAGCCCACTGCATTGCTTAGTCTACATACTTATATCTTATATTACTTCATATTACACTACTTGGTGTTCAGTGCATGTGCAGTTCTGAGTAAGTTGCAGTGTTATTTGAAATCATACAAAAAGTGAATTGGTAGACAATATATATCAGGCGAATATCAGTAGGTAGGTATGAATGAACATAAGATAAATCATGTTAGAGTAATTATAAAGAATAGGTATCATTTTAGCTTAGCTGTATGTCATTTGTGTTTTGTGTATATTTAAATTTAAATAGTAACAAAAATAAAACTTCAATAGTTTAATACAAACCAAGTTATCGGTTACAGCAGTCAGCAGTTAAAAAATACGGTTGACGCAACACATGCAATGCAGCCGTAGAATAGAATTTAACTAGTTGTAGAAATGCGATTAGATTACAATAATTAAAGGTAATACTAGGTGAACAATTATTCAATAATTTTTCTGTATAAGTTACAAAATTTAAATGACATGGCTGCAATAATCTTATAATTATAATTATAAATTGCAACTGATGTAATTACAATAAGCCAAGCCCATACATTTTTTCATGTCATTATCATCAGATGACGCATATCATAATATTTTAACTTCTGATTATTTAAGTTTAAAACTTAATGGATTAGAGGTTAGCTGGCTGCTTTAATGAAAACATAAAAGTATACATAACAACGTTGTATATTGAATCTTTATTTTAAAATGTGTGTCCTAAATTGGATGCTGTTAATGGGTTACATATGGTTATTATTAAAAATACGATACAATAAAACTGTTTTTCAGTCATCAGCCAACTTTTCGAGATCAATTCAATTGTGAATTCAGAAATGAGTGAACTTCTTTTGTTTTCAAATTATAACCAAAAAGTGATATTTTTTATCAATTTCATTAATTTGTATAACTCGTTTATTTGTAAAAAATATCAAAAATGCTGTAGAAGTTTTTTGCAATGTTTAATATTTATAACATTTTAGAAGTTATAACAAATTTGCCATTTTTAAGTGGAAACCGATTTGACTGCCACTTAATTTAAAAGCTCTTTGCAATGCAAGAGCTTTTCACAAAATCAAAAATATATAGTTTAATATAGTTATTTTTGAAATGGCCGATTTTTCATGTTTTTGGTATAATAAATTAATTAATTATATCGGTAATAAATAGTTGGTCAGAAACAAAAGATAAACACAAAATGACAATTATTTGTATTTTTGACATTTTACAAATAAACGAGTTATACGAATTAATGGAATTGTTTAAAATATCAATTTCTGGCTATAATTTGAAAACAAAAAAGTTCACTTATTTTTGATTTTACCATTCAATTGATCTTAAAAGTTGGCCCATGACAGCAAAAATAGTTTTATCGTATCTTTAATTATAACCAAGTTGCCCATTAACAGCATCCAACTTGGGCCACACTGTACTTAGGTACAAGAAAAAGCTAATAATAGGTGAAATATTTTAGAAATTAAAATGGACGATAAATATGACTTGTTAGAATCATCCATTACTGATCCTTACGAAACATCAGGAGATGATGATCCAGATTATGAATACAATCCTCAAAAGAAATAAAGAAGCCCAAACTGCTATCAGATTATTTTCGATTAAGATGTGAAACAACTACACGAGATGCTTTGAATACAAAACACCTTGTAAAGTTTGTCACAATCACAAACTATTAGTAGTGGCACAGAACAACAAGCTTTAAGTAGTCAAGATGATTTGATATTAAAGAAGAAGATACAAAACAGCTCTATTCTAGATGGAAAATTCTTTGGGGTTATTGGAAAGGTAATATTTAAAAATTTTAATATTATAAATACATAAACATAATTTCCTTCTTGTGACGCTGTATTGCACTTTTACTGTAATTTGATATGTTAGGTGATGTGGTAGATTAAATTTGGTAAAACTATAGTACTTAACTTTAATCTAATATTAATTACTTTACTGTTACACCAATCTATTATATTTAGTTCGAATACCGTTGATACCTCAATCAACACTAATACAATAACATTTGTTTTGTTGCTGTGAGTATCAAATACCTACACACCTCACCTATTTACTTATTTTTACTGAGATTTGCATTAATTTTTCTTTAGGTAACAGATATTAATCACATCCAAGCAGAATGCAAGATGTGCTTACCAAAGAAAACTGTTATTAAAGGATCTGTAGATATATCCACGAATTTTGTTAAGCACATTAAGAATAAACACAATGAGCAAATTGAAATCTATAGAGTATACAAAGAAGAAAAAGGCGGAATCGTATGACAAAAACTAATTTTAAAAACTGGAACATTGAAACTGACGATGGGAATAGCTCTACATCTACATCAACCGCATCTTCAATATCTCTGACAAAAGCCAAACGTCCATTAAAACAGGCTCAATTTTATTTCCGCAAAGTAAAGTTGCACAAAAGACTTTGATGAAAGAATAATTAGATTTATTGTGGAAAGTATGTCACCGATATCTATAATATGTCATCAAAGCTTTATTAACATTTTCAAAGGCATGAATTTAAAGGTCATGAGCCGATTTGCTGCTATTCAGAAAGTTGACAATGAGTATCAAAATATGATTACATCTATAAAACAACAACTATCCGGTTGTGACTTTGTTTGTACAACTGCAGATATTTGGTCGTCCAAAAGAAGAAGTTTTATGGGAGTAACTTGCCACTGGATAGATCAAAATTTGACACGTCATTCGGTTGCATTATCATGTAGACGATTTGAAGGAGTTCATTCTTTTGACAGAATTGGAGAACTCTTAGATGAAATTAATAAGTATTTTAGCTTAGATAATAAAAGATTCTTGCAACTATCACAGATAATGGCGCAAATTTTATAAAATGTTTTAAAGAATTTGGAATTATGTTAAATGATGGTTTGCAAGCTACAAGTAATGGGTTTGACAAAATAGAAGAAAACCACGAAAAGGAAGAATCTCCAGAGTTTATCAATGTAACGATGTCATTTGAATCTGAAACTTCCAAAAGTTTATCTTCTGAATTTAAAGTCTGTAATTTTTTACCGGATCACTTACGATGTGCATCACATACAATAAATTTAATTGCTACCACAGACTACAACAATTCTTTACAAAGCTCGCATCAACTTAGAAGTAAAATTGCCAAACTTTTAACAAATGTTCAAACCTCTGGAACAAGGCAAGAAGACCTAAATCAGCAGAGATAATTCAAGAAGTTCTGGGTTGCACGTTGAGTTATCCTGGTGTAACTCGATGGAATTCGACATATGATGCTATACAAACAATTCTAGCTTACAAGGAAAAATTATTAGAGCTTTGCAATAAATTACTTGTACCTAACTTAAGTGACAACGACTTTTCATTTTAGAAGAATACTCAAAATTATGAAACCACTGCTGAAACACTTGATTTTCTCCAAGGGATAAAACACCTATTATGGGTACCTTCTTCCAAGTATTGTATCAATGCACACAAAATTAGAAAAAATTAAGCTGTCAGGAAATATTAAACAACTGTCTAAAGTCTCTGGATTACATTTTAGATTCCATAGTTAAAAAACGATTTAAAGACATATTTATGTTGCAATCTCAAAAGCTGTTACAGCTGCAGTAACACATCCTATGTTTAAAATGAGGTGGTTTAATGCTTTTAAAGGAACAGATGTCTCTGTTACACCAAAAGACATTCAATCTTGGATAATAGATGCTGCTTTGGAGTTTAAAGATTTAGTGGAGCCCGATGTGGTAGCCAGTGAAGACATTCCAGGCACGTTTTTTGATTTTAAAGATGATAATGTAATGCTTACACGTACACCTCAATTACAACATTCAATTTCAAATGAGCTATTGCAAAATCAGTTTGAATTTGAACTGTTAAAATATTTAAATGATAAACGAACCAACCTTGAAATGTTGAATGATTATAAAGTTGTAAGGAAAATATTTATAAAATACAACACTATCTTACCATCCTCCGCACCAGTGGAACGACTATTTTCGTTTGCACAAATTATAAATGCACCAAGGCGCCATGCACTTAGTGACACTAATTTTGAAAAGTTGGTTCTATTAAAAAGCAATGTAGGTTTTAAGTAGAAATATCTTTGTTGAATGATTTTTGTATATAATGTTACATTTCCTTTTGTAAATGTAAATAATCATTTTTATTATTAAATATTAATTACACAAACAGTTGTAAAATTTTTATCAGTTCCGCTCGTTTAGATAAATACAATTTGTATCGTACAGATACAAGATTTTTTTTATAAACTTTGCATTTGGTTATAAAAGGCCTTAACCACTAACCTCTTCTACGGTTGTTAGGTAAGGTCACTTAAACCTGCAGGTGAAGAAAATATTCTCAGAAGTGCTTCCGTGCTTCAGAATTATACAGTTTATCTGTATCTGTAATCTGTCTACTAATTTTGACCACTTAGTAGTTGGGAACCGCATTTAGATTATGTAAAATATTGTAGTTAGTTAAGAGTTTTTTAATTATTGGTAATTGGTATATTCATTTCACCATACAACACAGTACACAGGTTCCAAAATCATTATACCAATGTAGTATTTGATTTGGAGTAATAAGTTTGCTACAACAATTTCCACAACTTATTACTACTTCAATAGTAAAAAGATAATTATTACACATTATTGATGATGGATGATGGATTTTGGAAAAGTTCTTGAAATTATTTACTTCGTGCGTTCTAGTACTGGTACTGTACTGGTAGTTGCAGTACTCGAAATTACGAAATACTGAACTAAAAGTACTGGTACTTGATACTGTAAGTAAAGCAAATATTATTTAGTACTGGTTACTGGTTACTTCCAGTACTTTTATTAGGTACTGGTCACAGCTCTACTTGTACTGCAATATTTTTTTATTTTCAGTACATTACTTGAATATTGTAAGTACTTGGTAAAGAATACTGGTACTTGGTACTGTAAGTAAAACAAATATTATTTAGTACTGGTTACTGGTTACTTCCAGTACTTTTTTAAGTACTGGTCACAGCTCTGGGCAATGTAATTTAGAGTGATTATGCGTACCTGTTGTTTTGAATACTCAAGTGTTGAGGTCTCGATTGTTCACGGACTGAGACAGTCTACTCTTTACCGTCCTAGTAATAAGATGAAGAAGTTAATATTAAAGGGTGATGAGGCTGGCATTTCAATTATGCAGTAAATCGATCCAAATGTGTTAGAAAGTCCATCATGGTTTGTAATTTCTGCTTTGTATAAATAAAAATAATTTTATTTGGTTTCCCTTAGCGCAACACGGAAGTTTTTGGTCAACACGGAAGTTTTTGGTTAACACTGAAGTTTTCATCTAATAATGGCTATGCGTAATAGCAAATTTATAGCGTATAATATGTATACATATGGAAACCTACAGTAGTAATGAGATTTGCAGCTTAAGCTACTGATTGAAGTGGTATCTTTTTTTTGGATAAAGATTTCAATGATGGCTCTCCCCAACGGTGGATTCCACCTTTTTATTTTTATGGTTCTGATCTTCAGGATATTGCAGTAACAAAATGGATAACAAGTTTTTGCTGTCATTATGCAGTATTAGAGGCGCACATATGCTTCGACTTTATCTACTAAATGGTTTGTAACCATTTGCACTCTACGTTCGAGGTCGGTAAGTCGATTCTTTGTTATGAAAACCATCTGTTTGACGTACAACGTTTAGTGATTATTTTTCTCTAATTTGAAGATATCCGAGGTTAAGCTGCAATCTTTGTAGTTTAAACTATTGGAAACTAATATCTTAATAATTATATTTAAAAGCTTAGATTTTCGAACTTCACACTAAATTAAACTCTTGCTTTATGGGATTGTTTACCAAAACGATCTGTTCAAGAACTTAGATTGTGAATCATACTAAATGGATTTTATTACTAGAATTTGCTTATTCACGTTGATTATTTATCATACAGTTGAGTAGTTTCTTATACGTGATACTTATTAACAAGGCTTAAAATTACTAATTAAAAGATCCTATCACATAAGTAATTTAAAAAAATTGTACGTCGTTTGATCAGTACTGGAAAAATGACAAAAGCTAATAATTTTGTTGAAATATACAAAGCCTATTTACGTTAAAGGCTCTGATATAATCAAGTTTAGTACAGAAATAAAAATGGGTACCTAAACACTTACAACATCTATTGTAAATTCCTGTTCAGTTTGAAACAAAATTATTTATAATTAATATGTCTTGGTTTATAACAAGTCTTTTTTTTTAATTTATAAGTGGTTAATCACACTTTAAGAGATACTTAAAAGGTTATATTTATTCTACCTCATACATATTTTTGTATTCTATAAATCTTATATGAACCAAGGGTGTATAAATTTAATACGTAGAATGTCCATACACCAATGGCCAGTAGCATATTCTCTATAAGTGCATATAACTTGTCAGATTTATTGATTTTATTATTTTGAGACGCAAACTGCTGTCTCCAAAGCATTTTTATGTATTTTAATTTATTTCAGGATAAACGTTTGTACCATCTATGAATACAAGATCTTGTATTCCAATAACAGAATATATTCGTTGAGGTTCCTGTATTTTTCTTGGCGATATTCCTTGTTCTTATATATTGCATAAGTACAGTGGCACCTGACCCATCCGCACTTATTTAACGACCCCCCCTGATAGTCTTTAAAAACCGCTGAAGTTAGAGTTCAGAGCTAGTATGGAAGTCTACAAAAGTCAGTTTGTGTTAATACGGATAAATCAACATCTTCTGCACGACTTTTGTTAGAAATATGTTTGTCTAGGTATCCCTTAAGTCTAACATAGTAAAAGCTTAGATGTTTCTCTGTCGCTACATAATGTGGCTTGACAACACAGAGATAAATAAAATTGTTTAAATATTTCACAACAAAGAATAGACATCAAAGCTGTTATTTAAATAATTGATCTCATTTTAGAACTTAAGGGAGTTACAACTAAGTATCTGATCAAACCCTCTTTTTTATGGGTGTACAAATCTTTTATAATAACATTCAGTATGTTAGAACATTTCCTAATCACCGTTATTTAAACATCAATTTCTCAGAGTATTAATATCTAACAACTTAAAAGATTTTCTTTGAAATGTTTTACAAAGTTATTTCTATAGTAAGCTCAAAAAAATAGTTCTTTAAATTATGTATACATGCAAAACTACAATTAGTTATTTTCTAAATTCAGCTTACAATAATTTACAAATGTATTAGATTTTTCCTATTTGAAAAATATATATTATTATTATTATTAAAAAAATAAATCGCCTGATTTCTCATATCAAATACTTAAGTGGTAAAATCGTGTATAAGAAAATTAACACTAAACAATATTCAAAAGATGTAAATATTTTTCATAGATTTCATTAAAAATAATACTTTCTGCACTACAGGTAGTCTCTTGTTAAACTGTTTTATAAAAATATAAATTTAGAAACCTAAGATGGACAAAATACAAATCACTTTCGTAATGACCATTTTAGTAAACATGAGAGAGAGAATGTTATATGACTAAGTTCGAAAAAGTTGATTAAGAAAGAAATGATGGTTAAATAATAACAGAGGTGTAGATAGTGGATTGTAGATCGGCCCCTCTTGACGGAGGTTGCTGACAAACTGTTTTTGACCTCTGCTGGATGAGTAAGCCAGAAAGCTCAAGGACGTGGGTATTGTGGATTTTATATTTGCGTCAGTCGAGCATTGGCTAATGACGGTCGATAAAAGAATGATGAACGGATTTTGCTCTTTAACAGAGGTTAGAATTGAAATAGATGGAATGGGATGAAGTATACGCCAATAGTCAATAAAAAGATGAATCATTGGCATTTGCTGATGTGCTTAATTAATTTAAAAAATCAGGGAGTGGAATTTAACAGTGAGTACCGTTTGAGCTTGTCTTTTTTATTTCAGCTTTATAAATATGTATATGTGTAATTGTAGATATAATTAATATCCCATTAAATAGTTATTGTATTGTACTATGATATAGCAACGGTAGTTCTGTTTAAATTTAAGCATAATATTTGTAAAAAATTGTGGTGAATTTTGAATAGCTCGGTGGTAGAGAGAAGTGGACTGTATATAAAATTAAGTGATAATTTAACAAACAACATATAATTAATGTTTTTAATCAGTTCAAGCATTTACTAAAAGCACTCACTCACCTGGTGTTTATGAAGCCGTGGTAACGAAACAAACGATGTAACATCTACTCTGCTTTTTGCAGGTGTAGCGAAGCACATTTATATCAATAGCGGTTCTGAAGAAAAGCGGTTCATTTAATTAATTTGTTCTATTTAGAACGAGTAAGACCGTGATACGGTCTGTTCAAACGACAAATCGATTCTCTTGCTTCGTGGATTTTTCAATCACTACACTGTGTTCTTGCACATGTGGAATAACGTTTATCACTCGCGGCATTTGTTGGTACGTGCTTCAAATAAAAACATGGGAATTTTACTCTAACAAATTTAAATATACCGAGGCGAACGTAAATAATCAACAAACTCCATAGAAAATAAAATTTAGCTTTAAATTATTTACAATATAAACAGAACAATATTATCAGAAAAGGATGTTTGAAGAAATTTGTAAATGTAAGCTCACTTGTGCAATTATTGTCAGTGAAAGAGTGAAAACTTGGTATTTTTAATGGACATTGGAATGGTTAAAGAAAAATTTGGTATTGCGCTACATTTTTCTATGTATTGTTATTAAGGGAATTTTCAAAGATGGAATTTAAAGTGCCGTAGCGATCAATCTTGGAAACTAGAACAATGATATGGTATTATTATTTATAGATTTGTTTTTGTTTAGGGATTTCCGTTTAATAAGATTAGGTGAGGAGATTTTATAACACCAAAAACAAGGAGATCTATTTGACACCACCGTCTTCCGGATAGCAAAATATCCAGAGGATTGCTGGTACAAGACGGTTTGGCACTCCTTACTTTTCACAACCAGTAAAGCCTCTCGAGGTATAATGTTTTGTGCGTTACGAGAAATAAAAATCAGATAAGAAAGGGGGTAAAAAATCTAAAACTAACAACTTATTATTGAAGCACCTTGTCTAATTTGATTTCAGTGTAATGGTGTTTAATAAGCTAGTGCAATAAATAAGGGTTCTACAAAAAATCGTAAATTTGAAAATCACAAAAGCAACCTTTTTTCCTGTACAATAAATACATTTGAAATGAAACTCCAATCATTATTTATTTTAAAAAACACCAAAAAGGAACACAAATTTCAATATATTCCCGTAACATATTAAAAACGCTTATTTGCTCAGAAAATATTTCATTGAATATTACACGTTCATAACATAATTTCAGATAGTTACAATGTATACAAGACGCAATGAATATAGAATTTTACAAATACACAAAGGAAAAACTGAATTAACAAAACTCACAGGATTAAATTACACACCAGACATTGTATTCATATAGGTATTCATTTATATCGCAGTTAGCAGGGTTAAAAAAAATAAACCCTGGCTACAGGTCATCTTACACATGTTAGGTATATATTAATAGGGTACCCTCCCAAGTCATTAATATAAACAGATGTGGGGTTAAAAAAAAGTAAAGGTTTGGGTTTGTCTTAAATGCCCTACAAATTATGAAATAATAAATGAAGGTTTATGAGATGATACATGGATTTTTGACATAACCAACAAACCACTTGAGATTGGAACAATTTGTTTCCCAACAGAATGGTTTGGAATTCAAGGCACCAAAGGAGGACATGATTTTTTTAGTTAAATTGCACCCTTCCTTTTTACAGGTAGGAATGGGTGTACAACAGAGTCTATACAAAACTCTGGCAGGACTAGCGTCGACTGTTTGTGGCTGCGGTAGATTACAAAAGACTATATATCAAGGGTTTAGAGAACAAAGTTAAATTTTACCCAGACAAGTTATAGGGATGCAAATTAGAACATGACAAAACAACATACCTTAGTAGAACTTATATATTGGCGTTTAGTTAATGACATTAATAAAAAAATTAAATATATACCATTATTTTTTTATAACCAAATTTCATGTGACAAAATCATTAAGTGTAGTTTATATATCTACTCTCTTATAATTTTAAAACTTTGTCTTAAATTCTACCAGATAAGATATTAGAAAATCTAAAATTATTATTGTGCTTAGGCCAATTTCAAATTAACGTTCTTAGTAAAAAGAAATCATAAATACTCTTTGTTGTATTTAACATTAGTTAAGAGAATTTAATTTAAACATAACCTCCAAATCTACAAAAAAGGTTTCATGAAAGCTTTTATGTTTACAACTTATAAGGTTATACCAGGAAAGCAAAGGTAAATATTAAATTCTTTAAGATATAGGTAAGTAAAAGTATGACTATGTTTTACATGCATTATTTTTCTAGATATTTAGGATTTAAAATGTAACACATGCACATTGTTCCGTCTCAAAAATAAATAAGATAGACTCATACCTGTATTCAAGATATATAAAAGAAACGTATGCTTAAGCATTGAGCTTACGGCTTGTTTAGAATTATAGGATCTTCTTACGGTTTGTTGAGACGAACATCATCATTATTTATTTTGGTTGTTAACCTCAAACTTCAAATTTGTAAGAGCCAATCCTTTTGTTCCACAACCATATGTTTTGTTAACGGAGCATTTAATTTATTTTAGAAGGTAAATAAACGTCAACATGAATTCTTGTACGATAAAAGATAATATTTGTAAGTAGTAAAATTAATGCATAGGCTTAGATGGCCTAGCATGCATAAGTAAATACTCCATCAGAGAATATTTTACCAGAGATTGTGCCACGAGAAGATATGCCACTGGAGGATATACCACCAGAGGACCCAAGAAAATAAACGTGTTACGAAAACGAAATATTGTAACACGTCACTAGGAACAGTCTACAAATTTATCTGTAATCAGCTTACAATTCATTAATATTTTGAACGGGTTATTCAGGTAGACTTTATCCATACACATTTTGCTAGTATTCTAAAACAATATTTATGTATGTTAAGAAGAATAAAAGAAAAAGACACCTTTTACATACCAGGTACGACATCATGGCCTTAGGAAGGACATCTTTATCGGGAGACGGCATGTGCTCAAAAGACAATTAGATATCAAGACAAACGAAAATTTATTCTGGTTTAAAGATAACCACACATTTTGAGAGAGGGACGAACAAGAAAACCATCCTAAATGACAGATTCATGTATACACCAGTTGTGTATTTATGGACATTATTCAAAGGTTTACCAATTAGAAAATTACATCTGATTATAATTATTTATATTATTTATACAAAAGAAAGAATATTAAATTAAAACGAAAGATCGATGTATATAGTGTATTATTTTATAATACTAAAGGGAAATGTTACAGAAATCAAAACTAATTTGTGATTGTTAACGGTATTAATATAAAATTAAAATGAAAAATACTTGTATAAGAAAGGAAGTGGGACCTCAATGTAACATGGCGAGGCGACGGCAAATTGACATGTTACAAAATGGAAGTTGGAACGTAACGCAATATTGTTAAACAAAAAATAACTGTGTAACTGGAACCGTAATCGAATATTAAGAATGGTCTTCTATTGAATTTTACCAATTTTTGTTTAATGTACTTTGTTATAGGGATATTTATAGACTACTAACCCAACTATTACAGTAAGTGCATTTTAAATTTTGTTGTTTTTTCCTATATTGTTTAATATTTACATGTTTTTGTAGAATAGATTTAAACCAGGTGCGTGGAGAGAGTTTTATTTAGAACGGACAGGTAACAGTGTATAAAAGAAAACTCAATTCCACCAAAAGAATCAACAATCCTCTCGTTTACATGTCGGCCAGCTCAGCCACCTCAGACGTTGGCATCCTTTAAACTTAACCAATTGAAAACCAAACCACGTAAGTGGTAGTAATGCTGTAAGACGGCTCTGTGGCGTAGTTGTATGTGTGACTACTACACCCAAGGTCCCAGGTTCGAATCGCGACACGGTCCACTTGAAAAATCTTAGGCGAGCATTTTTCATAAAAATACACCCTCGTTCGGATTAGAGGTAAAATGGAGGTGCCGTGTGTGAGTGTTGTCATGCACGTTAAAGATTCCTACCTTGCTTGGAACAGCAAGGGTTCGGCAAAATTCTAAATTTTCCAGGTAAAAAAAACTCGCTTCCTGGCAAATGTAGTACCTTTGGGTGAAGCATTGGAAAAAATCACATGTAAGGTAGTAATAATGTAGCTTGAAGTCGTACCTTAGTAAAATTTGGATCATTATACAAATAATTTAACTATAGGAACCCACTCCCGCACCACTGTAGTTGGCCGGTGCACCCTTTAAAACTGTTACAGGATTCCCACCCCTTTTGGCAATTCCAAATTCAAAACAATATTCCAAACACCCATAACAAAGGTAAGTGTTACTTGTAAAGTGGTTTCGTATTTCAGCCATGGTACATGTTTATTTTTATTAGGTTTATCATTGTTTTCCGAGGAACCAACTACCACATCACTGTAGTTAGCCCGTGCAGCCTTAAAATTGTTACAGGGTTCCAGTCACTTCTGGGAAAATCAAAATTTCTAACGTAACGTCATATTTAAAAAGAAGGTTATTTATGGATAAGCTGTTTTATGTCTACAGCTCACAGAAGTAAACATGAGACCTGGTTAATATACAAACTAAAACACTTCATCAACATATGTAACCAATCAAGAAATTGATCGGGTTGTATGTACATTATGTGACAGAAATTAATTCTCTTTTTTTCCAGTAGCAGTTAAATTAATAATTGAAATGTGTTACATTTACCACGTGCAATTTACGCACTATTTTTACACATTAGGCGTGGCTGTAACGCCATTGTTATAACATATACAGACCACGTTTTTACCAGATGATGCAATCGCTGTGTGAGTCAATCTACATGCACATTCTAGGTAAAATTCAAATTACTTACGTGATGGGTATCTCTCGGAACTTAATCTCAGGGTCCAGCACGTGGTTAGGGTTTGATTGCGCCGTGTTGAACATCAAATTATTATCCGTCACTGAACTTCTATTGCATCTCGTAGGGTTTTGCAAGGAAAGAGGTAGCGGAACGATAAAGTGGGGTAAAGGGAAACTACACACCTGTTTTTCTTTAAAAACTTAGATACTTGTTGCTTAGTCCGTATCTCGTAGCTTAATGTCGCTTCCTCCACTCGTGCACATCTGCATTCCTTCTGCGCCAACTCGACTGTCGGCAACGGCGGAAGTTAGCGTATCATTTCAAAAATACGCGGCAATTAACCTACAAATGTATCCCTAAACCTAAAACATGATACATGACCAGTTTAGCATGTAACAAATGATGGTTAAAAACGTCAAAATTTGTAATCAGCAGTGTTATCGAATACCCGTTCTCCGTAACGGGATACAAATAGAACCACCTTGAGTGCAAAAAGCCGTAAACAAGGGGTTCCGAGCTAGAGCGTGAACTGTAATTAATAAGGGGTGAGGGTGAGAACAGTTTATAGGGGTAGAATCATACAAAGGCATAAAAACACTTACCGAAAGGTCCTTGGGCACTTGAGAGGCACTAAACACTGTAACTACCGCTTTTGTCCAAGGGTTGAAGGAAAAGAGGTAGACAGGAAAGGAAGAGGCCAATGCCGGACTAGAAGAAGAGAGCAGACTTATTTTTACTAGTTGTGGCTATCACGAGACTTGACGACCGATTGCTATTAACTAGCGCGAACCATGGACCCGCTCGCGCGGAGTGAGGGAATGCCCCGAACGGGGACAGATATGGCGCGTACAAGCAGTAATGTACTCTTCGTGTGCTACGATGCTTTGTTCATAACCACTAATTTTAAATGTTATTTGTTTGCTTTTTACTTTGACTGTACTCTAAGACCAGCTGAGCCATCATACCAAACCCCTCCAAGTCTTATGTTTGCTTCTGTTACTACCATTAAATCACAATATTAGGAACAACAAGTAGACAACAATATAACATATGTCATTGTCATAAGTGTGTGTTTATTTAGCTCTTTTATAAACTAATTTTACAAGTGAATTAGTGATCTGTTTATTATTAAAATTTACCTGTAAGTGCTTTACTTGAACTATAACAACTTGCCTGTGAGTTGAGTGAATTTTGAAAACGTAGTTTTATTAGACATTTGTAAAATGTAAATTAGTTCTGCCATTAAAGTTGTTGTAGTTATCATGTGTTAAATTAAAGGTATCAGAGGTCAACACCTTTATAATCAGTATTAGTGATAAACAGTAATTATCTAACTGTGTTGTTGTTTTGTATAAATATAAACATTGAACTATACATTTATACGGGACTAGCCTTGTGGTTTATACCCTGTTAATTTTCCATAATAGGCCAACATGACTACTGCATGTGCTACCTGTAAGCTTCAGTTTGATAATTCTGATGAAGTTGTTACATGTGAATGCTGTCAAGTTATCTTTCATGCTCCTGAATCTTGTTCTGCCCTAAAAACGAGTGAACTACGTGCCATAATACTACAAAAACGCATACTCACTTTTTACTGCTTAGAATGTAGGTCCTATTTTAAACAAGTGCCTTCATTACTGAAGGAAATTGCTAATGTGAACAATTCCGTACAATGCATTTCTAGAATGTTTGAACACATTAAGGAGTCTTCTGAGAAAGCTTTGGAGCGATCTAAACTTCTCGAATTTGAGAATACTAAGCTGAAAAATCAACTCACTGAAATGGAATGCAAATTACGCACCAAAGAAGTTGATGGCAACTTCTCTGCCAATATCAGCGCAGTTACTTCAAAATTAATGAATCTTACCAAGCAGCTGAAAATCATTTATCTACTGTTATTTCTAAGCTCCAGAAAGATACTCCAATCTCTTTTTCACAAGTAGTGAGAAGGAGTAATACGGCAATAATAGTTAAACCTATAAATGCTCAGCAAGAGAACAAGATCACGAAGGCTGAGGTACTTCAAAAAGCCATGCCAAAATTGATTGATTCCACTATTCCAATTACTAAAGTTAAACATATCAATAAGGGTGGGATTCTCATCAGTAGTGATACAGATGATTCCAATCAAAAAATAAAGATAACATGTCTAATAATTATAATATAACTGAAATAAGGAATCCTCTGCCTAAAATTAAAGTTGTGGGTATAACTGAAAAACTTGATGCCACCTGTGTTGAGAAATTCCTAATAAATCAAAACGGCCACTTCTTAAGTCAGAATTTCAGCTGCAAAGTTCTTAGGATATGGTCAACCAAAAAGAACCGCCAGGTCTATCAAGCTCTTGTGGAATTGGATATGCTTTCTTTTAATAATTTGATGGCTCTTGAAAAAAAACTCTAATGGTGGGACTTGATAACTGTTCTGTCTTTGATGGAATTGTACCACGTAGATGTCTTAACTGCTCCTCTTATAATCATATAAAGGGAGTCTGCAAGAGTAATCCCATTTGTCCTCGATGTGCACTTGAACATACGATTGATAAATGCACTGCCGATGAGGTAAAATGTATTAACTGCATTACTTACAAAAAAATGTATCCCGATAAGACAGAAATCAATGTTAATCACACAGTAAGGAATAGTGACTGCTCTGTGTATAAATTAAAGTTAGGTACAGTAAGGGTTTCTATCTTCTCTAGGTAGCAATCACAGTATTTGAAAGTTGATAACTTAGTTCCTATTTCGGCCTTCTCTAGAACTAAACATGTGGGGGGTGGAGTTGCGATTTTGGGTGAAGTCAATGGGAAATACAAGCCAAAAAAACTTGATAGGGTCAATATGTGCGCACTTGAATTACATGCTGAATTGGCATCTGTTTATCTCGAAAGTTTTAATTTAAATATAATCACTGTTTATAGATCTCCTAATAAGGGGTCCTTAACCATTTTTTACCAAATTTTTGATAGGGTTTTTAATGAAATCTGTCATCAAAGTAATTGTCTGTGGAGACTTGAACGTTCACTTTGGTTCAAATGATAACGATGCTCATGGTCTAATTGACTTTTTTGCTGCTCATGGGCTCCATCCTTTAAATATGGCTCCTACACGCTATAAAAATTGTATTGACAATATTTTTACTAACTTATCTAATTCTACATGCCGGGTTCTGAATACGGGGCTTTCAGATCATTATGGGTTGTACATGCAATGCAAGTTCACTGATAATTACAACTTGAAGGAACAGACCAAGCTTTCTCAACCTTTTACTAGCTACGGTAAATTCAAATTTTACAAACACGTGGAATCACTGAATTGGAACTTTATTGATGACGACAATTTAAATGTTCATGAAAAGTTTAATATTTTGTTAACTAGTCTAACGAGTGCAGTTACAATTTGTTTTCCTAAAAAAATTTCTAAAGTTACGACAGGTTCTCGCTCTAAAAAAATTAAATGGTTCACTAATGATTTGGCGGTAATGCGGGAAAATTATATATTCTTTCTTGAAATGCACAAGGCACAACCTAGTAATAATCTGAAATCATATTTAAAGAAATTAAGATACAATTATAGATTTGCTTTGAAGGAAGCTAAACGTCACGCATACGACAATTTTCTACGTAAAGCTGGGAATAATAATCGACTAAAATGGAAATTAATTAATTCACACAGAAAATTATATACAAATGATGTTGATACAAACTTTACCGCTACTGAATTTAATAACTATTTTATTGGCTCTGTAAATAAAGTTGTACAAACTTTAAATATTTGTGATAGGGGTGTACCAGTTTATCCTTCTGTTGTATCTGTTAATGACAAAAATAAATTTCAATTTAAAGAAGTTTCGTATAATCATGTCAGAGATCTAATTACAACTTTAAAGAATACAAACTCCAGAGATCTCTTTGACTTGAATAGTGCACTCATAAAGATTATATCTAATACCATAGTTATACCGTTAACAAAGCTCATAAACTTCTGCATTAAGGATTCCATATTTCCAAATGTTCTGAACCAAGCAAAGGTTGTCCCAGTTCATAAAAAAGGTACCACCTCATTGATTGAAAACTACAGACCGATTTCATTATTACCTATTATTTCAAAAATTTTGGAAACTGTGTTAAAAGATCAATTGGTATCTTTTCTTGAGGAACATCAACTTCTAACTACCCACCAATTTGGTTTTCGGAAAAATCTCTTTACTACTCATGCAATTATTAATCTTGTCAAAAAAATTTCTCAGTCATTTGAAAAAGGTCACAATATCTTTTGGCCGATTTCATAGATTTTAGCAAAGCGTTCGATTGTGTTGACCACCATGTACTAATTAATAAGTTGTATGCCCTGAACTGTGATGAAAGTTGTATCATGCTTATTAAATCGTATTTACACGATAGGTCTCAATTAGTGCATTACAAAGATAATTTTTCTTCTCTAGTTAATGTCCCGACAGGTGTACCCCAAGGTTCCATATTGGGACCTCTTCTGTTCCTATGTTTCATCAATGATTTACCAACATTCTTATGCGATTCTAACCTTATTCTTTATGCAGATGATACGACTTTGCATTATCAGGGGGATAATTGGTCTACTCACAATAAACTTTGTTTAAACAATAATAAGACTGTTCAACTTGTCTTCTCACTGAAATCTGGAGCATCAAATCGTGACCAGATTGCTAATTTTCTGGGGGTTACAATTGATGCAGTTTTAAGTTGGGATAAACATTGTCACAGTTTAAGTAATAAACTTTGTAAAACACTATATTTCATTAATTCACTAAAAAAACTCAGTATCTTTAGATGTCCTAAAAACTTGCTATTTTTCCATGTTCCATTGTATATGTATTACGCGATTGAAGTCTGGGGCCATTGCTCATCCAGTAAACGTATATTTCAATTACAACGCTGTGCAATACGTGCCATATCACATCTAGGTTTTCGTGATGACTGTCGCAATAATTTTGTTGAACTTAAAATTTTAACGCTTCCATGTATTTATATTCTGCAATGTTCCGTTTATTTCCAAAAAAATCTACCTAAGTATAGTAAACATATAAACACACACAACTTTAACACACGTGGCGAGTTTGACTTGGTGCCATCCTGTCATAGGCTGTCTCGTAGTAGGTTTGGAACCAATTACTATGGTTGTATATTTTACAATGCACTGCGTCCCTGTATTAGAGAATTGCCAGTTACTCAATTTAAAGCTACGCTAAAAAAATTTCTAGTTAAAAATGCCTTCTATTCTTTTAATGATTATCTTAATGAAGCAGTAAATCTCCAGTAACCTTTTCTAGAGTCTAAAATTAGTTTATATATATTATTATTATTATTAATTTAATAGTTATTTTGACACATCCAACACATTTAATTATATAATGGAAATAAATACATGATTGATTGATTGATTTATAACTCATTCTGCAAACATAGTTAATTCTAAGGCGGTGGCCAGTTACATATACTACCAAAATGTTAAAGGTCTTCGTACTAAAATGGTTGAACTGTATAACTTCTCTTTAATGTGTGATTATGAAATCATATGCTTAACTGAAACATGGTTGGGAGATGATATATATAACAATGAACTTTTTTGTAATACTTTCAATGTATTCAGAACAGATCGACATACTAATTTGGGTGTTAGCAGGGGAGGAGGGGTACTTCTTGCTGTTCACAAAAAATTCGTCTCTCATCAAGTTCCATACACTTGTACGAATATTAACTTTGAGGTCTTAATTGTTGAAATTAAAGATCCCTATAGCCAGTCTATGATTATAATAATGGTATATATCCCGCCAAATCAAGTGAGGCATGCGTATGAACTTCTTTGATGAATTAATAAATCTTTATTTTATCTATGACAAAAATCTTATAATCATAGGAGACTTCAACCTACCTGCCCAGATTGGTACCCATTAATAATCTTGTAGCTTTCTTTGATCTCATACAGTACAACTACATATACAATCTGAATCACAGGCTACTGGACCTGGTTTTTTTCTAATTTCGCTTGCAACATATATGAACCAAAGTGTGTTGACCTGCCTATTGACAATCATCATCCGCCACTTTGCATTGAAGTACATAAATTACTTGTAAAAAACTATGCTGAAGCAACCAGTAAAGATACCCGCTACAATTTTAAAAATGTCAACTATACTGCCCTTTATGATGATTTAGCTACACTAGACTGGAACTCTCTGTACTACTTTGATGACATTGAAGCTGCTACAACTCGCTTTTATGCTTTATTCGTTGAAGTTATTGATTTGCATGTCCCTAGAACGAAAGCCTGTAGGAAGTCTTATCAATCATGGTTCACTAAGGAGATCATCAATCTTACTAAACAAAAAGAAATTTTATGGAAGCAATATAAATTAAGTAGTGATACATTAGTATACTACAATTTTAGAATCCTACGAACTAGGCTAAAAAATGTTATGAATATTGCTCACAATAATTTCTTAAGATCAATGAATGACAAAATAAAATCCGATCCGAAGAGTTTCTGGGCATTTGTGAATGATAAACGTGAGTCAACGAATCAACAAAGACAAATGATCTATGACAATGAGTCCTATTCTGATTCGTATGTTATAGCAAATAAGTTTGCTGAACTTTTCAAATTTGCCTATACTTCCAGCTCCCATACTTTTCTGATCCTGAACAAGTCTCCTCTTATCCCAGTATTGGTGTACCTCTGGTAGAGGAACAGGATGTACTCAAAGCTATTGACAAATTACAATCTAAATATACTGCAGGTCCAGACAACTTACCCTCTCTTGCAATTAAATATTGCAAGTTTCAACTTATCAAACCCTTAACCTTTCTGTTTAATCTCTCTCTCAAATATTCTCAATTTCCTAATATCTGGAAATCTTCTAAAGTACGACCTATCTATAAAAAAGGGGACAGATCCTGTATAATAAATTATCGCCCTATTATCATCCTTAATAACTTCAGTAAAATATTTGAATTTGTTCTTTATGATTATATCTACTTTCACTCACATTCAAAAATATGTCTGCAACAACACGGCTTTGTTTCTGGTAGATCTACTGCAACTAATTTAACCAGTATGGCACAATATCTTTCTAAATCTTTAGATGAGGGAATGCAGGTAGACGTGATATATACAGATTTGTCAAAGGCATTTGATCAACTAGATCACAATCTGTTACTTCAGAAACTGTCTTACATGGGCTTTACACCTCAGCTACTGACCTTTTTCTCCTCCTATTTAAATAATAGAAGACTTTATGTCGATTATTTAGGCTCTCATTCCAAACACTTTATTGCTACCTCCGGAGTTCCACAAGGCTCTGTCCTTGGCCCCTACTTCTTTATCATTTTCATCAATGATGTTGTTGTTGATATTGATTGTGAATGTTTAATCTATGCAGATGACATAAAGTTATTCAACACGATAGGTCAAATAGAAGATTGCTCAAAACTGCAGCAGAATCTAAATAATCTACATTTCTGGTGTATTACAAACAACCTCCCAATTAATCCTGATAAATGTTCCGTTTCAAATTATTCTAGAAAGCATAATATAATTAAATTCCCTTATAGCATTGAAGGTTTAGTACTTCATATCACCGATAGTGTTTTTGATCTTGGTGTACTGTTTGATGCCAAGTTAACATTTAATTTGCATATCCTCAACACTATTAGGGCTGCACATAAATTGCTGGGTTTTGTTATTAGGATGGGTAAACACCTCACTATTGATACTCTAAAAATATTATTTTTTGCCTACATTAGGTGGAAATTGGAGTATTGTAGCATAGTCTGGAATTCTTCATATGCAGTCTATGTAAATATGATTGAGAAGGTACAACGTCACTTTCTTAAATACCTAGCATACAAGGAGGACTCGGTTTATCCATGTATAGGTTACGACCATAACCTACTTCTACGCAGATTCTCTGTAACTAGACTTAAATCGCAACGTGATGTAAGTGCAGTGGTATTTCTCTATAAAGTAGTTAATAACTTAATAGACACTCCCTATTTATTATCTGCTGTAAATTTCCGAGTGCCTACATCTACCAGGGGCGACGATGTTTTATTTAAACACCCCAAAAACCAATGTGCTTAAGTTTTTCCCTCTGTACTTTATGTGCACAACATTTCAAAACAAATGTAAATCTCTTGATATCTTCCATGTTTCTTTGTCACAAATTAAATCAACTTGTCAGTGCACAGATTAACCAATTATTTTAGTGTTCCTTGCCTACCCATCCTCTGCCTTTCCTTGTGTTTTGACTGTATTCTCTTTCAGGATATGTTTTACGGTTTTTGTTTTTTTCTTGTTTAATTTTATACTTATTGTATTTACTTATTTGACATAATTCCTTTTTTAATTTTTGTATTGTTTTTGATTTGGTGCCTACTTTGTAATTGGGTCTAACCTGTTAAGTAGTGTATATAAATAAATAAATAAAATAAATAAATAAATATCAATACTGAAGAATATAATTTTTATATTAAAAGAATATATTTACAATGAGACATTTTCCTAACAGTACAGCAACTTACAGATATCAAAAAACTGGTTAACTTTCAGTTTATTGAAGATAAATTGTACAGCTTAATATTTATCAAATTAATTTTAACACTTACTATTCTTATTTAATTATAATAATTGTAACATATTTTAAAATAATTATGTCTCAAATGCATTTAAATAATCTAAACACTGTGGATTAAACAACTGCCGATTCTTCATTATATTTTTTGTTTGATTTTTTGTGCTGCATGGTTTAAGAGGCGGAAGAGATGTTTTAGCACCACGATTACGATTAAGCTTTTTTGGTATATTAGTTATTGCTGGAATTCTTGCTACACATTCTCGAACTGCAGATTGTTTTTCAGGTTCTGCAGGCTGCCTAAACTCTTCGTATTTAAATGCACTATGTTGAGTATTTGGACATTCAGATGTTAACGAATCATACTTGATCATTGTACTAGTAGAATTTGGTAAATTAAAAGTGACCTTTTTGTTGTAGTTCTGAACAGTATTTTTCTGCAATCCTGCATCATTTTGCCGATTATAGTCAATTTCACTTGTTGATTCTCTACGTGCTTGATTGAAAAGTGGCTTGTTTAATTTAATAGGAACTTCTTTATCTTCATAATTTTGAAAATCATTTTCAAATTCGCTAAAAGTGATGTTTAGATCTTCTTTCGACTTTAAATTATGCTCCAACAGCTCGTATGAATTGGGATATTGATCAGAAATATAAGAAGCTTTTTTGTTACCACTGTTGTGTGAATTGTCTTCGTTTCTTAAGGGCCGCTTTGCAAATTCATAAGGTTTATATTGGGCATCAAAATAATTCATCTTTTTGTTGTTTGAAATTTGATTTACAGGTATTGTTGATGTCTTATAATTGCTTTCTGTTGGAGCTATTTCACTATTCTTTGTGGGTGGGTATGGACTGAGGCTATTGGCAGTTGAATTAAAAAGTTCGTCGTACATTTTCTGTTTTTGTTCTGCTAATCGTAACTTTCCTTCCAGTTCATTAATGTACTAAATTAAAAAAGTTAGTAAAAGTATCCATAAATTTATAGTAGAAAGAAGGTACAGTGAATTTCGGCTATAGCGCTCTTGGATGTAGCGAACCCTCGCTTACAACGAACAAAATATAAAGTCCCGGCAAATTATTCATAAGAAACGTGTTAAAAATTATCGCTTATAGCGATCTTGTATATAACGAACTTCTGGATATAACAGACTAGTGATAGTAAATCGTCTATAGCGAACTTTTACTAGTCATTCATTTTTCTAGGAAACTGTTGAATTTATAATATATGGAGTGCTCGATTTCGTTTGTATAGGTATTGTTAAATATCAGGAGGCGCCAGACTGACCCCTGCGATACGGCGGCAGGGGTTGGGTGTATGGGAAAGTGAATTAGTCTCTGCTGTGTGCTGTTGTGTGATTTTCGTTGCTTTTAAAGTACTACAACATACAAAATGGGTGATTTTAAACCGAAAAGTCAATCATTTAGCTTACAGTCTAAGTGTGGTATAATTCGCCAATTGCACAACGGAAAAAAGCAATCAGACATTTTCCATGAGCGAAATCTTAGCAAATCAACAGTGGGTACGATCTGGAAGAATCGTGATGAACTTCTTAAAGCATTTGAATGTGTTAACTCAACGGTTAAAAAAATGAGAAAATCTAACCATGATGATGTGGACAAAACTTTATTAAAATGGTTTTCACAACAGCGCTTAAATAACATCACAATTAATGGAGCCATCCTCAAAACCAAGGCCGAGGTATTTGGCAAAAAATTTCAAGACGAATTTATTTGTAGTGAAGGATGGATTGAAAGATGGAAAGGCCGCATTTGCAGTGGTAAAATTGTAGGTGAATCAGCAACTATCGATAACAGTGTAGTAGATAACTGGTTATTAACGGTAACAATCAAACAGCAGTATAATAAAAATTACATTTTTAATGCGGACGAAACAGGACTTTTTTAGGTTCACACCTGACGAAACTTTAAAATTTAAATGGGAACGGTGTAGTGGAGGGAAGTTATAAAAGGAACGTAACACAATTGTAGTTTGTGCAAACATGTCCAGCACGGGAAAACGCAAGCTACTTGTTATTGGAAAAGATCAAAATCCGTGCTGTTTCAAAAATGTCAAAAGCTTGCATGTAAGCTATCGTGGAAATAAAAAGGCATGGATGACAGCTGAAATATTTACAAATTATGTTCGGAAATGGGATGCAGAGCTACACAAGATAAAACGTAAAATTGTGTTATTAATTGATAACTGCCCCGCACATCCGAAAATTGAAGGGTTACTTTACATCAAACTTGTCTTCATGCCACCAAACACCAGTTCCACGCTACAGCTCATGGATCAGGGTATAATAAAAACCCCCAAATGTTATTACCGTTAATCACTTTTAATAAAAGTGGTGCAATGTGTAGATTCCGCAACATCTTGTTCCATAACTTTATTGGATGCAATAAATTTAATTCATCGGTCTTGGAAGTAAGTAACCATTCAAACAATAAGGAACTGTTACAAACACGCAGGGTCTTATAGAACTGGGATTGCTGATGATGTAGAGTATGATACGGATGATGACCTCCCTTTAATCGATTGGCTACAAAGACAAACAACTAACGATGAAAGCTGTCGAGAATTAGGTATTACGGAAGATTATGACAATGTTATGACAATCTTTTGACTTCCGATTTCCTAACTGATGATGAAACTAAAAGTATGTGTTATATTAAAGTGTTATGTTAAATGTGCTCCCCAATAGTTTAAATTTTTTAATAGTTTAAAATTATGAAATATCACAAGTGTATAATTAATATAAAGAGGAAATCAAGATCGATTACATAATTCAATTTGAATCTTGAAATGCATAATATTAACCTTGGAATTTATTCAACAAGTTTAATCAGAAATACTGGACTTTTATCACTAATTATTGTGGTTATCAACAATCCAATATTCATCAATTGCAACAAGTGCTAAATATATATATAAACATTCCTATAAACAGGTTAGGGCATAATGATTGAAATGAAGTCTCCACATAATACTAACTATGAGATTCCAAAAGGATGGAAAAGAGAGGAAGTTGTCCGAAAGAAAGGTGCTAACAACGGCAAAATTGACATCTACATAACATCTCCAAAAGGGAAAATTTTCAGATCACAGAAAGAGCTAAAAATTTATCTTCAAGAAAAAAAACTTCCATACAAAATTGAAGATTTTAAATTTTCTACAAAAAAGGATCTTATAAGCCCAATTGTAACTGACCCAGCAGTATATAACTATACAAATACTGCTATTTCAGATATGAACAAATTAGAGGAGGATATATCCAATCAAACAAAAAAATCCCAAACTTTACATAGAACCATTCATACACAAACTGAAAACGATCATGGTAGGATGATGACCACTAATGAACTTTTGGGCAGGAATTGGCTATCTGATATGACTATACAAAAGTATTTTGATCTATTAAATAATCATTTTCTTTCATCAAAATCGTGTTTGATCATAAATCCCCTAATATGTCATGCAGTGAAATGCATATATTACTTTTTTCATTTTCTCGACCCATTAGAAATTAGAACAAAGAACATCTTATTAATGCCAGTGACTGATTCACGTTCACTTGATTCTCCAAGTAGTTCTCACTGGAGCCTTTTGGTATATAGCAAACTAGCTAACACCTTCTACTATTATGATTCTTTGAAGGGAAATCAGAATCTTACATCTGCAAAATCAGTGGCCAATAAAATGTCACTATACTTAACTGGTATCACCAAACCTGAATTTCGTCTTATAGAAGGTCCTCAACAATATAATAGCTATGACTGCAGAATATTTACCAGTTATATTGTGGAAGTTATAGTACATAGCATTATTACAAATGAGGCACTGTGTCTTGATTTCAAGCACAGGATGAAGCTAAATGAAATTGACCTAATAAAAAAACGAGCACTATTAGCATACATTTTAGCCAACATCAGTGAACTATCGAAAGAGCTTCTTTACTCCTTAGTTTTTGAAACCACCACAGAAACAAGAAGCTTTTTAAAAACCTCTAACAGCATTCATAATGATGAACACTTCTTGATACAAACTGATTCAAATTCAAATGGAAGCCTTAAGACATAATAGTTTGAATATTAAGAGAAATGAATTAATTAATAACCCAAGAGCTATGGTACAAGGGCATCAACAACAACAAAGTCATCAACGGCAGTAGCAAATGACTGTACCGGAGAAATGAACATCATCAACAACAAAGGGACAAAGATTCTAACAATGTAAAAAACAAAACCAGAATATTACTCCTGGCTGATAGCCATGGACGAGGTTGTTTTGATAAACTGCAATCTAATAATAATACTCAGATAAGTGTGTTTTTAAACCCGGCGCTACCTATGAAAAGATTATTGAACACATTGGACCTGAAATAAAAGACTTCACCAAGATTGATTATGTAGCAATAATAGGAGGTTCTAATAATGCTATACAAGGAAAATCACTCGATAAAGTACTATTTTCTGAAATGCTAAAAAGCGTTAATAGATACAAATGCCATATTTATCACTGCACCATATTGGTATGGTCGCCCATACTTAAACCAATATTTATATCGTTTTAACTCGGAACTAATAAATGGACTACACAACACTATACATAAATTCATTGATATAAATACAATAGTGTTTCTAAGAAACTTTACTCATCATGGGTTTCATCTGAATAAAACTGGCAAATATAAACTATGCAAAGCCATTGCTGATGCAGCAGACAAAAAAATGTATCAAGGTACTGGTAGCAGCAACTTAATTTGAAATTAAATGCACTTCTGAGAATATGAATATTAATCCATTGAATCCACATGTAGATAAGAACAAGGAACTCTATAGAAACGCAAGCTATTCCAGATCGTCCCAGATCCAAGGTGTCCAACTCACACAGTGCTAAAGTTTGTGACTTAAATAGGGATTTTTTAGGCTAAGCTCTAACCCAAAAGTCAACAAACAAACTCAGATTGGGACTCTAAGGGTGCTATTAATTAATATTCAGTCAACTAGATGAAAAACGGATGACTTACATATTTTATGTGAAACTTTATGTTTCCCGGACATATTATTAATAACTGAGCATTGGCTTATCCCAGACGAAGTAGTATATATAAAGAACTACTCAATAATATCTACATTCAACGTACACACTTAACTCATGGAGGTTCACTTATAATGTGTAAGAATAAAACTCTTTATCAAGCCATTCATACATTTGACTTCCTGCTTGTCGAGCAACAATTTGAATTTACTGTTGCATTCAGAGAAGATGCACGTCTTTTTATTATTTGCATATCGATCACCAGGACAGCTGCAATCTAACATAAACATCTTCTTAAAAAATCTAGAACTGTTACTTGATAATCTTCCAAAGAAGAGTAAAATACTCCTAGCCGGAGATTTCAATATAGATTACTCCAGAGTCTCTGCAACAAAAACTCGTTTAGAAAATTTACTACTATCTTTTGATTTGCAAATGCCTGTAAAAGATTTCACTCGGTACAAAAATGGCGGCGGATCTCTTATTGATTATATATGTACCAATCTTGGCAATGATACAGTTACTTCACGAGTTATTGATGGGCTAGCTGATCACCAGGCGGTAGTGGCCGACTTACTTCTATCACTAAGGAAAAAGCATAGTAAATCTAGAACAAAAGTTGGCAGATTATTTTCAAAGCAAAACTTTAAGAGATTTAATGAAGCATGCTGCAAAGCCGACTGGAAAAGATGTTTGTTACAAGAAACATTTAATGACAAATTGAACTTCTTTAGTAGTATGTTAAATATGTTAATCGTAAGATCATTTCCAATGGGTTCAATTAAAACAAAAACCACGAGTCCGTGGGTTACTATAGGAATAAAAACTTCTTCAAAAAATTTACGCTTCTTTGGTCACATGAAAAAATATATTCACAATAAAACCTTTCTCCAATACTACCTTAAATATAGAATGATCTATAGAACTACCGTTAAGCTAGCTAAGTCAATGTATTATAACAATCGTCTAAATAATGCAAATAATAAATCGAAAGAAACATGGACTATTATAAATGAGCTACGAGGCACGGACTTGAAACGAAACGATAAAGATAAAGTTGAATTAAATCCTAACTATTTAAATTCCTATTTCTGTTCGGTTGCTACCAAGCTCACCTTATCAATTAATGGTAAATTAGACCCCAAAATTTTTTGGAAACATAAAGCAAACATACTCGCATCTAAATTTTTTCTTCTACCCGGCGACACCTCTTGAACTAATAGCTGCCATAAGCTCAATAAAAAACAAAAACTCTGTAGGCATTGATAACATATCTTTAAAAATTATTGATAATCTTTCAAGTAACGCAAAGGAAATCTTTCTAGACATAATTAATGAATCCTTTAACGTAGGGCAGTTCCCATCAGCCCTCAAAACAGCAATAATTATTCCATTACATAAATGTGGCAATCCTTTAGATGCCTCTAACTATAGGCCCATTGCACTATTATCAACATTATCTAAAATAATAGAAAACTGGTGAAACTACGACTCTTGAGTTATTTAAATAAGTTAAATTATTATCGCTTATTCAATTTGGATTTCGGAATAAACTAAACACAAATGATGCTATGCTCAATTTACTATATAAGATTTATTTCAATATTAATGATAATAAAATAGTCTCAGTAATGTTTTGTGACATTTCAGAAGCTTTTGACTGTGTTAGTCATAAGGCGGCTCCGTGGCGTAGTGGTATGTGTGTGACTACTACGCCCAAGGTCCCGGGTTCGAATCCCGACACGGTCCGCTTGAAAAATGTTAGGCGAGCATTTTTCACAAAAATACACCCTCGTTCGGATGAGAGGTAAAATGTAGGTCCCGTGTGTGAGTGTTGTTACGCACGTTAAAAATCCCTACCTTGCTTGGAACAAGGGTTCGGCAAAATTCCAAATTTTCCAGGTAAAAAAAAACTCGCTTCCTGACCAATGTAGTACCTTCGGGTGGAGCATTGGAAAATCAAATGTAATGTGTTAGTCATAAACTCTTATTACAAAAATTTGAATTATATGGAATTCGTGGGGCAACGTTAAACTGTTTTAAAACTTACCTAGAAGGCAGAATGCAAATAGTCAAAAGCTCTAATAAACTATCTTTGCCCATTCCTGTATCATGCGGAGTACCGCAAGGATCTGTTTTAGGGCCTGTCCTATTTTTACTTTATATTAATGACATTTTTCAGCTCAATATTTCAGGAGCTTGTACATTATTTACTGATGACACATGTATATTATGGCACGATTCAAATGCAAACTCGCAAACACGATACAACACGATATTGCAAGAATAATGGAGTGGTAAAACAGTAATGATCTAAACTTAAATCTCTATAAAACCAAAATCATAACCTTCAATGGAACACTACAACCAATTGCCATTTGGACAGTCTATTCTTTCGACAACTACTGAAACAAAATTTTTGGGTCTTTATATTGAGAGCACTTTGAAATGGCATACTCACATAGATATGCTTTCTAAAAAACTTTCAAAAAAACTGTTTTGCAATTCGTATAATAGCATTTGAACTTGGTAGTGAAATAGCACGACGGGCCTACTTTGCTTTAATTGAATCTTATTTACGATATAGCGTTGTTTATTGGAGAGGGGCAACATCACAAGACAAATTAAAATCCATATTTATTTTACAAAAGAGATCTATTCGTTACATTTATAAAGCCGCTAATCGAGACTCCTGTAAACCTCTTTTTATAGACAACAGTATTCTCACCTTAACCTGCATTTACATATTTGAAACTGCAAAACTGCTTCAAAAACACAAGTCATCACAGGCAACTATATTTAAATCGAATACAATTACTAGAGCTAGCAAAACAGACCTACGCCTACCCATTCCAAAATCACATTTAATTAAATCATCATGGTTTTATATGGGGAAAAAATATTCAATGCTTTACCAATATGCATTAAATCTGTATAAGATAACAATGCATTTTGTAGCTTATTAAAAACCTTCCTTTTAAAAAAGGCCTATTATACTCTTGATGATTACTTTGCAGACAGAAGCAACTAATTTAATTTAACTTGATTTATCCATAACTTTTCTTCTATTGTAAGATTAGAGATTTTATAATATAACTGAATTTAGTGTAAACACTACCTTTTATTTGTATGTATTTATTGGTATACTACATCTTCTATGTATGTATGTATGTGTATGGATATGTATGTATGTATTATTCCACCCCCCCTTTTTTTTTTATATTTTTTACTTTTTATCAACTTTAAAATTGTGCACACCTAATGCACGCCCGTACTTGCACCGTTTGGTTGGTTCTTTTATTTAATATTTATTGTAATGCCTCGACTCTATAAAACTCTTAATCTCAGGGTATTCAAACTACTTATAGTGGATTCGTTATAAGTAGATGTGTTACGTCCAACCAAAGTGCACTCTTTTGTTTTTCTACTAAATTTGCTACTCTACTTTTGTATATGCCAAAATTTATAAAATGATCAAAGTTGCTATGTGCCAAACTAAATTTCAACCAAAATTAAAATGACTAAATTTTACGTATTAAAATGATTTTAAACACTCACCTGGTCTATACTCCGTCGATGCCTCGCTGAATCCTGGCACAAAATCCTAATCCCCGTATGCGTCCTTACAATGATGTTCTCAACTTTTCGTGATGTTTCCAGGTGTCTTCTAATTTTAACTGTTCCCCAATATCTGAAATGATTAACCCAAATTTAGAATTTTGAAAAAAAACTAGTGCTATAACTTCCCTCTGTACTAATCTCCACTTCAAATCCTTGTTTCCGCTCAATGCTTCTGCTGCCTTTAACCCGCTCCAATATCCAACTCGTATCTTTGTTTCCGGTCAATGCTCCTGCTGCCTTTAACCCGCTCCAATATCCAACTCGTATCTTTGTATAACCACTCTCGATAACCTTCTAACTTTAAACCACACTCCAATATCCACTTCAAATCTGTAAAACCACTCCCGATGACCTTCTAACTTTAACCACTTTCCAAATCCAATATTTTACCGTCGCACAATCACTACTATTTACTTTATACTTTCGCTTATTTCTTTACCACTTTTCAATGAAACTCATTTTAAAACAATTACCTTTATTTTCTTTTTCAAAATATTAGCACAGTTCTGAAAACACGTCTATTACAAAATTTGTTCGAAAATAATCTCTGAAAACCCGTCTTTTACAAAATCGGTTCGAAATATTCTCTGCCTTGTTTACTCTCTAAGGCGACCATGTTGATTCTCTATTCGCCTACTACATCCTAAAGTTCATCACAAATAGTCAAGTCCGTGTCGCACATACCCAAGTTCATGTCTTTAATACAAAATCATAATCACACTAAATTCTAATATATGTCCTAAATCTTTACATTCAACCAATCACATTTTACGATGTTATTATAACTAATAATTTTGGGTTTACAAATATTGTCCAAAAGTTGATTCTATAGAAAATGAAACCAGAATTACACTTGACCCTGGATGCATGTTGATAGTGAACATTCATAGACGCATCCGGCTTTTGGACGGCAAATGTACTTTCAAAGGCTTTTAAAATTTCAACTCGGTTTAAACCCTTGAGCATTTCACATCTTACTACGCCACTTAGTCATTTTAAAATTTCCTTTTGGCACTTAATTTCAACTACTATATTTGAATGGTATTTTAGTATACATAAAATACGGCAAACATACATTTTAGGTTTATGTGATCAAATAAGTGGATTATTTTGTTTGGCATATACTACTTGGTACTAACCAACCCTTATAACTCTTAGTAGCTCCTTAGACATTTTATTGGCCCCACTGATTTTGAATGAAATTGGAAATTGCGTCGGCTTTACTCTTTCCTGGTGTGCATAATTTCTAGTTTTATTTAAAATCAAACCCTTTTTCCTGTTTACATAAACCCCTTTTCGGCTTCCTATATATTTTAATTAATCAACCCCTATTTTTAATTCTCAACATGTCTGTCTAACTATGCTACATACTAACCTACCTTATAAACTAAAACAAAACTAAACTTTCCGTCGCATGAACTATATAACAAACTATTCTACTAAACCCTCTTCCTTGCATCCAAACAAATCCTTATATCCCTTTTATTTGGTTTAGGAACAATAACTACCGGGTTCACATATTGAGTTTTCGCTGGTTCTATTATTCCATCTCGTAACATCTTGTTAATCTCGGCTTTAACCCTATTTCTAATAGCAAACGGAATTGGATACACCTTTGTATTAAACCCGTTGTCTTCCGTGACCTCTAACTTATGCACGTATCGCCTCGCCAATCTTGGCTCTTCATTGAATAACCCTACATACTTATTAAATAATTCTTCTAACTTCGCCTTTATCTCAATACTCACTTTTCCAATCTGTTCATCCTTAATTAATCTCACAAACATATTACATAATCGTACTTTAACCTGTCTATCATCACTTGTCCTATCCATTCCTAATCCCGACTTATCTATATTATCTCCATTCCTATATTCCTCACTAACCGTAGACACCATCCATAACTTATCTTTATCAAAAATTCGAATCGACCTATCCTTACCATCTATATTCACTCCAAAATCCTCTATAAAATCCATTCCTAATATTAAATCTATATGCAACCCCTTTGTAATTAAAAATTCTGCCTCTCCTGCATTTTTTTCCCCTACAAATATCGGTACACGGATGATCCTATAAATCGTAGTTAACTTTTTATTCATAGCCGACCATAAATTAACCCCATCAATCGCTTCTATTCTTTCTCTTAAAAAATCCGCATGTTTTATCACTACCCTCTCATCTACCAGCGACAACTGTGAACCACTATCAACTAAAGCAACATATAAACACTCATTTAAACTAATATTAATGAACAAAAGGTTCTTTTTTTTCAAATTATAATTATTTAACAACAAGTCCTTCAAACTATAAACCCCGTCGACCTTTAATCCTACACATTCGTTCGTCCAAAATTTAGCGTTTTTTTTTTTTTTTTCGGAGGGTGCCTCGTGTATCTGCACCACTTCGATTTGATCGGTGTCCTGAGTCCTTGCGCTGGTCGTTATATGGTGGACATTCGCGTCCCTGTCCGTCCGGCTATATCCGTGCTAGGTTCCTCCTCCCGTCGTCCGGCCGTCATCCGCGTTGTCGTCGTGCGGGCGCCTGCTTTGTCTTTGTATGTCGTTCTCCCGGTGTTCCCTATGGTAGTATGGTCTCCTGTTTCCGTCGTGTCCCCAGTGCTTTCGGTGTCCGTGGTTAAAATAGTCCTGTCGGTAGCTGGGTCGATGTTCGTGATGGAAATTGTCCTGTCTATGGTTGGGTCGCTGTTCGTAGTACATATGTCGTCGGTTGTCATCCCTATAACCCCGGTTTTGATCCCAATGACTAGTCCGTGTTTTTGTCTCCAGTGCCGTTGCCAAATCGAAATTCCTCATAACGCCTAAAAATTCCCGCAGTGTTTTAACATTGTGGACCACAACCATTTTAGTCACTTCCGGCTCCATGTGGCCCGCAAGTAGTAGTATGATGTCGTCCTCGCCCAACTTTGGTGTCAAGTGCTGTGCCTGGTTGAACTTGTCTATCGCGTATTCTTCGCGAGTCCCGTGTGTCCGACTGTAGTGTCCTGTAATCAAATTTGTACGTATGTCGGTCTGGTGCGTGTTGCTCCAGAACTGTTCCATAAATAGTCGTCGAAATTGCGCGTAGGTGTCGTACTGTCTGCGTATGATATTGTGCCACTTTTCCGCGTTCCCTGTCAATGTCGCCCCTACTATCTGTAACTTAGTTCGTTCATTTTCCGATTCGACGATCTCGTCCAGTCTGTCTAGAAATCCCATCGGCTGTTCTGTCTTCTGTCCTTCAAATTTAGGTAGCGCGTCCCTGTTCAATTTGATGTGCTGTCCGTAGTCCAGTCCAATGCGCCGTCGTTCTAGGTCGTCCAATTTTTCATGTATTTGTCTTACGTCGTGTCCTACCCGGTTTTCTACTACAGTGATTTTGTCGTCCAATTTTTCGTCCAGTTGCGTCTTAGTTTTTATATTTTCGGTCTGTATCGTCTCTAAGGTTTGTCCTAAATTCCTGTAGTTTGTCAAATGTCTTTTGTCGCACGTTTGAATTTCAGAATGTAACGTCGTAAACCCACTGACCATTGTCTCCTCCACTGTCTCTACGCGTGTCTTGATTTCAGTCCGTAGGTCCGTTTTTGTCACGTTCAAGTCTCCCTGAATCTGTACCCGTGTATTGTCTAATTTGTCGTCTATTCTGTCAATCTTTTCGTGTACCTCAGTCCTTATGTCGTCCTTTACGTTTTGTACTTGCGTGAGTAGATAGTCCTTTGTATTATTCAATTTGGCCGTCAGTTCCGCGTGTGCCGTCCTAAACTCGTTTCTCAGTTCGGTGTGTGAATCTTCAATTTGGTTTGTTAACGTCATTTGTAAAGTCGTTATTTTATTATTTAAAAGCGTATTTGCCTCTTTTTGTTCAGTGCGTGAAGTTTCAAATTTGTTCGTTAAATTTGTTAAGTCTGTCTTCAGTTCCGTGTTTGAAGTTTTAAAATCGTTCTGCAAATTTATTTGCACTGTTTTAAAATCGTTTTTTAGACTCATCAGGATTTGTATAATATCTAAGCTTCCAGCGGTTTCTGCCCCCCTAACCTCGGTGCCGTCGGCTGGTCCGTGTCCATGTCTAACGCCTCCGTGTCTGTCTGCCTTGTCTCCGTCTCCTGGATGTCTCCTCCCGCGTCTAGTTCTATGTCCTGTGTCCTACGTTCATCGTTTTGTGTCGTGGTTTCCGCTTCAATTCCGTATATCAGTCCCGATCTCGTAATCCGTTTCATTTCTGGGTCCGTCATCTCTGCAGCCTGTCTTTGAATTTGTATTCCTGAAAATATCTAACTACTGGCCCCACCTAATCTCAAGCTCCCGTGTCCTACTACTATTTCTGTCTATTTTCAATTCAATCTAGCCTTTTTTCAGCCCCACGTTGGGTTTGCCACATATATTCCACCCCCCCTTTTTTCTTCTTTTAATTTTAGTATATATATATATATATATATATATATATATATGTGTGTGTGTGTGTGTGTGTGTGTGTGTATATGCATATATGCATATATATGTATTTATTTGTATTTATAATATTAATGACATGTTCAACACCTGCATGGTATATTTATGAACTAATAAATTGATTGATTGATTGTTTCAATTGTGATAAATGCGGGCAATATAAGTGACGAAGAGCCTGATAGTGACGATAATCAAAACGCACGCGATGTGATGGCTATAGCTATAACCCCGTTCACAACACTAGAAAAACTAATGGAAGTTCGATCGTTTGTGCAATCTCAAGGAGTGTCACAAAAGGTTTTAGATAGCTTAGCAGAATTGGAAACATTCGTGGAAAAAACATGCACGTGAAGTACTTTTGTGCAAAAGAAAATGACTGACTAGCTTTTTAAAACAATACGTGAATAATATGAAATTGTACAAAACATATATGTAGTTATATAATAGTATGTAGGTATATATGTAGGTACATACGTATGTATGTACATATACGTATTTCGTTTTTAAATATGATGTGCCTTCCCTGTTTATCCCTTTTTGGTAGTGTTTGACTGTTAGATCAGTTGTATGCTTATAACAAACTTCGGTTATTACAAACCATTTTTTGCGGTCCCTTTGAGTTCGTTATAACTGAATTTCACTGTATTTACATACATAAAATGGGAATACAACATTTACATGCTTTTGCAGGCACTTTACATTTATCTAATGCCCAAAAAGAAAACGTAAAAAGCACATTTATTACATGTACTAATGAATAAATTGAGGAAACCAGAAAGTATTAATACCCAGTACTGGTATCAGTATTGAAATCAAGTATCAATACCGATTGTCATCGAAACAAAAACTATCAATACTTTGATATATTAAAACTAAAGCATTGAGTGCAAACAGTTTGGTCAGTGATTTTGTTTTTCAATCCATAGTTTGGTGCATAATTCGATTACATAATCGTTAATACTAATCAGTAGGGATTTTTGAGCAAAAGAAAGCGAACACTTAAGCAACAATATATTTTATGAAATTTTGTAACAAAATTTTCCAAACATCAAAACGTTTGTTTGCATGGCGTTTCATTTGCTTACTGTAGTGCGTTAATCAGCTGAAAGTAACGTAAAATTTATATTTGTATTTTAAAATATCAGGAGTAGTAAAATGCAAGTGAGACAGACTATATAACGAGCATGGCATGGAAATTGGTAACACATGTAGGTTTGTGTATAGATGCGTCCTCTATAGGGAATCAGTAAGGAACAGTGTAAACGTTCATTACCCCTTCTGTCATTGCTGCGATGCGATTTTCACAATTTTTTGGACCCTGAAGAAAGATGTTCGTGGCCATCAATTTGCTTCAGATGAAGAATTGCACGCTTAGGTACAATCATGGTTCTGTAAGTAACTGCAAACATTTTTCCATGAAGGCATTGGGAGCCTTGTCTCATAATGGGATAAATGTATTAACAGTTATGGCGATTACCTTTAAGATAATAAACAGTTTACTTACTTTTTCCATAAGTCTCGTTTTCATTTTCAGACATTGTCACTAAATTTACGAGCAAATTGAATTTGTGTTTGATGTAGACCTTTTAAAGTATATTTGCTGCATAGTTTGTTTTTACCTAAATTAGTATAATTTAAAGCTTTTTTTAAAATAAAGTTCTAGCGGTTTGTATGTATATTGAGTCATATAAAATCGGTTATTTATTTAAAACATTAACTTTGGTAAGGATTAAAAAGATATGATACTACCAGTTTAATATCAATACAAGTAAAGTATCAAAAGATTTTAAATATATGAAAGTGAGGTCGAAGTGCAAGTGTCTATGTTATACACAAATTCATGAAATATCTGTAACAATGATAGTAACAAAATATACTTTCATTTTTGTCCAATTGTTAAAGGCATCATTCTGATAAAATATAAGTCAAACTTTTGAGATAAATAACATTGTTTGCAGCGCGCCCATTCTGTTGTTTACATGTATTTTTGCTTTAAAATGTTTTGCTGTAAGAATATTGTATTTCCGTTAGGTTAAGTAGAACGTCGGCTAGTAGTTATTTGCACGTAAATTATATTGTTTGCTGCCTTCCTTAGAGAAGGGTATGTTTTCACCAAGGTTGTCTGGATAGAAAGAGAGTCAGTCGGGTGCTGGCTTCGCAACCGGTAGTATATCGGCCCATACTACGGGCATTCTACGTGTGTAGTTAGAAAGTGATTTATGTACCAATTGTTGATTTGTAATATGATTAAATTAGTAAAGTAATATAAATGTGCGGGCGAGATTATACTAAATTTTAGTTAGTTACGCTATAATTCTAACCGGGTAGTAATTGTGTCTGCTGGGCGTAGTACCTATGCGCATCGTCATGTTTTAAGATTGGGGTTCGAGGAATTTCATTGCTGTAAGTTAAGTTGTAATCTGCCCAACGTGGATTCTAGCGCTTTGAAGAGACTTTACATTGTTTAATTGCCGTTTATGTTGTGCCTTGCTGTTTAATCGACGCCCTGCAATTAGTTAATTAATAGCACGTTATGTATACTGCTCTGTAAACAGTTAATTTATACATTTTATGAATACAGTAATTTTTGAATGTGTGACCGTTATTTCAAATTTACTCTCTACTCATTACCTTTAACGAGACAATAGAGGAGCGTTGCATGTTATTTTGAAAAATTGACAATCATCCCAAACTGTCAATGCCAAGTGTCAGGTTTCAAAGCCATTTAATATTTTTATATTTCGTTCAAAACAATATTTTGTACAAAATCTATAATAGGCGATCCTCATGAAAAACATCTTACTCAGCACGTTCCGTTTATATACACTACTATATTAAAGTTTGGATCTTATACTAAAACCACAGTTAACATGTAAAAATGTTCATGCTGCGATTTATTGTGATTTAATTCAATAACAGTGCATCGAACGTTTAATTTCTTCATTTGATGATAAAATACCTTCAAACATAATGGTATATCATAGGTTTCAAGAATTCAAGTTGCATGTTGTTTCGAGATGAATCTTAAGAAGTCGTCCTGTAACATCTGTGATTGCAAACAATATTGATATTTGTTGTGTCAAGTGAATTACTTCGTAACTTGTTTTTTGAACGAAAATCGATTACTTCAGTATTGGGAATCAACTTAAGCAGTTGTTTTTTGTCAGGGGCGCCATTCTCGCTGCTGTGAAGTAGTGCTTGTTTGTCTCTCCAACCTTTCTTTACCTACATCCGTTAGGACACAATTCGAATTGGAGACATCCGTGTGAATAAAATCTGCAAGAAACTGAACCGCACCAACACTGAGATAAGCTCATCGTTGAGGACTGAACGGTAATTGTTATGACTTTAGAAATCATATCTAGAAATTTGCATTATTCGAGCCTTACTATTTAACTCCATTCAGAATGGGTCTGCACCTTGAAGAAGTTCTACATTACTAGAACAGGTGGAATAGCTTCCGCGTTCCAGTGATCAAAAGAGCCAAACTACAGGTCCAACCAAAGTAGTAGGGTCTTTAGTGAGAAACCAGACTAAGACAGGTCCCCGAAAGAGGGCAGCCACTTTTTCTATACTTAGAGTGGTAGAGATCATAGGGGTCGGTCGGTATGGCATTCTAAGACACACTACTGTGAAGTTGAAGGCGACAGGAAACCCCACATTACCTCCAAGTATACAGCGTACTTAAATTGTTATTAAAGATGATGGCATCCTCTGGGGTAAAAAATTCCGGAGTTTAAATAGTCCCCCATTCGGATTTCTGGGAGGGGACTACTTTGGGGATGTGATCTGAAAGTATAAAAAAAGCGTTGTAAACATACTGCGAGTTAGAGCATGAAATGTCAGAAGTATGAAGCAAATAGGTAAGCTAACGAACATAGTAGGGATCAGCGAAGTTCGGTGACCGGAGGCGGGGGGGGGCTTATTGAAGCGGAGACTTTTAGAGTAATTGATACAGGATCAGACGAAGGAAATTCGGGTGTGGGTATAGTTATGCGAAAAAAGATAAGACAACGTGTAGAAAACTACTATAAAAGAATGAAAGAGTACTCATGGTTAAATTAGAATCTAAACGGGTAAATACAGTAATAATACCAGTACACATGCCCACCTCTAGCTACAGTGAGGAAGAGAGAAGCGATCTACAAAGATATCGAAGACGTACTAAGATATATAAAAGGACATAAAAATTTAATAATTACGGGGGATTTTAATGCAGTGGTAGGTGAGGGTAGGGAAGGAGCGTTAGTAGGTTTATTTGGTTTAGGCACGAGAAATGACTGGGGAAATAGGCTGGTAGAATTTTGCGACAAGAACAATTTAACCATCACAAACACATTATTTCAACATCATGCTAGAAGACGATACACGTGGAAAATGCCAGGAGATATAGGAAGATATCAAATAGATTACATTCTTCAACGGTTTAAGAATCAAGTAAAAGACTGTAAAAGCTACACAGAAGCAGTTATAGACACTGACCACAACATCATAGTTATGAAGGTCGCTCTTAAATTTAAAAATTTGAAAAAAAGGAACGGAAAACGGCATTTTCACTTTCAGAAACTAAAAGAAAGAGATAACCACGAAAGATCTGAAAAAGTCAAATAAATTATTGAAAGATATCGAGAAAATTTCTTATACTAAGGAAGTAGAAACAAAATAGAATAACATTAAATCCAGCTTAGGCATGGCGGCCAGAGAGAAAATAAGAAACCATGGATAACAAAGCAAGCAAGAGTTAGAAGCTGCTCTTAATGTAATGGACACAGTTCTAACAGAGATACGATATGAAAATTAATAAAAATAAAACTAAAGTACTAGTATGCAAAAGAGGGGAAAATAAATTAAAAACTAGAATACAAATATTTAACGAGAACTTACAAGAGGTTAAGGAATTCTGCTACCTAGGAAGCTAAATAATGCAAGATGGGAAAAAGCAAAAGTTATAAAACAAGGATTAATACAAGGTCGTGTTACATTTAACAAGAAAAAGCAATTACTGTGTTTAAAGACAACAAACATAGAAACAATGAAAAGATTGCTTAAAACATATGTGTGGAACACAGCACTGTACCGCTGTGAAACCTGGACAGCAGGAGAAGCGGACAGGAAAAAGATAGAAGTCTTTGAAATGTGGTGCTACAGACGTATGATGAAGATATCATGGACAGACAAAGTTAAGAACAAAGAGGTACTATAAATGGTAGGGGAAGAAAAAATATGTGGAAATCAGTAAAAAAAAATAGAACAGATAGGATAATAGGCCACATACTAAGGCATGGGGAAATAGTGTGGAATATATTAGAAGCAGAGATAGGAAAAAAGAAAGGTAGAGGTAGACCTAGGTTAAACTTTTGCATACAGACAGTGAAAGATGTAGGTTGTGGGAATTTCAAGGAAATGTGTAGGTTAGATGATGAATATTTAACTATGGCAATGAGGTACATAACAAATGGCACTACAACTTATAAGAAGTTCTAATAAAAAAATGTTAAGGTTAGCTTCCTTCTAAATTTAACCATTGCAGTATGAATTAAATGAGTCTATAACATTACCGAGCTAGAAAGTATCTTTAATTTAGTAATAAATATAACACACTTTGGATAAAGTAAAAAAATATCAATACCGTACAAGAAAACGTCTTTCAATGTCGTATCTAAATAACACTGTTCCTTGTTGTAAAGCTCTATAGGTTTTGATACTGCGGAAAACATTGTTTGTGACTTTTAGTGACTTACTTTTCTACTAGGTCATGTAGCTTATTAGATAATATTTTAAAATAACAGAAAAGGCAATTTTCTCTTAAGACGTTTCTTGGAAGAATAATTAATGTTTGAGCTTTTAATAAAGCAAGGCTTTAAAAGTAATTTCTTTGGTGAATGCCTAACGTAATTTATGTCTAATTGGGTGTAAAGATTTAAAATTTGTTAAATAAAAAACATGTTTACATTTTGTGTTTAACATGAAACCTAGAAATAATTTATTTTCGTGATTCGACCTGCATAGAATAACTTTTGAAATATCAATCTTAATATATTTTGTAATAAACAAATTTCACCCATTTACAAATTGCCATTGTCAAACAATTTTTTTCCCTTTTACATTAAATTCCTTATCGTTTACGTAAATTTCCTTAAGAAAAATACTCGTAATTCATAAAACTCTTTAAAATATTTACATTGACTGATTTTTACTTATTCATTTAAGATTTTGACAATTGAAAATGGCTCTTTTCGAGTTTGAATGATAAATTTTTTTTATTTAGACAGATGTTTGTAACAATTTTCTCTTTGAATATTGTACTTAGCGATTTATCAAATTAACCTATGGTAATCTTTATTTGCCGAGTGACCAATAAAAACTTGTAAGTTGGCTTTTAGAAATTTTTCAAAAATTAAACTTAAATGTTTAAAATGAATTATCTACATTTAAACACGAAAGAAGTTATGTTATGAATTTAAAAAAATTTCTGTTAAATTGCCTCCGAAATTTATTTTATGTGAAGTGATATGGGTTGTTGGTGCACATACCTTGAACTTGAAGACCTCGATGGTAAACCACGAGGAAAGTGGCCTAAAAGCCCTAACAGCTTTTGCCGATAATACTGCTCCACAATAATTAATATTTGTATCTACCGTTTTAAATATATCTTGCACTATAAAATATTTTATACCTCATATATTCTGTTGTCGCTATTCTTTGCTTATGTTGTCTTCTCATCTCATGTTGAAAACATATTCTACCTTTAATATTTAAATTGGTAAAACAATTTGGTTTTTCTGGATTTCTTTATTCTTTTGATAAATTGTGCTAATTTTTTTGTTCTTATGACCGAGTTTTCAATTTTACAACGTACCCTTAATCCTTTATTTTTCGACTCCTTAAATATTCAAGTATCTCCACTAAATTTTTTGAATATTTTCTCAGTTAACATTCTTATACACCCTCCCCCTGCCCCCATTTCTTTACTATTTTCTCGGTTATCATTCCTATACTCCTCCCCCCTCCATTTGACTGATATATCTATGGCATGCATAACACTAGTTTCTAGGACTTGTCGGAGCTGATGTTGAGTTAATGCTTTTTAAAAAGGGTAAATGTGGGAGTCGAGAATCATGCCTATGTTGGAAAAAGTCGATATTTGCAGTTGCAAAAACGGAAAATTTGTATTTCTTGAATTCTGGAATTTTCATTCATTATCCTATTAGGTTTCCTTCCCCCTTTCCTTTGTTTGCGACCTAGAAATTTCATTCCATTTTTTCTTTTTTTTATCGAACATATGGGTGAGATTTTGTCGCTCCTTTTATACCTCTTGATTAAGAAAAAACTCAAAGCACTGGCGTAGTATTCAACCATAACAAAAGAATTAACTAGCATTAAAAAAAGAGCATAGTAGTCGTTCCTTAAGTTCGTTTGTGTCAAGGAAGAGCAGCTGCCTTCCGAGAGGACTATTCGTTCAATATGTACCCTACCGTACATTGCCAGCCAGCCTCTGGTACAATCGTAGCAGATCTGAAAGTGCGTACTTACAATTGTCATCGGACCCGACATCTCTATGAAACAATGTCATTAGTACAGAACTTGACTAAGTGTGACTATAAAAGCTGAAGTAAAACAATGTCTCTTAAAAGAAAACATCTTAAGTAACACTATGACTTTTCAGAGTTTCTTGCTGTGAAAGGACACTGTATAGAATTGAATTTCTTCCAACGCTTAGCATTTATATATAGGGGGAAGAGAAGGCACCAGGTGGTAAAGAGTTTTTCTTTCATAAACATTTCGCATCCATACAATTCCACCTGCACCGTATTCTCAAAACAGCACCTGCAAACTATTCTCAAAACAACTGAAAAGTATTCTCAGAACACTACCAGCAAGCAAACACAATTAAAAAAGTAAATGGCCTTGATACAATATGACGAATTCCACAAAGTATGTCTGTGTGAGAAACACTGCCTGATAGGGTAGTACCAAAACGTCTGTTCAAATTGTTAGGTATATCTGCAACTTACATTGCAGCAGTAAGTAGTTAAGAGTATGGCAGCTGGCCTACCTCCTGTATAAAACCATAGAGATTTACTATTTCGAATAATACTACCGGGAAAAGACAAGCCGGTGAACAATTTTCATTGTTGTCTGAGTCCGTGAACACCTGTGTGATAACGGAATACCATGTTAATAGTATTTCGTAGTAACTGTATTAATAATCAACATTTTCCCACTTTAAAGTAAATACATTAAACGTATTTATTTAAAAGATGCAGGTGTTTAAGCTTATTTCAGAGAACCCATAATGGGATGATTTTTAACCTTTGCTAACCAAAGCAAACTTTCCTTCTTCGTAATAATAACACCATAGGTTTAGCACGTTATTAACATAGAATAGATTCAAAATATTTAACTTTGTAAATGAACATTTAGTAGGATTTTATAGAATGCTTGAATAAGTAATCATTTCAATTTGGAAGATAGTCAATACTTGTTAATGAAAATTCGTATAAACGTGAAAATAAGAAATGCGAGATTTAATCAGGAGATGTACGATGCAGAAACTGTGCGTAACAAGGTTTGCCATTTGAATCTTGTAGTTCATATATTAATGGAGAAATTACATGATGAATTGCACATAAATAAATTTAGGAGCTAATTCAGCGGAAAACTGTTTAGTGGCATTAAATAGAATATGATTTTTCGTCCAAGGCAAATGAAATGTCTCTTTTGCGAAGATTGTAATAGTTTTTGCTTTTTCACAAGCTTTAAATAATTTTTTCTAACATCGGAAAAGATTGAAGGTAACGGTTGTTGATCTTTGTCCCAACATATTTTTTCATCAAATTCAATTACATCGATATTGTCAGGAACAGAACCATAATAACTACCATCAATCGGAGTTTAATAGCCAAAAAACTAAAAATGAAGGGGAAAAGAGAGTAGCTTCATGCATACGAGTTCGCAATGCGTGTGCAATTTTCAATATATTTCATCTCATTGAGTATGGTCGGATTCAATGTAGGAAGAGGTAGCTGTAATAATTACATGGTTGGCACGTTCAATTAGATTTACTTGTGGATGATACCTGGCAGTAAACTAGATTTTCTGAAGAACTTCATAACTTTTTACAAAATTTTGAAACTCTTTTGAAAGGAACAGTGCACCATTGTTGCAAATAATAATTTATGTTAATGCGGCGGTTAACTTCGATAACCATAGATCGTAGAGATAAGTGGACTTGTATATTTAATATTAAGAAATAGAGGAAACCTTCAAGTACTTACCTAAGTTAATAGATTTAGCGGTGTTCGAAAAACTATAGTAAAAAACGTCGACTTTTGACAGAAATTCATATCTCTTTGCAAAACATCATAGCGATGCACAACACTCTTTGAAACTAAGTTTTCGCGGAACATCAATAACACAAAGTAGCTACAAAATAAAACGACTATTTTATTCAAGAGTAAAACACTTAATTATTTTGTAACTGAACAATTTGAGGCACATTAAAAAAAAGTAAAACTTGTTCTAAAAATTTCATGATCGCCGAAGAGGTAGCTTTTGGTAGGGGATGAATGAAAACAAATTTGGAAAACCAAATGTTACAACCAACAAATCGAACTTCTTGTGAATTTTTTTGTGCACCACAGACTACAGTTTTTAATATAACGGCAAACTGATTGTCATAGATTGGGCCAGTAATAAAAATGAGATATTTTGATATAGTTTTTGTGAAAGGGTTACACCAAAAATAGGTTGTAAATAAATACTAGGAAGCCGTCGAACCTTGCTGGTTTACACCTATATTAATAAACAAGTATTAACATCAATGAAAAAACTAGTTACAGTTCTATTAAAAAAATAAACTTGTGTGACATTTACCAATGTCATTAGCACACTATTCTCATTTTTAAAAAGTAACTATAAGACAAGGATGTAAACTCTGCACAACCGATATCAACATACCCTTGTGCATCCTTGTCTTACATATGCAATGCTAAATATATCGCAGTCACATTATACAAATATAACCGCACTTGCAGCTTATATTTCTAACATTTTGTAACACCTAAATGTGCAGAGATCATCATCAAACATTTTCAAAACTTCAGGTCGATTAGGGGTAGGTATTACTAAGTTCCATTTAAGTATATTTGCACCTTTAGATGAAGAAGAGGTAACAAATTTATATAAACGATTTCCCATAGCACGAAAGGATGGGTAGTTTTCGGAATGTTTAGTAACTTATTGTATCATATTAGAATACTACGCATTGGTAGTTAAATTAGGAAGCTTTAAGGCAGCTATATCACAAGAGAGCAGCAGGCATGATATTTGATCTTCCAGGTCTATAGCGAACGGTTAAACTAAATTAAGAGATACATAAACTCCATCTGGCTAAACGTCCAGCAGGTTGTTTCAAATTGTTTAACCAGGTAAGATCAGCATAATCAGTAATTACAATGAATTGGGTTCCTTAATCGATCTTATCTATTTATTGTTCCGCACCCTTGGTATTTATGACCAAAGGTAGTATTTATTATTGTGAGGTTAAAAAAACGAACTTGAACCTTAGCACTGTATTTGAGAGAGTAGGGTTAAGAAATTATGTATTGTAAACGCAGTAGCACTAGTTAATTTGTTAACTTAATGTTTTCGTTGCTGCATCATATTTTGCCTTATCCTATAAAAGCCGGCAAAAATTTGTTTAGCTTCAGAAAATGTCTTTAAAGAGATGAATTTAATTTGTACGCATCCATATGTGAATGGGAAAATAGCTTTTGTATTTAGATTTATAATGAAGTTAAGTGTTAGCAATAAGTATGTGAGTCTCATGCTCCTATAGACACATGTAATTTAATTTTTCCGTGAATGTGTGAGCTCTTGTACAAAGAGACTTTTTTCTTTTTTTTTGTTTTTCTTTTGAAGCTTTAAGGCAATTGTATGCTTCTTTTTTAAAAGCTTTAATGTTTATTGTATTAGTTAGGTTTAAGGGATTTTTATAACCCCGCACAAAGGAAATTTCCAGCATTATAATGTTTATTTCTCGAAAGTGAAATAGATGTATTATTATGTTAGCAATTTCTTGTGTCTTGTAATTTAAGAAGTACATATGTTAAAATATTTGTTGGTGAGGAAGACATCTAATTGGTTGAGATAAAATCTACCCTACATTCTGTCACACTATATTCATTCAAGAATTAAGATAACGAATAAGAATTAGCAAAATTGAATAACATTATATTGAATTATAATGTAGCCGCACTACATCTACCCGCTCTTAAAATACGAATATAGCATATATGAACATTTTAAAACAATAAAGTGCACTAATACATACGACGCTTAATATAAGTGTTTAACTAAATCGTACTAACTGAACAAGGCCCTAGCAGCACCTACTCAACCTCGCTACCTCAGGCATTCAGAGAATCTAACTCAAGTACTGGATCGACAAACTTCTTTAAATTTTTCACATTGTGTTGCCCCCTCGGAACACCCTTTTTGTCAACTAAATTATAAGCGTTGGCCCCCAGCTATACCAGTAACTATGAAAGAGCCCTCGTATAACATAAAGAATTTTGATATAGTACCTTCCAATGCAGACGATATCGGGTGTGTTCTGACCAAAACAGAATTACCGACCTTGAAAACTGTTGGGCATCTGATTTGTTCCAATCTTAACTTTCGTTTCATCGCCTTCAACAAGACGCGTTCCTGAGCTAAATGTATTACTTGCTACCTGGACAATTCAGGTAAGTTTTGTGAAGGATAGTCGATCAAGGGACACCCTTTTCGTCAACTAAATTATAAGCGTTGGCCCTAGCTATACCAGTAACTATGAAAGAGCCCTCGTATAACATAAAGAATTTTGATATAGTATCTTCCAATGCAGACGATATCGAGTGTGTTCTGACCAAAACAGAATCACCGACCTTGAAAACTGTTGGGCATCTGATTTGTTCCAATCTTAACTTTCGTTTCATCGCCTTCGACAAGACGCGTTCCTGAGCTAAATGTATTACTTGCTGCCTGGACAATTCAAGTAAGTTTTGTGAAGGATAGTCGATCAACTTGACAGCATCGTTGATGACAGACTTTCCAAATTGAAGATACACCGGTGCAAAACCCGTTACACCATGTACCGCTTGATTAATATATCCCTCGATTTCACGTAAATAATAAGTCCACTTCTTGTGCTTATTAAAACAAAAGGTCCTTAAAAGCCTTCCAATTTCTTTGTTGACTCTCTCAGTCTTTTTTCCTTCGGGAAAATAAACAGACGTAAATTTCAATTTAACATTATATTGGGATAACGTATGTGCCCACAGCTTAGAACGGAATCGAGAGTCCCATTATCCGACAAAATAGCTTTAGGAATTTGAACTACTTGAAAATAATCGCTAACAAGACGATTCAATATAGCTCTTGTTGTCGCCCTCTTTAAAGCATACAATTTTACAAATCGAGTGAAAGAATCTACAATTGCTAAAATGTACATTACCCCACCTCTAGATATGGGCAATGGTCCCATCAAATCCAAGCAAGCGAGCTCACCAGGCTCAGTCATCGTAACTGAGTTAACTGTTCCAACGCCGATTTTCCCAAATTTCGTTTTCTGACAACTTTCGCAGGACCTCACTATCTGCCGAATGTGTCTATACATTCTTGGCCACCAAAATACACCCTTCATTTGAGCTTTAACCTTTAACTTGAGCACTAGGCACACATGGTTTCCATCCTGGGGAGTCAAAACTACCGCTTCTGAATATATACTTGATACCACGTTTCGTTTTTAGCCGCTCCCTCATACGTCTCTGTCTCCAATATTTTCACCTTCTCACGAATCCAACCTTCCTTTTGTTGATCCACTTGAAGAGTTTTAAAATTATTTTTAAAATTTTTAAACTCTTGTGTCAACCTAACACAATATATTGATAGTGATTCCCCATTGCAGCTGGGAACTTGGACCTGGGATTTATCCATAACCAGATATCGTGATAATGTATCAGCAAGGACATTATCCTTACCCCGACAATACTCAATTTTAACATCAAACTCTTGAACATACAGTGCCCACCTGGCAAGCCTAGCTGTAGACAATTTCATACTGAGCAAGAAAGTTAAGACCCTGTGATCGGTTAGAATAGTTATCGGGCAACCCAAAATTAACGTCCGCCATTGCTTTAAGGCAAAGACAAATGCTAAAGCTTCCTTCTCCGTTATTTTATACGGAAGTTCTGGACCCCGTAAGATGCGACTGGCAAAAGCAATTATTTGTTTATTACTATCTTTATCTAATGGGAACAATACTGCCCTAATCGCACGGTCTGAACTATCCGACTGTACATAAAATTCTTTACTGAAGTCAGAGTGGACAACCGTCATCAAACCCAGAAAAGCTAGCTTTATATTTTTGAATGCATTATCACATTCTGCGTCCCACATCCATTTGACTCCTTTCTTTAGTAACTTGAGTATCGGATACGTTAACTCCGAAAAATTTTCGCAGAAGCGTTTCTCATAATTAATAAAACCCAAGAAACTTCTCAGCTCCCTTATATTCCGAGGGACCGCCAAATTTTGCATGCATTCGACACGAGTCGGATTCACTCGTACTGTTCATTTACATTTCCAATGCTCCACCCAAAGGTACTACATTGGCCAGGAGGCGAGTTTTTTGTTGCCTGGAAATTTAGAATTTTGCCGAACCCTTGCCGTTCCAGGCAAGGTAGGGATCTTTAACATTACATGTGATTTTCCAATGCTCCACCCGAAGGTACTACATTGGCCAGGAAGCGAGTTTTTGTTACCTGGAAAATTTTGAATTTTGCCGAACCCTTGCTGTTCCAAGCAAGGTAGGGATCTTTAACGTGCGTGACAACACTCACACACGGGACCTCCATTTTACCTCTCATCCGAACGAGGGTGTATTTTTGTGAAAAATGCTCGCCTAACATTTTTCAAGCGGACCGTTTCGGGATACGAACCCGGGACCTTGGGCGTAGTAGTCACACACATACCACTACGCCACGGAGCCGCCTAGGGATCTTTAACAACATCTACATCCTCACCGGGTTTAAAATTGTTACTATATGCTTTTCCACTTAAAGGTACCTGACGACCAAAGACTAAAAAATTTGGAGAATAGTTGGTGGATTCGTGTTTTGCTGAATTAATTGCGTGCTGAATTTTTGATATCTCAATATCCCACGTATCATGTTCTTCTACGTACGAACGAATTGCAGTACCAACTGTCCTATTAATTCTTTCCACAAAATTGCATTGAGGAGCATAAACAGCATTGTACCAAATCTTTTGGATTCCGTACCTTGCACACAAAGCTTTAAAAACACGTCCAATCAATTGTGGACCATTATCACAAATAACAAATTGTGGTACTCCGTAGACAAGAAAGACTTTTTCTTCCAAAAATTTTTCTATCAAATGTGCCGTGGCACTACGCAAAGGTTGTAAAATCGAATACTTCGAGAACCAGTCACCAACAACTAAAAGCCATTTTCCTGCTTTTGAATCATCAATAAAAAACTAATCATGACGATAGCTAACAAAAAAATCAGTGTTCAGGTACACTCTCATCCTACTACCAACCGAACTGTCGAAACAACTACAATGCTTCACAACGCCTAAATTTGCTAGAGTGACAAACCCTCTACGAGTCTCACCTAGACTAACAATACAAAAATTACATCAACTCAAAAAAAATATGATGCAAAAATTCTAGAGCGACCAACTCACCTCGAGTCTCGTCTAGACTAACGTAATGCTGAGCGACCAATTCTTCCTGAGTCTCGTCTAGACTAACATACTGCTGAGAGACCAACCACGACGACAAGTTCCGCCTAGACTAAATTGCGTTGCAATGCCGATCTAAATAAAAATCTGCTAACAAAATCAAAAACGTGCTTATGCACAAGAGCAATTCTCAAATGACACGACGACAGCTCAAACCGATGTACCCTCAAAATAGAATCTGTAGCCTTATCATCAAATTCGGACAAAAATGTTCTTTATTGACTCAAGCGAATTAAACTCCAGGCTTATCAGCTTCTTTATCTAACAATCTTCCTAAAATTTTTCTTTTCTCCAACACTGGTCTCTCACTCACTACTCCTCTGATTTTCAGTTCATACTCCAGTTCTTCTTTAAGTAGACAAACAATTTGGCAGTGAAACTAAGTCTTCCGACATAACTAGGGGTCTATTCCTTGTATAGAGCTATGAGAAATGGGGGGGTAAGTCGAAATCTGTTTGTAGGGCAAACTTAATCTAAAACAAATAGGCGCCACCAAGTCCGGACTTATTCAGGATAATGGCATGGCATATTTCTAAGGGTGGACGTGGCAACCCAAAGAAAAAAGATCGCCTTCGATGACAAAAACCTGTCTTAATAAAATAAGACGCTGTTCCTGTAAGAAATTATAATAGTTAGATTAATACAAAAGTGGAACACTATTTGTGTCCCGCAAATATACATAAAGAAGTATTAAAAAGATATTTTCTATATAAAGTTGGCATCAAAATTCTACTCTTAAAGATGTTAGCTTTCTGTGGTTAGGTTTGATCATATTTGATCAAAATAAAAAACTTTAATCTTGAACCAATTATTTACTAAAAAGAATCTCTTTTAAAATAAAATGAATTGCAACAAAAATTTAATTAATAACTGAATTACTTCGTGAATTTTAATTTCAGGTTTATCTAAATTATTCATAATCAAACATTTTACAGTAAATTGTAAACTTGTTACACAAAAAAACTCCGACCCGTGCAGATCTGTTCAGGCAGGTTACATCTAAAAAAGTTACTACTCAAGTTTTTCTTTTTTAAGTTACATGTACTAGTTTTAGTTTCTAAAAAAACAGATCACAAAAATATTCTTGTTTACATAACTGGTACTAAAGCTGTTCGAAGCATTTGCTTTCAAGAACACATCTGTCAGCAGTATACTACAGAAAAATAAGTGACGTCAGTAACACCTGCTGTTGTTACTAACGATTCAAAATGAACAACGCGTGTTGTTTCTCAAAACATCAAATTAGTGAATTATAATTTCGACACTGGAAATCCAGCTCAGCAATAGTTGTAACTTTTATAATATTCATGCTTTTACACATAAGAACAAATTAGCGTGTTTCTAATGTGAAACACCAAAAAAGTACTTAAAGCTAACTACGAACCAAAAACTGCTTTTCTCGCCTTGATGAGGTACTTGTTATATCATGCGAAGTTTATTGCGTGTAGCGTGAACCAAGCTCGTACTAAACAGCTTCTACCAAATGAAGTTGTTCCAGGTGTAGAATTAAATACGGTCACGATACGTTCGGCAGCTGGTTGTATAACAAAGTGGTCTTCTTAAAATGGGTTAAATTTCCTATTTTCTAAGTTGCATTTTTAATTGTAGCATTCTTCACGTCGTATAACAAAGTGGTCTTAATAAAATTGGTTAAAATTTCTATCTTCTAAGTTGCATTTTTAATAGTTGCTTTCATTACATCGTACGCGCGCTATTCAAAGATGTGTGCCGACTCCTTAAAGTTGATACGCAAATTGCCGGCCTGCAGCCTTTGGTACATCTTATCTCTTCTTCCACGTATGGCCGACTGATTATCAAACTCGCTCGGGCGACCGGAGCGTCCAAGGAGGAGGTTGTCAAACCGAAACGCGCCTGCGAATAGCTGTAGAAGACACAGATATTCAACCACAAATAGAATACCAAAGTACGATGCTGCTTTAACGTATTACCTTAGTTGTTAAATGTATTTTACCATTATTTTAATAAAAGTGTTTTATTATACTCGCACTTTGATGAAGGGATTTATTAATCAAAAATAAAATTGTTACAAACACTCACACACGGGACCTCCATTTAACCTCTCATCCGAACGAGGGTGTAATATTTGTGAAAAATGCTCACCTGCCATTTTTCAAGCAGTCGGCCGTGTCGGGATTTGAACCCGGGACCTTGGGATCTGTAGTCTTACGCTTACTACATTGATCCACGGCGATGCATATTCACTCGTACCCCAACATTCGAAACAATATGCCCCAGAAATTCAACTTCCTTTCTGTCCAAATGCGATTTTTTTAATTTTATGGTAAGATTGCATTGAGCAAATCTTTGAAACACTTTTTTCAGATGACCTAAATGTTCTTCAGGCGATTGGGAAAACACCAAAATGTCATCGACATAGGTTAATATAAAGTTTTCAAATTCTGGGCGCAACACTTTATTGAGGCACCAAATAAAGCTAGCAACTGATGTCGCTAAACCGAAAGGAAGAACGTTGAAACAATATGTACTATTTTCGTAAAGAAAACCGGTATATTTACGATGTTCTTGCTTGATCGGAATTTGCCAGTAGCTGGCTGTCATGTCCAAAGTGCTCAACACCTGTCCATGCTTAAATTTTGTTAGTAACTCTTCTGGAGAAGGAGGTAAAACATTGTCCTTTTCTATTTTTGAATTTAAGAAGCGAGCGTCTAAACAGACGCGAATTGTCTTATACTTCTTTACCACTGCAACGAGTGGTGAAACATACTCGGTTCAGCATTGGAAAATAATCCCACACTCTAACATATTATTGACTTGATTCTTTACTTCGTTTCTGTATGCAAAGGGTATTGGATATGATTTCTTAAAAAACGGAATCTCATTTTTTATCACTATTGTATGTTCATAAATTTCTGTTCTACATGGCGAATCAGAAAATACCGTACTATAAGAGCACAACAAGTTTTGCAGTTGCTCTTTTACCTTATCATTAAAAGTTTCAGCAGCCTGAGCTGCTGCTCGTAAGTCGGCTTCGGAATATTCATGCTTACCATAACTTTGGTGATGATTTATTAAATTTATCGATACCAAATTTTCAACTAACTGCGCTTCGCAAAATTTTAACTTCAAATTTAAATTTTGGAAATCAATTTCCGTTTTATGCAAGGCTAACCAATCGCTACCTAGAATTAGCCTTCGGTTTAACTTAGGTACAATAATGCATGAAACTTCAACATTTTGCTTACCGAACTTAATAGGTAACAACACCTGCTCCGATACTTTATTTAATTTTTTTCCTACAGCTCCTGAAATTGGCAGGTTGGTGACTTGGTAATTTTATTTCACTTTTCATTGTATTGATATACGATTCTGATACTGCCGAGATTTGGCTCCCTGTATCTACTAAAATATCTATTCTCTCGCCCTGAATAACCCCTTGGATAATAGGCGATCCATCCGGCAGAGTGGAAACCTCCTCTTCTTCACTTAATAATTCGCCGGGTTCCATTATACTAGTAGAGAGCAACCTAATTTCTTGTTTGTCATTTAAATTTACATTAGTCGCAACATTTTCATTCCTATCTGCTGTCCACCAATTTTCATGTTTATAATTTGACTGGGACTCTCTTGATCCCCTTCCGTAATTATTATTTCCGTTTGGATAATTCTGATTCAAATTGAAACGACTAGCTCTTTCTACCTTACGCTCGTTAGCATGACCCTGTAACGGTTCATTAGTCCTACCATCCCTACTGTATGTTTGGTCAATTTTTTTTAAAAAGGATTCTAAAACTTCAATGCTTTCCACTCCTTGTAATAGAATACCTCTCTGGATTTCTTAACTAAAATGTTTGGCTAACCATCCTACTAAAATTTTTTCATTAACCTTTTCAGACAGAAAATCTGCCTCCATTGCTAATTTCAGAACATACTCTGCCCTACTACCAACTCTAAATTCCCCATATTTTAATTGGAAAAATTATTCGCGCTCATGGTCTGCATTCCAATATCTTTCTTTGAACTGTTTTTCAGAATTTTCAAAATTTACGAATGAACTCTCACATGCTGATGCCCATTCCATTGCAGATAATTTTAAACATCCTAATGCAAGGTTTAACTGTGCAGACTGTGGTACTCCCACTTCAACAAACAACCTCTTAATCTTACGCAGAAATTGCATCGGGTTGCACATTTCCATTGGGACGATACTGTAATTCAGATCCACCTAATTCCCAGAACAAACTAATGTACTTTTTATTTTCAGAGGGCATAACAACATCTGAGGGTAGCAACTGTACACTTACAGGATTTTTAGTTTCAGAATTCTCCCGGACTGATTCTGCCAATTGGGTAATACTATTTTGCATATGAAGCATGTTTGTGGTCAAATGCAACATCATTTTTTGCGATTCAGACATGTCAGTAATTTCTTCAGATTCTCCAATCATTTTTTCTCCATTCATTCTCAACTTAACAATACAACTAATACCTCTTACTTTACTTAAACTTGCAAGATATTCTAACCTATAACATACAATACTAAGTTTTTTGTTTTTTTTTAATTAGTTTAAACACTATATTCGACGGTCACTGTTAACCTGTTAACCCTCGATTCCACTGAAACTGCTAAACAATTGTTAATTTAATACCTGTACCTGTCTTTTAACCATAAATAATAAAACCAGTTTTTTTTTAAAAATCCCCGCGAATGAATTGGATTTTCGGCTTGCATCCATATAACAGCTGCAACATGTCCTTCATATTATTTACCCGCTACAGAATAGAATATTCCACATTCCACTTTTAATGAGGCAAGCTGGTAGTCCAGTCTTTTTCTGATTAAAACGAGCAATATTATTGAGGCAAACCTGTTATAGCGTTGAGTATACAGCTGGGCCACTTTTAGCCTATAAACAAGCTTTCTTTCTACTGCACTTTCTTGGTAATTCCCCTAATATTTGAGCATTGGAACTGATTTAAACAAATCGCCTGTCGAGACCACGTTGGGCGCCATTTAATGTGGTGCTCAGCTTCCCTTTCCGTACTCTTGAGACTCTAGAGGCTCTAGAATGAAATAAATACCTCCTCTATTTATTGTTGTATATTTAATAAAAATAATTCTCAGGGCGTCGTAAGTTCAAACTGGTACATTGACTTGTTTAACCATAAAAAGCACATACTAAAACTTAATTTACAATTTTAGTCCCGACAAAAACAATATATTTTCGGGAACATATCTATATTGCAACTTCTTACAACTGACTACCCTCGCGCCAGCGCACGTCTTGCTGTCCATTTATCTCTCACCAACTACCATATGCGTGCCACGTCTTGCTGTCCATTTATCTCTCACCAACTACCATGTGCATGCACTAAATTTGAATAACATTACATTGAATTATAATGTAGCCGCACTATAGTGTAAAACTTCAGCAAGTATAAAAAAATAAAACTGTAGCACCATTTTTGAGTAATTTAAAGTTTGGAGGTCATAATGGGATAAAATGAAGTAAAGTCATAATCACACTATGAACGCAGGAGTCGACTATAACACAGCTTGGATCTCTCCACCTCCAAAGCCATCAGGACCACCTCCTAGAGCACGTGATGTCAACATGCACACCAAGATTGGGGACATTCCACCATTATATTGCTTCAATTTCTATCAACAAGGACGTCGTCCATATGCCAGCTGGTTACTGAAGCAAGGAAATCCTATCTTGGTCAACGCCGGTTAGTGCCGCATTGCATTCAGCGTAACGATGGAAGTCACCCTCTACGCAATACAGATCCAGGTCTTTGTCATGGCAACATTAAAATCTTCAGCATGGAACTATAAGCAGCAACTTTACAAATTAAAGTGCTTTCAGTATTAAAAGACATTTGCAATAATTACGCACACAAAAGCATTAATAAATATTTTCTCTGTGCATCGTGCTTTTAATGTAAAATTAGTTTGTATTTGAAATTTGTAAATAAATGTTGTCTCTGTTGCGACGAAGCATTAACAAGATGGTTCCAGATAAACCAGAACATCACCAAAGTAAATGTAAATGTGAATTTTTATGTAATCCTAACAAAATCCTCTAATAAATCAAGTAGTTTTAGAATAGAAGCTTCAGTTATTGTTATGAATGTGGATTAATTAAGGAGTTTATTGAGGGTTACTAACGGACATTTGATTAATAAAAGACCACCAAATAACTTTGCATGCAATTAATAATTCAAATGTTGTATGTAAATGATTGTGCACTTACTGATTGCTGGTTCTATGATAAACACACTACTGCCAAGCGGAAACTTGTTGCTACTCGAAAATGTACATGTTAACTAGTTAACTCGACAGCAGCTACATGAACAGTCACTTGTATGATGAAATGATGCGTGCAAAAACGAGTTACTATTACACACACACACACACCACTGTGGTTCCTTATTGTTGAAGGATAACTTAGGTAAAGAGTTTAAGGACGAAACATACCGCCCACCAAAATTACCCAAAAAATGGGTAATTTCCAAACAATAATATGAACTATATGTACCTATATGCAAAAAGAAAAAAAAACTAAGTTTATATAGATTGCAATGTGCGCAAGCAATACATATATACAAAATTTAAACTAATGGATTATTGTATAGGCAATGCGCAAAGCTTTACTATTGGCCTTTTGTATTGGCCTGAAGAGATGCGAACGGTCGCAATATGTGCAATGTTATCACGACCGAGGTGTAGGGTGACAATTCTACCCAGTTTCCACTGCAACCAAGGAATATTGTCCTCCTTTAGTCATAAAGCTTGATTGGCTTACAGTCACAAATTGCTCTTACAAATTGGAATCAAAGCAACAGTAGCTATCACAACTGTGTGATTAGCATACAAATTGTTTAAGCCTCCAGTCCAGACATGGAAATCTGTGCGGGTTGCAAAGAGGGTTGCCCTGTAGCATTCTCTGCGGGAGGTGCACTGGGAGCAACGTTCAAAAAATGTAATAACGAATTATGTTTAGACGAACAATGCCTACAAGTAGACGTCGACTTGCATGAATTTAACAAATGTGACGAACTAAGACAATTGATGCACAATTGTGCCGATTTTACAACATTAAAGCGTGCAGTCGCTAGCAATTGTAAAAAAGACTCACATTTATAAAGTGAATGTGTTGTGGCCTTGCAATGGGCACATCTTGGTTCTGGTGCATCACTTTCAGTAGAAGCTAAAAATACTCGAGGACGATCCTTAATATTTGGCCTATATGAAGGTTTGCTTGTGATATTATTAGTGTTGGAAACACTAGCCAACGAATTATTTTCTAATGCATGACATCTGTCTGTTAAAAATTGTTTCAAATCTTCAAAAATAGGAAATTCCACATTTGCGAATTTTATTTCAAACGCCTTGCAAGTAGAATTGTATATTCTTTGCATCAACCAATTAAAAAGTGTGAATTCCCAAAGATCTATATCTTGGTACGGCGAAAGTGCAGTTAAGTTTCATTGAAAGTGTTTAATAAATTTCGTAATGATTGAACTGAATCATGGTTGCATTTTGGTGCATTAAAAATTGATTGCCAATACATGGTAACTAAGACACGTTCATTCTGATATCTAGACAAAAGCGTATTATATGCTATGAAATAATTATCAGATGTCAAAGTGCTTGATAATAGACAAAAGCTCTTTTGAAAGAGATGAGATCAAATATTGAAATACAGCCTTGGGTGATAAACTGTCATTATTGTGTATGAGTGCATTAAATAAATCTATATAGGTAAGCCACGCGTTAAGCTCACCTGCAAAACGAGTCAATTCAATTTTTGGTAACCATACATTATTGCTAGGAGTTGGCACTTTCAATGTTACTGATTCAACCGAATTGAGATGTGACACTGTCACTTGCGTGTCCACCATCTGAGTCTGGACTGGACTTTGCAAATTTTGATTTCGCGGAACATCACTGATGCTCATGTGAACAACCTCTAATTGGCAAAATAATAAATCGATTTCAAATATATAATTGCAAAAGTCCGTCCAATTCTCAGATGATTATTCATCAACTAAAGTGTTGTGGTTAATTGACTGAAATTCGTCATATAATTTTGATGCAATTTTAAGCGCGGCGGTGAACTTGAGCCGGTTCTGCAATTCATCAATATTGTTAGATAAGGCTTCAAAAGTTTTCAAATGTGCAATAGTCTGTTTGGCCACGACTACCGATTTTTCTAATGCGGAGCTCATTTTCGTTGAAGCAATACTACGTGTAAAATGTAAAATAATAATTACTTTAATGCAAGCTCCACAAAAATGAACCACGATGCAATGCGTGTGTTGGAGTGGAATAAATAAAATTCATTCCTGAGCTTTTATAAAACCTTTGCTCATAAAATTTCGAATAAATTCTAAGATGCTGGGTTTTTATAAAATGAACAAATAATGCGAAGGCGCTTGCAAATAGCAAACACAATTTACCACCTGTAAATTTGAGAAACGGCAAACAAAAATATGTAACTTGTTTTCCCTAACTGTAAATATCAGGTACAAGGAATGCGATTTTTTCATGAATCATACACGAAAGAGATGGATGAACTAGTATTGAAAACCAGTTATTTTACCTTATTTTTCGAAAATACGAATGTGAAATTGTCTAGATTCACGTTGCAATCTTAATAAACTCAATTGTATACTTCTTAATTAAAAAGTGAATGAACTGTAATTAAAACATAGGCTGAATCCGGCTCGAAGGACAACAATGTTATAAATGCGGATTAATTAAGGAGCTTATTGAGGGTTGCTAATAGATGTTTGATTAATAAAGGACCACCAAATATGACTTTGGATGGAATTAATAATTCAAATGTTATATGTAAATGATTGCGCACTTACTGATTGCTGGCTCTATAACGAACACACTGCTGCCAAGCAAAAACTTGTTGCTACTCAAAAAGTCATATGTTAACTCGACGGCAACTACACGAACAGTCACTTGTATAATGAAATGATGCATGCAAAAACGAGTTACTATTACACACACGCCACTGTGGTTCCTTATTGTAGAAGGATAACTTAGGTAAAGGGTTTAAGGACAAAACAGTTATCAATAACATTTTAATATCAAGTTTTCTATAAAATCTAAGTGATGTCTAAAACCAAATGAATTGTTTTAATAACATTTGTACTATAATCGATAGGTAAATTTGGTAAACATGCCATTTTTGTAAAGTGTTTCATATTTTTATACTGAATATGAGAAACTATTCATATTCTGAGATCATACTGTTCATGTGGTAAATTTAAGGCAGTCACGAGTTCTATTATTTGAAACATTGTTTCTCCAGATGTTACCTCACATTGTTATTGATGGAAAGAACAGTTAGTCTAACAGCATTTCAACTGAATTACAATAAGTCATTTTTGGATGTTTAGTAGCTATGTGCCATTTAAAAATAATTTTTAAAATGAAGCGACAGTACCATCTGCGGTGATCATAATCCGTTTTAATTAAAATATTTTTATATACTTTACATTGTGCTTTAGGTTTCTTAGTGGGGGCTATGCCAATTTGCAATAAATATTTATCGAGGAAAATACTTATCTGTATTGATATTTACTTCGTAATTGTAATGGTATTGATTCCGCAATTGGAAAAATCAACATCAATCTTCCTTAGAGCTAATCATCAAATCAAAACAATTGCATGTCGAGCATTTTTAAATATAATTACAACTCAGTTACCTACCTTAGAAGTTGATTCAAGATTAGCACTTGATCTTGTTTTAAAGGCTAAAATTCATTACGCAATGAATTATGCGATTGCCGTGACTCTTGAAGTTGTATTCGTTCTTGTTCTAATAAATTCCTTAGACGCGATTCCATTTCATCATATTGAACATCTGCTGAAGCCTGAATTAAATCTATTTCTGACTCTAAAAGAATTGCTTATAAAAACTGAGAGTATAAGTAACCACTACTTTTCGAATTAACTTCTTCTTCGCACCTTTGTAGTTTTTCATGAAGTATTTTAATTTGCCCTTGAAAATCTTCAACCATTTTAGTTTTCTCCCTTTCAAAGTTCTTTTCTATCTCTATATATTTTATTTCTAATATGTTACGAGAGTTTTGTAAATCATTATACTTTTCTGAAAAGGAAAACTGTATTTGAAATTATAGAACACTAAAGTACCTGAAGGTGTATTTTTTACCTAAATATTTAGAATTTCTTGCTTATACAGGATCGTTAAAAGTAAACAGAATAATATTTTTGAAGTAACGGCAATCAGAGTTAGTTACATATAGACACATTTTATTGGCAATAGTTGAAAAATTCAGGTTTGGAACCCTGCACCGTCTCAAAAATGTGCTCAGGCAACAGACATAGATGACATTTGACAATACTTTCAACACGACCGTTCAAAACCTTTAGAGCATTTAACTCAAAAAACCTGTTGTAAAATTATAAAGAAAGCCAAACTTGCATCAATACAATCATATCATGTGATAAACCCTCCCAGGGTCCTTGTACTGCCAGTAGTTTGCCAATACCACCTATCGATATCTAATATGAAATACTAAGAAAATATTCTTAGCCATATTAAATAAAAACATGCCCACACCACATCACTAAACTATCGCAACTGACAAAATCAAGATTTTACGTATTTTCGCCTATATTGAATAGAGGATACTGTAAGGTGTACATTCGTATTTTTAAAAACTCAAAACAATTCCATTTTGAACACACAAATTATCGTATCTCCAAAATTACACTTTGAGTTCCGGAACAGTCTATCATAACAATTTCTGCAACAGTGCGGTAGGAGAAAGTTGGATACACAAGCACCGTTGTATAACCGGATTTTACTGCAAAACTATTGTACTCTCTTATATTCTTCATTACAATAGTTTTAATCAAGTTGATAGCGTTTTACTTCAATACAGCGCTGTATAAAATAATAGAGTAGTTGTATTTGCATCTACAAGCAGCGTATTGTAAGGAGAAATGCCAGTTTTTAAACAATGTTAAGAAAGTATGTTCGGGAATAATGATCAAATAACGAACGCGTTTAAAGGTGGTGCAATGGTCAAATTTTCATGCAGAATGTAAATAAAAGCAATTTACTTACTTAAATCGCACCTTGCAGCCAAATCCCAGGGTCCATCAGCCCATCACGTTTGTGGGTCACATCACGCCATGTTGACTCCAAATTTCCAATTTGTCCATCCTAAACTCTATGCTCTCGTAGGTGGAACGATAGGGATCCAGATATAAGGAACGATAAGGCAAGGTAAGGAACTTAACCCCCCCCCTATAAAAGAGAAAAGACACACACACACACAACACAGGTAGATGTTCTTGGCTTCAGGTCTCGTAACTTAATGCCGATTCCGACACTGCCCGCACCAGGGCATTCTTTTGCGCAAACGCAACTGTCTGGAATGACGGAAATTGACATCTTCATTTAAAAATCTTCACGGGAATTTATTTACAAATTAAAAAATGTGCATTGCCAAATTTTGGCATGTAACGTAATAGAAGGGGAAGACGGAAGCTTGAAATGACCCTCAGAATTGATAGTGATCCTAACTCTAATCTGACAGAACCAGCGAATTTTACAGAATTCGCTATGTCGAGAGGTAGGTATTAACAAAACACACTTTAATAAGCCTTTCCTATATAAAGTATTGTAACTTAAGGGTTAAGATTCTTTAGCTTGATAAAATGATGACCATGGTGCATAGTATATGCACATACAACAGTCTACACCGAGAATTGCAGTACTCTATCATGATGTAAGTGAACTGTAGTGCACTGCAAAATTAAATATTTCATGTAGTATGGTAACTCACGGCTCTGTAGACTGTCATTACTGTCTCAATTCACAGGTATGGAATGGAACAGTATTCCTGTCGGATTCTCTTCTTCAGATTCTTCAGTTTATACAATAACTAAGGATTTTAATAAATGAACACTTGTACATTCATAATCTGCCAAGTTTTCTCTGCTTTTATGTGCTCTTCAGTCATCGAAATACCAGGTTGAATACGATTTTCGTCTGAAGAAGAATCGTCACGTGTATTGCTACATACATCGATGTAGCTGGACGGACACTACAAGAATGACCGGGTTCAATCGGCGAGTAGGCGGGGTTTTATAATTACCAAAAATAAAGGAAAGACCTGAGATACAGAAAAGAAATCAACAATGCTTATTAATACATATAATTACCCAAAATGACATTTTGGAGGGACATAACAGCGTGATATACACACAAACAAAAAAAAAATCACTAACTACAATGTACATCTATCAGAAAAAAAAAGAATCACGGTTTAAAATGGCGAGCTGCAGTTTTTAGATCACTACAAATCTTAATTAGCAACAAAAAAAAAATCAACTCTAAAAACAACAGCTCTAAATCATCATCGTAATCCTAAGGTTATATACATAAAATTAAATATATAAAATTGTCCCAAAAAACAATCCTTAAATAATAGAATATTGGTCTTAACGAACCCAAATACAGTTTCAAAAACAACTGTTTGAAATCACCATCGTAAACATCCAATTAAATATATAAAATTGTCCCAAAAAAAACCATCCGGCAATAATAGAATATTACCAACACATATCCCCTCATCAAAAATAATCATTTTACAACTACCAAGTTTAGTCATTCAAAACAAAAAGCAATGCGTCAATATAACGCCTAGAAATACTAAAATAGTTCAGTAATTTTTGTATATACGAACCAATCTTGTAAATGCACGAGCCACGCGTCCACAATGCTGGATTTATCACACCCTTCTTAGGGCCAGAGCCATACAGATGGACCTGGGACCATGCAACATGTGCATTCTTCCACACCAAAAGGAGCGGCAATTCAACAGACCGTTATGTCCACCGGAGGAAGCACACAGTGTGTGCACGAAAATTTTTCAGAGAGCGAAAAAAGCGTCGTATGCAGAAAAGAATAATTATTAACTCGTTTGGATAGCACCGATTTACATCCATGCCGGTGTTATCAAACGTACGAATGTGATTAGCAATTTGAAACAAGCTTTATCGGTGAAGTAGGATTCATTATAAGAAGTAATTATGCTCTATAGGAATCTATCACGTCGACGGATACTTAAATCAAAATACCGACTATTCGATTGTAGAAGAGCTTTTCGTTTCGAAGTAAATAAATTTAAAATGAAAATTATTGTATAGCGTACTTATTGTAGTAAAGTAAAATATACCGGGTGTTGTTGGAGGATTGAGGCAAAATCTACGTAAATGAATAATGAAAGAAAAAGGATACGCATTAGTTCCTTGTCAGAAAGTGTAAGCAACAAATCCTCCCCAGCAAAATTAAAAGGTCGGAGCAGGAAAACAAAAGTAACGAAGCAGGCAGTACAGTACTAACCAAAAAAAACAAAAAAAAATTCGCTTAAGAAAACTCAAAGAAAAACAAAAAACCAACAAAATCAACTGATATCCGGCTCGAAAGGACAATATACCCTAATAGGATGAACTATAGGAAAATTCGCTTAAAAATACTACAAAAAACACTCAAAATCAATAAAAGAACTTTCATCCGGCTCGAAGAACCAAGGTACCGGACAAAACTGAAAGTGAAAAGGCCCACAGGAAAGGGCAGGTAGGTAGTAGCAATGAACGAGGGCAAAGGTAGAACGGCGTCAACACTGCCAAAGTCGTCAAAGGACGGATGCTTCTTCTGAAAAGAAACAGTACGGTTTCAACCTCAGAAAATGATAGGTTTCCTGCAGAACAACCAAAAGTAGAGAAAAGAAGTGAGGAAGAAAACTAACAGTAATCGCCAAAATACAACAAATGTGTCAAGTCTCAAAGTAAGCCAACGAACAACAATGATGCTGGATAGAAAAAAAATTAATGTACTTCAAGCCAAAGAATCGCAACAAACGAAAAACCGAAGAAAATAATTGCTAACTAGGTCTAAAGTCGACTAAGTCGTGTTCGAAGAAACGAAAAATGGATTAGAAAGCACCTACCACAGGAAATGGATCGAAATTCAAACCAAGTCAGCACGAAAACCACCAGAAAGTAAGACCAGCCACAGAAAAAAGAGAGGAATGTGGAACAAAAGAAACAAGGAAGAAAAGAAAAATTAAAAAGAACGACCCCAAGCAACAACTACAAGGACCACATTAAAAAACCCTTAGAATAGCACAAAAGAAAATAAAACAATCCCAGTGTAGTTATGTATGAGTATGTGAGAGAGTGTGTGAGTGCACGTGGATGTATGTGTATGTGTGTGCGAGTTTGTGTGTGTGTGTGTGTTGGACCGCTTTAGTCGCCTCTTACAACAGGCGAGTCGTACCATGGGGCTATTCTATTCCCGGACCCACACGGGGTTGGGGTACAGGAAGAGAATGAAAGAAAAAAGAACCAAACAGAAATGCGTGTGTGTATGAAGTGTGTGTGTATGTGTTGGACATTTTTAGTCACCTCTTATGACAGGCAGGTCGTACCGTGTGGCTATTCTATTCCTGGACCCACACGGGGTTGGGGACAAGAAGAGAATGAAAGAAAGGAAAGAAAACTCAGCAAAACAGGAAAGTAAATAAAGGAATCGTCAAGCCAAAAGTCAAATCCTAAGGAGAGCAAAATCGGCATAAGAATCTGGGGCACGAGGATAAGACGTTTGCGCCGCCAGCGGAACAACGCAGTGAAGTCAAGAACATTAGGATTTCGCCGACATACATTTCAGGTTTAAAATCAGAATAGATAAATTTATGTCCCTTTTGGGCAGTTTTCTGCAAAACAGGAACGGCAGGGGGTGTAGTAGTTGTAGCACGCGGTTGAGGAGGTAATGGCGAAAGTAGTTTAGGAAACTCAAAACGCATTACGGAAGAAAGTGGTTTGTTTTTAGAATTAGTTGAAAGAATGTTGTCGGTAGAAAAGGAAACATCATTGGTTGTCAGAATATCAACTGTAGAAAAAGAAAAAGTATTGGCTGTAAGAGAATCAACCTTACGGAAAAAAAACACAAGCAGAGCACACTTCAGTTACGGTATATAAAGGGACCGAAGCAGATAAAATTTCAGCGGTCAGATAAAGAACTGGCAGTATCGTAGTTAGGAACGAAAACAGCATTGGTTGTAAGAGTATCACTAAAGAAGGACAGTAGAAAGTACAGAAAAAGTATCTGATCTACCCGTAGGCATAGGAGAAACCTTAACAACTCGGTCATGTGAAGTAAAAGTATTATTCTCAACTGTAGCAGACTTATAAGCAAGATCCGGTTCAGCAGTAACAGTATGTTGGTCTTGACTAGGTGATACGACATTATCGGCCAGAATCTTTTCCGGTCCTAACTTCAGACATTCGTCCTTTAACTCTTGTAAGGAGCGGATGGTAGACAAATGGGCTCGATAGAATGGAGCGAGGTTACGAAGCACAATGGACAATTTATCATTCTCCTTGAAAGATCCATACCACTGAAACAGGGCCGCCATACACGTGAAATAGTCAGTAATGCTTTCTGAGGACTCCTGCTGTCTATTACAGATGCCAAAAAACAGTCTTATCCCCAAATCAGTCATTTTGAATACGAATAAAGAAAAGAAATTGGGAGAAAGTAACTAAATAAAGGCTAACCGTAATTCGATAAAAGCTCAAAAAATTTTTTGTGAATACCGGACAATTTAAACCATATTCGACGGGTAAACTTCGAGAACACCAATAGGAGCGAAACAACAAAATAGAAATTAGGAATCGAAATAGGGCACCAGCGTTTTCAATGGACTAGAATTATTGGCGAAAACACAAGTCCCATAATTAGCAGATAAATGATATTTAGCGATCAAAGAAGAAAGCCAAACTAAAATTTAAGAAGATCAAACCCACACAAAAAATTAAGAAAGTCGATGCCTATGTGATGAACACCAAAGGGCCAAAAGAAAAAATAAATACCAGTCCGAACGTAAAGGACGAAAAAACATAAGTTGCATCAGACCGAGAAATGCGGGTAATGTAGGAAATTAGGCAGGAACAAAACAAAATCGGAGCCCCACGCCAGGGCGTCAAAATTTATGCTACATACATCGACGTAGCTGGACGGACACTACAAGAATGACCGGGTTCAATCGGCGAGTAGGGGGGTTTTATAATTACCAAAAATAAAGGGAAGGCCTGAGATAAAGAAACGAAATCAACAATGCTTATTAATACATATAATTACCCTAAATGATATTTTGGAGGGACACAACAGCGTGGTATACCCACAAACAAACAAAAATCAATAACTACAATGTACATCTATCAGAAAAAAATCACTGTTTAAAATGGCAGTTTTTAGATCACTATAAACCTTAATTAGCAAAAAAAATTCAACTCTAAAAACAACAGCTCTAAATCATCACCGTAACCCTACAGTTATATACATAAAATTAAATTTATAGAATTGTCCGAAAAAACAATCCTTAAAAATAGAATATTTGTCTTAATTAACGCAAATTTACAATTTCAAAAACAACTGTTTGAAATCACCATTGTAAACATCCAATTAAATATATAAAATTGTCCAAAAAAAAAAAACCATCAGGCAATAATAAAATATTACCAACATATATCCCCTCACCGAAAATAATCATTTTACAAGTACCAAGTTTAGTCATTCAAAACAAAAAGCAATGTCTCAATATCACGGCCATAAATACTAAAATAGTTCAGTAATTTTTGTATATACAAACCAATCTTGTAAATGCATGAGCCATGTGTCCACGGTGCTGGGTTTATCACACCCTCCCTAGGGCCAGAGCCATACAGATGGACCTGGAACCACGCAACCTGTGTATTCTTCCACACCAAGAGGAGAGGCAATTCAACAGACCGTTATGTCCACCGGAGGAAGCACACAGTGCGCGCACGAAAATTTTTCAGAGAGCAAAAACGAGAATTGCTCTTGGTCGTATGCAGAAAAGAATAATTATTAATTTGTTTGGATAGCACCAATTTACATTCATGCCAGTGTTATCAAGCATACGAATGTGATTAGCAATTTGAAACAAGCTTTATCGGTGAAGTAGGATTCGTTATTTCAACGAGTCTTTAGGTTGGAATAGTATAAGAAGTACTTATGCTGTATAGGAATCTGTATCACGTCGACGGATACTTAAAACAAAATATCGACTATTCAATTGTAGAAAAGCTTTTCATTTCGAAATAAATAAGTTTAAAATGAAAATTATTGTACAGTGTACTTATTGTAGGAAGGTAAAATATTTTGTTTTATTCATTTACAACAATGCCATTTTACAAAGATTAGTTAAAAAATGTGAAATTTCCTATAAGAATAACTAAATTTATTATTTTATAAATTTTTTAATGAGTTTTTAAAAGATTGAATGTAAGAATCAAACAACTTCAACCTAAATTCGTAGGTGTTTGCTAACTTCATTATACAAGTGATAGGTTCATTTTGACCATAATTTGTACAATGAAAAGTTATACTAAAAACTTCAGAGTTCCTAGTTCTTTTCCCTGCAACATTTAGTTTAACTAAGTGCACTAATGTGGAATCATTGACTCTACCATTCAAAATCTTATGTAAAAAACACATATCTGCATTCACTCTACGAGTTTCTAAAGAAATCAAAATAAGAATTTTCAAAGTCTCACAATAATTATATGTCATCATCATTAGGTCTTCAGACCTGGAACTGGTTAGACGCGTACCATCATTGTATCGTAATTAAAGCCTAGCTGATATCCACAATGCCGTACAAATTTACGTTGAACGGATTCTATCAATTCTATATATAAACTTTATCTAGGGCACCAGATAATAAAATTTTATTCTAAAGTAGATCTTACTAGTGAGCAATATAGCAGTTTAACTGAGAATACAGAAAATAATTTGGTAGTTCTAATAAAACCTAAAGTTTTTAAACCGGGTGTTGTTGGAGGATTGAGACAGAATCTACGTAAATGAATAATGAAAGGAAAAGGATATAGATTAGTTCCTTGTCGGAAAGTGAACGCAACAGTATTTTTATTATTAACAAAAATTACACATAAATATTTCCCGAGTATACACCATTTCAATCTATTCTCGAAGTCGTACTCTGTAGAAGTTTCGTTGATACCTCCCAATCCTCTAACGTGTGAAAAAAAAATCAAAAACATCTTGATTTAAGCGATTCATCAAAATGTACTCTATACCGAATTTAAGATTTAGTTCATCATACAAATTATTTAAGCTTTTATTCGAAACTTGTATACCGATCTGGAAGAGCAGTTTCTGTTTTTATCTTAGACTCTTAATACCTCCATTGTCTGAATAGCCTTCTTTAAAATATCAATTTGTTCCTTTTTGTCTGTTCCAACTGCATTTGTTCTTTTGTGATGCTACATATCACGTGTTAACATAGACGTAGTTTAAACTTAAGAAGAGAGGGTGATTTTGTCTGTTACAATAGAACTTGCAAACCAGTAAACAAAGAGCGATTGCATGAGAAAATTGGTATGAGTGGGATAAGCAGAGATAGAACTTTAACGGTCAGGAACAACGGAGATAACAGACAAGGTAGACAGGTGATTTAGCACATATGTACTGAAGCGAGATAGAGACAACGAGTATTATTAGAGGAGTTTTTGAACGTTAACTTTTGCCAGTAGGCTGCAATTTTTGAAGAAAAGTTTATAGTACGTAGCGTTGTTGTGAGTGTAAACTTAAGTTAAGGAGAAAATCGGTTTCGGTTGCGAGTGAAATATGTAGAAATGTATACGTTAGCTTGTGTAGTGAGGGATAACTTCTAAGATTTCATTGGCCGTTGGTGTTGTTGTTTCTAGAATTTGTGAAAAAATCTAACCGTTGAAAGTTTCAAAAATTGAATGTTTGTATTAACGGTGTTGACAAGCTTTAGAGAGGCAAATGAAGGATATGTAAGCCCTAACAAATGTTGGTGAGGCTCTCCCTAAGTTTCCAGCAAGTGTACATCTCTTTAGGCTTACACTTGTAGTTTACAACCAGCTAACGACTCCAAGTATTAAAGTTCTGTCAGTAAAATTGTTACATTTCATTTTCATCTGCACGAAGTGTGCTTAGTATGAAATTGCAAATAGAGTAAGAGATAGTGTTTTGCCGAACTGGTTGATTGCCTACACATTATAGAAGAGGTTTGGGAGTTAGAATGCAGTATGGAGGTGGAAAAGAGATAACCCTTTGGTGATAAGGTTACAGCTATTGGTTGTGATTGCAATACAGATTGGATGTTCCTATAGGCAGCAGTCGTTGATGGTATGATATCAGTCCTGGAAGCAGCGATAGAATTCAGGTAATTGTTGTTTTGTTTGCATATGTGTATAAACAAGTGTTTTGTGCTTTGTGTGTATACTGTTATGAACTAAAAAGATAAACTTGGAAAGAGTTATGAATTGAACTTTTTCTGTTGTATTATTGTACTGTATTTTTATGTGGAAATTTAGGTGTAGAAATAATTGATGATATTAATAATTTTGGTATGTACAAGGTAAAAGGGCACTTTTGGAGATTGGTGTGCTATATTTGCACGAAGGTTTAAGGATTATTATGAGCTTGCACTAAACCGGAGGTAAAGAAAAGATTGTGGGAAACTCCTGTTACTTTTTAGATAATTTAATTGTAAATATTTATTTGGGTAATTGTGGATTTCAAAATGTATTGTAAAATGTGTTATTTTAACAAAGCAGATGTACATAATGTAAAATTAATGAGTGAACTAAGAGTTTTATGTTGATCTGGGAGTGTCTTTTCTATGAATATGTTAATAAACTTAGGCATTTTTACTGTAGCAGAATTTTTTGTAGTTAGTTTGGCTTTTCAGAAAAGCAGCTGAGCAGCCGTTGCATACTTCGTTGCGAAGCAGAGTTATTGTAAGTTTTCGTAGGTATGTAAGCAGCATCGAAGGTTTTTAGCATGTTTGCATTTATAGGAGCTTTAACTTCCACATTTTATGTGTTTGTAATCATCTATTGTCTTGTATTATTGTACAACAAAACTTCCGAGCTGAGCAACCCTGATCTTAACTTGTTTTATAGTTATGTAGGGTGAATGCTTCAATTAGCAGCCCAGTTCCATTTACTGGTCATTTATAGTTCAAAAGCTTCCCTGTTCCTTCCCACTCTTTGCGCACAAATATAAGCCATGCCATAAGTTCACATAGCAGCAGAATGTAAAACTAGTACCGTTTAAAGGTCACTGTTAAACCGAGCACAGCAGTTGCCCCTAAGAATTAAGAAAAGTGTAGCATGATAACTAATCGAAAATAGTGAGTATCCTTTGTATTCTTTATATAGTTGCTATTACTGCTTATTGCAGTATTTTAGAATACATTAATTTTGATATAAAACAAGGTTGAAATCTAAATAGAAAATTTAGAGGTTTATTTGTGGTCGGTAACTCGACTTTTAGAAATGATAGAATTTCGTTTTTGGACCACGATGACCAAAATCTAGCCTAATTATTTCTTTGTTCGATATCTTTCTCTAGAGCATGTGAACTTATAGTAAACTGTCTGACCTGCTATTTCTGTTAATTTTGTTAATATTTACAATTGGCCCGATTGTCTGCTACAAAAACACTGTAATTTCAAACAGTAATTTAAAATTAATTCTGGTGGCTGAAAACTGGGTATGAGTATTTCAGTTCCCATCCACCTTAAAGTTAATGTGAATTTTAAATAGAATAATCATCTAGCTACCTATAAATGAATGTATAATTAATTAACAAAAATGTTTATTGATTAATAAAATTCCTATCAGTAATTTTTCGAATACTACAGATGGAAAATGAAAAGAAAGCAGCAATAAAAAAAATTTCCAAAGAAAAAATCATAAGAAACTTTGCCGGTACACTGAGAAGGCCTTTACTGCAGTAATAGAAGAAATAAAGAAGAAAAAGTTTAGCATTAGGGCAATCTGCAGTAAATATGTGATATCCACATTGCAGGGTCATTTACATGGAAAAACAACAATGCAGTACAAAGGACTTCCACATCTTCTTACAGTTGAAGGCAAGATGAAGATCGTGGAGTGGATTGTCAGAATAGCAAAATGTGAATTTCCTATTAAAAGGCATATTTGAAACGATAGGGAGAATTTTAAAAACGGCAAATACGGTAAAAAGTGGTACAGAAAGTTCTTAAAATAGCATCTGACATTTCAATTAGAGAGGCAGAAGGTGTAAATAAGGCCCGTACCATTATTACTGAAGAATCTATAAGACAATGATTTTCAGAACTTAAGTCGTATTTAGATAAACATAATTTGAAGATCCGTAAAGAATATTGAATAGAGATGAGACAGGATTTGCACTGTAGCCTACAACAGGAAAAGTTCTAGCTCCCAGAAGATTTAAGAATTTGTATAGTATGAAGGTTGCAATTGAAAAGAAAACATTACTGTTTTAGTAGTTTTTAATGCAGCTACGAAAATATGTCCACCGCTTGTTATTTTCCTTTATATTAGACCACCTAAAATCGTTGTCGATTCAATGCCCGAACACTGAGTGCTGTAAATCTAACTCAGGATGGATGCAATCAAGTGTATTTTTTGAGTATGTTGTGAATGAACTAGATAAGTGGATAACACAAAACGAAATTAAGAGACCCGTTATTCTATTTATTAATAGCCACAAATTACACATGACTATGGCACTGAATGAAGAATGTAAAAAAAGAAATATAGTATTGTATGCATTGGCGCCCAACACTACACACTTGATTCAACCAGCTATGTTAGCATCTTCCGGTCCATGAAACAAGAGTTGAAAAAATCAGTCAGGACGTGGCAAAGCATGTCAGAGAACGTCACCTGTACAATAAATAAAACCAATTTTTGTAACCTACTGTGCGAATCATAGGAAAACACAAATATGCAAAGTTCCATCGTAAGTGGATTCCGGAAATGTGGATTATATCCACTTGATTCCAATGGTGTTGATTTTAGTATGTGTACAAAATCAAATGAAAAACATGCAAATTAATGACAGTACCTTACTTTTAGAAAAAGATAACATCACAGAAAGAATAACAGCTGATGATATGAGTTCTGCACACAAGGTTATAATGTTTATTTGAAATTCACTTGAAGACTGTTGCATTAATGTTAATATAATTTAGGATGAAATAAAATACGGGAAATGTCCAAGTAAAAGCAAAACACTAGGAATTAGAACACCCAGAAAATTATAGTATTTTAATTAGTAATTTAGAAGTAATCGACATGGAACAATTACTCGGTGTTTCTCCGAAAAAGTATGGACGGTGAGAAGCCTCTTGTAGAAGTGGGGACTATTTTACCTGTGGTTACATTCAAAATAATATCAGATATTAAAATAAAATATTTTGATTCAATGTGGGATACAATAGCAACCAATGACGAGTGCATATCAACTACAAATAATACCACAATTGGTACTGAAGTCAAAGAACACGATAACGACGAATTAAAACTTAATGTTAGTAAAAGAAAAGCATCTTGGGTTATGTGAAAATATGGCAAGCGTTTAGGTTTTACAATTCCTTTAGCAACCAATATGAAATTACAAGAAACTTGTGACAAAGAAAACAGCTTTCATTGGCAGAGTCATTTAGAAAACATTTAATTTCCCAAAACCAACTAAAAAAGGTAGCGATTCAAAATTCCAAGAAAAATTGCCAAGTGCAATTTCATCAAAAGCTTGGAGACAATATTAAATACAAAAGGAAACTATCAAACAAACAAATGCGAAAGTTGTGCCAAAGAGAAAAGAAGAAAGAGCACAACAGAAACAAGTTAAAGCACTAACAGGGAAGTTATAAAATGGGTCCAATGACAAAGAAAATATGTCTTGTAAACCAATTTTATCAAAAAATTAAATTTGTTCCACTTGTATAATAGAGATTACTAGCGGTACCAAAGAAGACGATGAAAAGAACACAGACTGTATTATATCCCCGCCAGTGCGGTACGCGAGCCACTACAGTCAGTTGGTAGCAATGTCACATAATTATATAAAATTACTACATCACATAAAAAACCAAAAAAGTACTTATGTAAACTGTAGGTCTTCTCACAGCATTACTCCATGATGGCGGCAGCGGGGCTCCGTTGATCCTTTTCGGGCGTGGGTGTTCGTTGGGCCCGGTTCAAACCAAATTCAATTTGTCTTCTTCCTATTTGTAGAGGGGCGACAGGAAACGGGTATAAGGAACGATAATCAGAGATAAGGCAAAGGAACCTACATAACAAGAAAGAAGACACGATCAGACACAAAGATAACTACATTCCGTCCACGTCTCGGACACCAGTCCCGCGTCTCCCGGAAATCCACCACTTCCTTCTTGGCACACCGCGTCAGCGCAATCTCGCGCAAACGCACTGTCTGAAGTGACGGAAATACACACACGTCTTTTCAAAATTATTGGCACGAAATCCTTACAAATTAAAACTAAAATTCGAAATGTTTAAGGCCGATTTCGGCATGTAACAACTGTAGGAGATGGGATCACATGAAATGCACTAAATTTAATAGTATGTCATATAAAGAGGCTGCCGAAAAAGACTACAAATACGACAATTGCACATAGTATACCTATTACTCTTCTAAATAATGTTTTTAAAATATTTTTGGTTTATTTTGTTTTTGTTACGTACTTCTATAAAAATAAAGTTATACATGTAAATATAAGTATATATAAGTGGTAGAAAGTAGTATTCTTTAGTTGGCCAACAAACGGCACATGCACACCCGTATACACAGCTGGTGGTCAGGAACTGGTATACCAATGGTCAACAATAGATCATCACTGACCGATAACAGGTAAAATCCTTACTTTTGTTTTCTTTATCAAAATTGATACAACAACACCAAACACGGTATTCCCTTTCGGGGTAACCAAACTTAGCACCTCTTTCTGGGAGGATTTGCATGGTACAACTTTAGACTACTACATTATTATAACTTCCAGCACCATTCACAATCTTACTCCACATCACTCGGTCCCTACACACTTCCTTTGCCTCTGTAACATTCATTCATTGCTTTTGGCATGCTCTTTTATTCCACATACTTATTACCCGTCATTCTTTCAGAACCTCCTCCACTACATCCAACCATCTTTTACGCGGTCTGCCCCTTACAGCTCTACTAGTCATATTGCTTGATATATGTGCTTGGTAAGTCCATCCTCGTTCATTCTTTTCACATGTCCCAATCAACTAAGCGTACTTCGCTCGCTTAACTCCTTAAAGGTCACTTGCACTCCACACTCTGTTCTGATCCATTTCTTTGGCACTTTGTTTCTCAACGTTTTTCCGCACACACTTCTTAGGAACCTCATTTCTGTAGCATTTATACGACTAACATGCTTCTTCTACCAGACCCAAGTTCACACACACACACGCACGCACCTACACATACACACACATGCATGCACACACATGCACGCACACACACACACACACAACACACATAAACACACAAAACACCTCTCAAACAATGCACAAACACAAAACACCATTCACACACTTACATTGCCTTTTCAACACCTGGATTTCCGGCTGCCGATGGTTCGGGCTGATAAGGCAAATCCGTTAGCGTTCTTCCTTGACGACTAGGATATCCGGCTGCCGATGGTCCTGGTTCTAGAGGGGAAACGTAACACAGACATCAACATCACAAACACAACACACATATACACAACCCTTACACACACATGCACACATGCACGCACCCACACTTCCTCAAGCCCGCGCACATACACACACACTTTACAAACACAACCTATTCACACACATACATTGCCTTTTCAACATCTGGATTTCCCGCTGCCGATGGTCCAGATTGATAGGGCAATATCCGTTGAGCTTTCCTCTTTGACGAGTGGGATATCCGGCTTCGGATGGTCCTGATCCTAAAGGGGGAACGTAATACGGATACCAACATCACATACACAACACACATACACACAAGCCTCACACACACACACACATAAACACACAAAACACCTCTCAAACAATGCTCAAAAACAAAACACCATTCACACACTTACATTGCCTTTTCAACATCTGGATTTCCGGCTGCCGATGGTCCGGGCTGATTAGACAAATCCGTTAGTGTTCTTCCTTGACGACTAGGTATCCGGCTGCCGATTGTCCTGGTTCTAGAGGGAAAACGTAACGCGGACATCAACATCACAAACACAACACACATGCACACTCATGCACACACGGACGCACGCACGCACCCACACACACACGCGCCTTACTGACGGTTACTTTCTGTGGGAAAGCCAGGTCTGCTTAAATTTCAGGTAACAGACTACTAAAACGTTGGAACAAATAAATAAATAAGACCCAAGTTTTGCTTCCATACAGAACAGTTGGCACAAAACACACTGTTGTAAATGGCCAGATTTGCATTTATACTCAATCCTTCATTCCTGTTCACTGCCCACATACTTCCACACACTTTTCTTCCAGCATTTGCTCTCCTTTCTATTTCACCATCCAACTTTCCATTACTCAAAAACTTTCTACCGAGGTACACAAAGTCATTCACTTTCTCTACCATGTCATTGTCCATTCTCAATACAAAGTCATCAATTCCACCATCTCTGTCAAAAATCATTACAGTCTTGTTTACATTCACTTTCAATTGCATATTCCACATGCTTCCAACAGTCTGTCAAGCATTCAGTGCAAATCTTGCGACAATTCGGCCAACAATACTGCATCATCCGCATACAACAGCACATTAACATTTGTTTCACCAATTTTCACTCCTTCCATTCCTTCGCAAGCCTGCCTGATACATTTGTCCATAAATACCTCAAACAGCCATGGTGACATCACACAGTCCTGTCTTACACCTTCCACAATGTCAAAGTATTGCCCCATGTAACCATTCACACGTATACATACTCTACTGCCTTCGTACATCACTTTCATGGATCTTATCAAGCACTTGCTTACACTGCATTCACGCAGCGCCTTCCATAATTCATTTCTGTTCACAGAGTCATACGCCTTTTCCAGATCTACAAATGCTGCATTCATTTTCTTTCTGGCATGCATACACTTTTCAATAATTTGTTGCATTGCGAACATCTGATCCACACATCCCCTTCCAGGTATATAACCACACTTGCATTCATACTTGCTGCGTTACCTTTGTGCAAAGGGATAATAATCGCACTCTTTCAATTTTCAAGCACCTTCGTTTGTTCTATACACAACTCTATCAGTTTGCACAAACATTCAATCAGCACCCCAAACCCATACTTAAGCATTTCACTTGTTATACCATCTACACCAGCTACTTGGCCATTCTTCAGAGTTCTCGCCGCCTTCCATACTTCATCTACGTTGCATTCAAACTTTTATTATCTACGTTTTCAAACAGTATATTATTACTCTCTTCATCATTCATACAGTCATCTGTATCCTTCTGGCCACCACAAAACAGCGTACAGCATCGTCCCAAACAATTTCATTTCTATTGTTAACAACGCCATTCTCACATGCTTATTTCCACCCTTACTTGTCTTCTTTACCCGTTTCCAAAACAAGTTTTTATTCCCTTCAAAATCACTCTGCATTTTTCACCCTCCTTCTCTCTCAGTTGTTCTTTGTTTGCCTTCACTACTTCTTTTGCATATCGCCGTTTCTCCTTATATACTTCCTGAAGTTGCTCTCTTAACTCAACATCTTTTATGCAATCATTCTCTTATATGCGCCACTTTCTTTTCCTCGGCAACATTTTTCACCTCATCGTTCCAGCATGCATTTTTATGACATGTACCAATCATTGTCGTTCCAAATACTTCCAAAGCACATTTTATTACACTGTTCTTCAAACAATCCCATGTTTTCTCCACATCTTCAAACTTCAGAGCATTATCTCATTCCTGTTTGCATTCATACAACTCTCTCTCTCTCCAACATAGTAGCGTACTCTCTTTGAATCGACTTCTAACAAGTGTTTTACTTTCACTCTTGATTGTCTCACATTGTTCGGCTAAGATCAATTCTGGACAAAACTAGAAAATGATCGGTCCCACTGTCAGATCCTACAATTACTCTCGTGTGTTTTAACAGTTCTTTTAAACTTTCATCAAACACAACCAAATCAATTATATTTCTCGCATTTGCCCTTTGCCATGTGTATGTCCTTATGTTTATACCATGTGTTTGATACAAACAGTTCTCTTTCCATACATATACTCACTAACATATCTCCATTTTCATTCATTCTTGGATCGCTAAACAGACCTATCACATGCTCAGTATATTCTCTGTGTATTGCGATCCAACTATTCATATCACCTAATCCTTTCACGTTTGTCTAATACATTTTCCAACTCCTACCAAAACTGCTCACACCCCCTATCGTCATTCACTGGGGCATAACATGCTACTACAAAATCTTTCTAAAGCCCACTTTCATTTTAACCCATAAAATGCAGGAAGAAACCAATTCATATTGTTTCATGCATGCTTTTGCTTGATCCTTTAAAATTAAACAAACACCTTTCGCTCCGAACTCATTGCTCCCTACTCCAGACCACAAACCCAACGTACCGTCATCTAATTCAACAACATCTTTTCCATTCTGCTTCGTTTCATTCAAACACAGCACATGAATGCGTCTTTATTTCATTTCGTTCATGATTTCATTGTCTTTACCGTACACTCCTGACATTCCAAGTACCAAATCTTTATTCCAGATTCATAAGCTCGTTATCTGATGGGCCAGATATTTTCCGTCTCAGTCGCCCACCATGACTTTGACGGTCCGAGGCTTTCACAAAGGTCTTGCTAATAGTGTTAATTAGGTTGACCCAGGTTACCAGTCTAGATCGCAACCGTGCCGTTGTAGTCGTACTAATGGTAACGACACCTAACCGTTTATGTTTGGCATGTTTAGCCTCTCTGCCACAGAGTTCGCCACGATTTCCAGTCCTCCAGGTGTGCCTAACGTTTTTCAATACAAGCTAAAACTTCCCCTTCCAAGGGGGTTACCTTGTAAGCCAGCAGAAATTTGCCCGTGCTATGACCACAAGGGGGTACATGCTGTGCACTGATACACATCGAGCACAAAATTGACACGTTTATGATTATAATCGTTGAAATTAGTTTGTTGAAAAGTGTAAGGTACCTTTCTAATAAAGAATTTGTTAGAACGTTATTGTATACATACAAAAACGTTAGTTGTAAAGATTACAATGTGTATAACCTTACGTAAACTGGGCAACAACCAGCGGATTTACCCTACATTAAGTTATTATATTTATTGCTAATCTACGAATTAGAATGTATATTCCATAGCTATCCAAACTAAAAGAGCTAAAAATGTTTAAATTCTGTAAAATTTCTATGCCGCTAACATAGGTTTGTACAACCTTGCGAGAACCATGTGGATCCTGAAACCAATTGTTAAAAGGTAGACCTCTACATCCTAATTACAAATAAAAATATTTTAGAAACCGTACTATAATATTTTAGTCAAAGTACAAGAAAACATAGGCTGTGTCATACTTTACTTTAGTTACATAATTTGAACCCTCCCCGACACCATAGGTGTTAAAAAAGTAAACCTTTTAAGTTTAATATACATATTATTTATGTTAAAAGAAGTAGGTGTCTACCAGGTCCAGATTATATAGCCCAGTTTCTAATTTTCCATCTACTTTCAAAAATTTGTTCCTATATAATACCTTTAAGCTTTATATACAAATCCTTAACACTATCCTGAGATTCTTTAGTAAGGGATAAGGCATGTATCTGCTTCATTAAATTTTGCTCTGATTTTTTCAAACATTCAGTTTCATGTGTTAACTTGCTGATAATATTATTTAAATATAGACTGCCTTTATGATTCTGGTCATGTTGCTAAAAATTATTCTTTACATTTAGGTTTTAACAAGTAATAAACTCTACACACGTCTACAAATAGAATAAAATTAGAAAAGTGTTCTTGCAAGTCAGCGTATCTGCTAATATCCATATTCTTTCAAGTTAAATTCGTTAAACTGAAAAAAAATTTGAATTGTTTAATAGCTAGTAACGCCCTCACTAGATGGCACACGACACAACTGGCAATTTAGACGAAGCAAGGAAGAATCACACTTATCACATACGCTGTTAATTTATAGGTTAAAATTTGCCACCACAATTTATTCATGAATTTAAAGAAGTTCTAAGTAATAAAGCTGCATGATACATATACAAGTAAATTCAGGATTCCATGTAGTTATTTGGGTAAAGCGTTGATGCTCCTAAAATTTCCACATCATGGCCAATACATTAAAACCGGAGTAAGTGCATATTGTTTTAATCGCGCTGGCTCCGCAACGGTTGTAACAGTATATGGGGTCGGTTGTGTTGTAACATCCGTTGTAAAATAATAAAAGACACAAACTAAAAACTATTTATTCCTAAATGTGAAACAACAAAAAAAGAACAAAGATTAATATTATTAAAACAAAATAAAGAGCTATTGTGAGTGACAATTATGGCAAACGTAATATGTAGTTTGCTGAGTACTATTTGTGAGACAACCTTTACATTCTATGCAGCGAATCCACTGTTTAGAGGGTCTACTTAAACTAGGATTCTAAGCAAACCACCTAATAACATTCTTAAATGTAGACGCTTTGATCTTCTTAGTTTGTGACATGTTTTCGTTCATCATCAATAGGTCTTCAGTCCTGGAACTGGTTAGTCGCGTCTCCCATTTTGAACTAACCTACACATTTCCCTGAATTTTGCACAGTCTGCATCTATCACTATCTGATCTAGGTCTACATCTATCTCCTTTTCCTATCTCTGCTTGTAATATATCCCGTACTATTCCCCAAAAATGCCTTAGTACGTATTCTGCTCTTCTATTTTTCCTATTTTTTCCCCGCAGATATCTTTATTCCCCTACTACTTCTATAACCTATTAGTTATTACCTTTGTCTGTCCATGCTATCATCTCATCTGAAGCACAGCATTCCAAAATGCTGTTACCGTTTTTCTGTCTGCTTTTCCAACTGCCTGCATTTCATAGGCGTACTGTACAGTGCTCCACACATGCTTTGAACAATTTTCTTCTTGTTTCTATGTTTGATGTCTTTGATTATAGGCGCTGTTGTTTCTTGTTAGATGTCTCCGTTAACACAACTTTTCTTTTTTTTTTGTTTTGTATTAAATTAGAAAGGTTCCACTCATTCTTTTTTTGTCTTTTTCTTCATATTTGACTCGTATTATCTCTTTCTCAGGAGTGTCTTGGTAGATTTTCTTATCTTCTTTCCTCTGTTTCCTTTCTTTCTTGGAAGTGCCTTTAGAAAGGATCTAACACTTTCGGGAGAAGAATACTTTATCGGGGTTGGGAGATAGCTCATGTAGACCTGCCTGAGTTTCAATATTGGCAACTTAATAGCATGTCTGCAATTTTTCAACAGGGCTAAAAATATTAGGCGATGTTGAAGAAAAATTCTCAATGAGCCTTAATGAATCTCTTGATGTTGATGGGGTATCTTACACAGTAGTTTTTAACACTTCTTTTCTTATACTTCTCGCGTACGTATTCAGCGCCACTGCTACAGTTGGCAACACTGATACGATCCACGTTTCATAATATTGCACAATAATGACATAATTACGTGGCAAATTGTATCAAATATCAAACACGTTTACAATGATACAATTTGCCCTTTAAAATGTAAATAAAGCAAAGTACTCACTTAAAACGCGTCTTGCAGTTAATCTCAGGGCCTCTCCTTGTTGTTTTAGGGTGGGTTGCGTCACACTATTGCTGATCCAAATTTATTCGCCTTTCCTCTTTCGTAACGGTACGATAGGATACAGGTAGTGGTACGATAAAAGGTAGAAAGAAGATAGAGGAACCTACATCCTAAAAAAAGAAAAGACAAAAAAACACGGTACAGGTAAACGTTTTCGTTCGACGTCTCTTGGCTAATAATAATGTCGTGTCGCAAACGACGCACTTGCCCATCACTCCACGCCTGCGCATTCTTTTGCGCAAACGCAATTGTCCGAAATGACGGAAATGAACAAGTCTATTTTAAAATAATGGCGGGAATTTAGTCACATATTTAAAAATGTACAATGCCAATTTTGGCATGCAACACATTTACCACAGTGTTATTAACCTCTTCATTTTTTATTTTTGACTGCTCTGACATTTGTTGCAGAGGTCGATCGGCTACATATGGTAGGGAATAATTTAGGTCATTAAATATATTTCTATTTAAAAGAAAAATTCCAGTGCATCTGAGTTCTGCCTGGATATTTGTTTGTGCCACTGCGGAGGATAGGGCGTCGCTTATAATTCCTGGAATATGGTAAATCGTCAATGTCGGTCTCTCATGGTTATACATCCACGAACCACATGCAAAACATAAACTGACCGGTCTTATGGCTGTAATTTATGTGAAACGACAGGATCATAATCCAATTTTCTTGACAAAAATCCAAGACACTAATAGAAATGTGCGATGAATAATTATCTAAGAGTAAGAGAATTTATGATAGTTAGAGGAGGATGTATATTTTTGAAAATGTTTAAGATAAGTAAGGAACTCCGTTTCTTGCATCCATCCACATAAATTTCCGTCTCTAATCTCTCTGTGGGACCATCCATTACAAAATGATCCTGATATCTAAGCCTGGAAAATGTAACCATGAGAAGAATAGAATCGCCAATAGCGTTTACTGCCACAGTGACAGTAACAAATATTCCTCTTTCGGTAGAAGTTACAGAACCAATCTGTCTTATTCCTCTTTGGTAACAACTTTATTGGGCACTATGGTAACACCTGTCTCGTCCGCATTGGGGTTGTGTTTTCATACTTGTAAACCAATCTTTTGTTGTCACCTATTTTTCTGTCCACGGAGGTGGTTTTAATAAGTTATATTTTACTGCCAATTCAATTGCTAATCCTCTGACGTTTTTAGGACACAAGCCATAATAAATCGAAGCCTTTATAATATATTTTGACATTGTCTGCTCCTGCTATCACTAAAAATTTTGTTGCGCGCTTTCTAGCCCATGGAAATCGGCAATTCATTATTTGCTGCAGTTTCTTTCTTTTATTCGTAGCATTCTGTAGTAAATATTTTTGGTAAGTTTTTAAATATGTGACTGATTTCGCGCCAATTTTAAAAAAAAAGACTCGTGCGTGCATTTCCGTCACTTGGGATAGTTGCGTCGGCGCTAGAGAATGCGCAGACGTGGAGTGGGAAGCGGCGGTTTCACACGACGGACTGAACGAGACGTCGAACAGTGAAGTTCACCGGTGTCTTTTATCTTGTCTTTCTCTTAAAATGTAGGTTCCTCTATCGTACCCATTATCGTTCCTTACCTGGTTGACCCTTTATCGTACCGCTACAGAAAGAAGAGGGAAGACTAATTAATTTGGTTTCAACGAGGGCAAAGAGTGACCCACGCCCAACTAACGCCGAGATTCCCGAAGAAAAGCATGGCTTCTGCCGCAAGAATAACCGCAATGCCTTGAAGAGCTCCACATTTTACGTGAGTACATTTTATCTTTTCCTATAAGACTCATCTTATATCCTAATAAATATTTTTTGTATGTGACACAATTTGAGACGTAATACCGTGTTGTGCAATATTATGTACGTTTCTATTATTTTGGCAACGGTCGTAGTGGCTCTTATTAATTACGCCGGGACTTTAGCGGTTATACCTTAGACTATAACAGTCGCGGGCATTATAACAGTGGCGGCCAACATGGAGTGCCACTTTTATAACTACCGCGACTGTTATAGTCTAAGGTATAACCGTTAAAATTTCGGCGTAATTGATAAGAGCCACTACGACAGTTGGCAACATAATAGACACGTACATAATATTGCACAACAAGGTATTACGTCATTTTTGCGTTTCAAATTGTTTCACATACAAAAAATATTTATTAGGATAAAAGCTGAGCCTTATAGGAAAAGATAAAATGTACTCACGTAAAATGTGGAGCTCTTCACAGCATTGCGGTTATTCTTGCGGCAGAAGCCATGCTTTCCTTCGGGGATCTCGGCGTTAGTTGGGCGTGGTCGGTCTTCGTTCTCGTTGAAACCAAATTAATTTGTCTTCCTTCTTTTTTCTGTAGCGGTACAATAAAGGATCAACCAAGGTAAAACGATAATAAGTACGATAGAGGAACTTACATTTTAAGAGAAAAGACAAGATAAAAAAACACCGGTGAACTTCACTGTTCGACGTCTTGTTCACTAGTGCCGTCGTGTCGTAAAACCGCCACTTACTTCCGCACTCCACGTCTGCGCATTCTCTAGCGCCGATGCAACTATCCCAAGTGACGGAAATGCACGCACAAGTCTATTTTTAAAAATTGGCGCGAAATCAGTCACATATTTAAAAACTTACCAAAAATGTTTACATAGCCGATTTTCGGCATGTAACAAGTTATTAATTTACACATAATTGTTAATACTACAACTATCGAGTTCTACCGACCCTACGTGGATTTGTTACTACTGACCCTGACTGCGATTTTTTGTTTTAATTCGGTTTTTAGGGCTTGCCTTCAATATCAATGGATCAAAATATTACTTATAAAGGGTGAGCCAGTCAAACCTGTATTTTTGAAAAGGGCGGGAGAGCCGTGAAAGTGGGCGGAGTGAGTTAGCAAAGTTTTTATTGTGTCCCCCACAACTACACATTTCAGTCGCCATGGAGCACTGGTCTAAACGACAACGTTCATTCGCTGTGAAAGCGTTTTAACAAAGTGGTAGTTATGCAGCCGCTTAGCGTCATTTCCGTACGAATTTTCAAATTAATCGAAATAAGCCAGTGCAGTCTATTAATTCAATGAAATTGTGGGTGACAAACTTTGAAGCAATTGGTGAAACTAGAAGCAGAAGGGGTGGCAGTGTAAGATCAGTGCGAACTCCGGCGAATATTGACTGCGTGAGAGTTGCTGTGGAAAGAAGCCCTCGGAGATCGGCGCGTCGACAGAGTGCTGCGCTTGGCATGACAAACACGAGCGTCCGAAGAATCTTAAGGTTAGATTTACTCCATCACCTACACAAAATTCAGGTTGTTCAGGCTATGAATAAAAACGATTTTGCAGCTCAACGGCGTTTTTGTAAAACGTTGTTGGACATGTTTGATGAAAACGAGAACCTTGTTCACAACCTGTGGATGAGCGATGAGGCACATTTCCATCTCTCCGATATTGGAGTGATGAAAACTCTCAACAACTCCATCAAAAACCACTCCATTCAAGCAAGGTAACAGTCTGGTGCGCAATGTCCTCATTGGGAATCATAGGCCCGTATGTTTTTGAAAATAACAGGGAGCAAGCAGTTACTGTGAATGCACAACGCTATTCGAAAATGTTGCAATCGTTCTTCATTCCTCAGCTTCGTCAACAAGGAATGAACAATGAAACCGTATTCCAGCAAGACGGTGCCACAAGTCATACAACCTGTGTGAGCATGAATGTTCTCAACAATGTTTTTTCAAATCGGGTTATATCCCAAAATTGAGCAATTTCTTGGCCACCCCGATCACCCGACCTCTCAGTGTGCGATTTTTTTCTTGTGGGGGTACCTGAAGAGTAAAGTCTTTGAACAACGACCTCCAACGCTTGGGGAACTCAAGGGGAGAATCCGGTTGGAAATCGAGAGAATTGCTCAGCGTATGTTTCGTTATGTGATGGGCAGTTTCAGAAATCGCCTACAAGAATGTCTCAATCGGGAAGGACGCCATCTTACTGGCGTTATTTTTAAACAGTGAATGCTGTTTCTTAAATGCTTTTTAATGTACATTATGATAGTAACAATAAAATTTTGAAATATCCATCCGTTTATTTTTTACAGTCATTTCAAGAATGCAGGTTTGACTGGCTCACCCTGTATAATGAAAAATAAATGAAAAAACAATATTTTAGGAATCTCTTACCTGGATTATTCAAAACATGGTCACAATTTAATGACACAGCAATTTAGTTACTTTCGGTACGTAAAAATTAAAATTATTCTTTATACACGTCCCTATTAGCTAAAAACTAGATGAAAACGAAACGGTAGATACCCGCTCACTTGGCTGTACCATCCGACGTTTAGATGGCTTCCCACCATTTAGATTTTAAGATTTAACGGCATTGTTACTTTCGCTCCCTGTTGCTTTCGACCCCGGGTTACCCTACATTTAACCATACCTTGCTTTTTATACATTTACAATCTCTGTATGAAAATTAACATATACAAAGGGTAACTGTATTAAATGGTCGTGCAAATTCAACTCGAGGCGAATTATTTTTCTTACTTATTTGACCTTACAAAATCAACTGTATAATCTGTCCCTTATTGTAAATCAATTTACTTTTTTGTGCCTGTATATCTGAAATTCAACCAAACGCTTGTTTGAGTTTGCTTTGGTATTTGAATCAGATTGAAATTTTAATATTAACGGGAGATGAAATCACAGGAATTGTAGTTACATATTGGATGTAATAATAAATTTAATGCAAACGTACAAAAAAAATTTTTAATAATTTTGTGAGTCTACAAAGCGCTTCCCTTTATATAAGTATTGATTTTCTTCCTGTACCCACATGATTTGGAGGGTAAATTCAGAACTAAACATTGCATTCTGTGAACCAGACAGACTTAGTACGCAAACGCCGTGGCCTATGTCTTGGTAATCTCGTCTAATATTGATCCTGTCTATTGGCCACGTTTGCATTTAGGGTTTTTATTAAATTTTTTGGATAACAAATAATTGCCAATGATGATTGTTATTTGCAGTGAAAATTCTATTTGATATATGATCTAAATATATATTATTATATATTGGGTGTCTGGTACAGCTTAGGAAATTTATGCAGCAATACGTTTGGCAACGTGTAAATTGTCGCATAATAATGACGCACGCCCACTCTAATGCCAAATGTTTTGTAACATCGTGTAATTACTACTTTTTTATCATTTTGGCCAAGGATTTTTTTTTTATTGAGCTGTATATGCCCTCTGTAACCCCTATTAAAAAAACTAATGCCTTTTTCTCCGTTTTCTACATGTCATATCCCCCATAGTTGGCTAGCCTGGATCCTACTGCAAATGTTTGTTCAGTAGCCAAGATGGAGTTTCCGAGTTAGTTGCGTTGTCTCTTTAAGCGTAAAATATCTTTAATTATTGGTGATAATCACATAAACATATTTAAATAAGTGGTTGTTTCTCAATTATTGATAGTTTTTGTGGTTGACTGAGTTTAACAAAGGTACGTTGTTATATACGGTACAAATTCTTCCTTGTAGCAGGAAAATTTTACAGATTATGCGTTCTTTGTTCCATAAATTAAATACGCAATAATTCAGTTGGATGTGTAATGATCTAACTTCGAAATTTCATGTTTTTATTGTTGTTTTTGTTTACATTTTCCTGATACATAACCATTAATTAGAAATTTCATATATTTATTACCGATTTTTGTATTAGTGCTTGTAAGTGAGATATGGATGATGCTTCGGATGATAATTCACTTGCTAGAGAAATGCCTGTACCAGTAGAAAATGGCGTGCTTTCAAATGATGCTGATAATACGAGAGAAAGTGAAGTATCAAAATTTAATGGTGATACTAATTCAGAGGAACTGTCTGATAGTGATCCTAGTTCAGATTGTGCAACACCTGCTACAAACACAGACTCGGAAATTAATTTAAAACGCAAATTAAGGAGTTCCAATGTTGGTAGTAGAAGTAGTAAAAAGTTAAAGGGCGAAAGCGATTTTATACCACCTACAAATCCGTATTTTAACGAATCACTGTTTGAATTGTCTGGATTGCACCAAAGTAATTCTGCTGACGAAAACCAAGATCAAGATGAAGATGAACCAACATACAACAATGGTACAATTGATACACAGGATGTTCAGGTAAGTTATTTTTTCTTCCATAGACCTATTGATTACATGTATTGTTACCAAGCTTGTCTATGTGCATCAGCAACAATTCGTTGTTTATTTGATGCATTAAAACATTTTTGAAGTTGAATTTTTAATGTTGATTTTGTATAAATGGCGTATTTTTTAGTGGTATAGATTTTGGTTTTAAACTATATATATCAACAAACAAAAAAATATGTTTATTTTATAATCTTTTCGTAATCATTGAAATTTCTGGCTGTTTGGTTGTTGATGGTTTAGTAAAACATCTTGTTATTCATTAAAATTAATCCTACACAAAGAGATGAATTAAATTTTTAAATATTTGACAATTGCATATTATTTAGAAAATAGCCAACTATGATGTGATTTTAGTTCCACTAGCAAGATGGCTACTAGAATAATATTATCAATGCCTGTAGCCTAGGGTGGGGCTGAACTGAATTATTTTGCTATATTTCTACCAAATTTTTTTTGAAGCCAATAGATATGACTTTATGGTAATGATCTGTGTCAACGTGCAATAGAACGAACCCAAAACGAAAAGTTTGTTCAATTAATGATAAAATATGTTTCGGGAGAAAGTGTCGAATATTTGTTATAACTTAATGTAACAATTCAAGTGTATTTATTAAAGTATCAACCCTTGAGGTGATGCACATGTTATCCAATACATCAGTTTTGCTCCACATGCTATTTTTAAATTTTAATTAAGGGGCACATGCATTTAGTTATGTAACACTGATAATTTTGTTATCTAATGGTAGATATATTCATGAATTCTTAACAATACCCTTGTACTGGAATGAATTGATTTCATATGTAGAATGATAGTAAAACTATTTAATTGTGTATTGATAGTTATTGAGAGATAAATGCTAAGATACAAATGGTACTAAACAGTATATTTGTTCATATTGATAATGTAGAAAAAGATTAAAACATTTGTGAATATATTGTTGGTAACAAAGAGTATAATATTACAGGCAGCCAAGTGATAATGGGTGCTAATGTATGGAATAATGAACAACAGTTTAGACAAATTTATTATGTAGGAAGAGACTTGTACTCTATAGAATAGGCATTCAGAATTGTGGCTGAGAAAATGCCACAAGCAAAATATATTTTACTTCTGGCCAGGGCCGATTTGTAGAGTCAAATTTTTAAATTACAATAATTTTTTCCAAAGATATATTGCTATGAAGCCCCCCTCATGTTTGTCTAGCCCTATAATGAACGTCCAGTTTCTTGCTGAACGCCACCACTCTGTTTTTCTAATATTTTCTAATTTTAATTATGCCACGACTAGCCCAGTTTAATTCACACAGAGTGCACAACGTTACGATGATCAAATTAATTTACCCCTTTAATTCTTACCTGTTTGAATTGATAAAACGAAGTCAATCAATATTTGTATAATGAAAGGAAATAATATCTACACTTCACAATTTTGTAATCCCTTAAATAAACACTTCAATCAATTAATATTATTTGGATTATTTATCCCAAAATTTATATCCCTTTAATTTAATTTAAAGGCACCAAAAACGACATCTTTTACTAAAAGATCTGGAACGTTCAAGACCTGTTATCCTTATCATGTAAATTTCAACGTATTAAATATTTTTGTTGACTCCTTCAAATTTGAGAAAAAAATATATTCAGTGTTTAAATTTAAATCTGAAAAGATTCCTTATACTAGTTAGCTCTGGCCTGTGATATCCTGATTTGCTGTTGCGTGTTGTGGATCAACACCCCCTTATTATCTTCAATTGAAAACCAATGCTCTGCTTTGTACTCCTTCACGTGCTTTGAACTAATAGTTTTGTTACTCCTTATTTCCAAAATTCACCTCGTGCTTTGCTTTATATTTTTCTGGATACTCCTTAGATCTCTCCACTTAATTACAAACTGGATTTCTGAATACCACTCAGAAGTTGTGAATACCAGACTTAGATCCTTCTTAATATCACACTTAGAATTCGTAGGTTTCTTAGATACACCCTTGAAGTCGTAGGTTTCTTAGATTTTTATACACACCTTAGAATTAGACTTGGATTTCTTAGAGACACCCACCATAGAATTCGTAGGTTTCTTAGAAGCCGTTTTCCACAAAACGGCAAACGCTTTTTCATATATCTTCAATGTAATTCGCCATCAACTATTATTACACAACACCACTTTTCACAATAATATAATTTAAAATTTATTTATTTGACGCGTAAATATTCGAGTAAGAGTGTTGCAGGTTTGACGTGCTTCAAATTGAGACTGCCCTTTCTTATCAACTCAGGGCGTTATATAGTTTTTGCTATCTACATTTGGATTGGTTTGTCCAAACAGCCTTACAAAGTGTTGGAACCAACCATGTTTGTTTTGGATATTCCTATTAGTTTTCAAGCTGATTTCTGATGAAACTATTCTGTAGTTCCGTATCATGCTGGTATTTGCTATTGTTTTACGATCTTTGACCACCTGTTTTGTTATTATTGATGGACTTTAATTTAGCTTATGTCTGTTGTTTTTTTAGATAAAGCTTTTGGAGAATTGAACAACATAACTGATGTAATATGAGTGATGTCAATCCACATGTTCTTGTTGGTCTAGTATTTAAAACTTATTTTTGAAAGTGCGTTTCTTATCAAAGCGCTTTATTATTCCTTCTTTATTACAAGCGTAATTGCATGAAGATTTACTAGGTTTTATTTTATCTCATGCGTATCTATTTTATAAACTTATTGAATGCTTCTCGATGTAGTTTAATTACATGTATAATTATTTCTCTGCTGAATACGTGTTTCCTTATTGAAAGATAGGCTTACTGGCATTGATTAAAGTTAATTGTGGTTCTTATACAGGGTGTTAAATGTTTGCTATTTACATAATGTGCGAATTATTTATTTTCCTGCTAAATAAATGCAGTTTTCTGATTCCTATTGCTATTTACAGTTACTACGCGACCCTTACGACTCAATACACCCCCGAACAACCCATTAGCACAACATTATTCCCTCGAATTAAAATATAAAATTTTAGAGCAATGTCATTTTTGGCGCCCAACGTGAAGTTTGTTTTATTTTACCAAATCTATTTCCCCCTTGTTATTCCTCTATTTACATCTACTTAATCTTATACCTTTGTCCTATTTTACTACCCTATTTATGCATATACTTAAATTTATTTTACATTTTATCCACTTATTTGTGTCCCTTTGTATGGGTGAATTAAATTTATGTGGAACTTCCCCCTTATTGCTCCTGGATCTATGTCCTTTAACTTATATTTGTTTGTTTCCTGCTCTATAAATATACCCTCACTATTTATTCTATATCCCAAAAATTTAACTTTATCTTGAAAAAATTCACACTTCTTTAAATTTAATTTTAAACCTGCTATATTTAATTCTCATAAAATTCTTTCCAAATGTACAAAGTGTGGTTCAACACCATCACTGAAGATCAAAACATCATCCACGTAGTGGATACAAAATTTCTCATAGGGTCCCAAAATACTTTGCATAGCTTGCACTAATGCAGCCGTACTCGAGAACAAATCAAACGGGACCACTTTAAATTGGTATATTCGCCCTTCTACAGAAAAACCCGTATATTTCCTCGATTCTGCACTAATGGAATTAACCAAAATGAATTCTTCAAGTCTATTTTGGTAAAGATTTTCTTACTACCTACCTATCCTCGCCAATATGCTATCCATTGTTGGTGGACAATTGTATTGCGGTTTTGTTCGCTTATTAATCTTACTTGCATCTAAGCATAACCTGATGCTATCATCAGTTTTCTTCACAACGACTAATGGATTCACAAAGTGTGTACTTGAGTTTGCGATTCTTTTTAATTTTCTTTGGGAATTAAACCACTTATATTTTTTAAAATCAACTTTATTTACGTTTCGATCCATGACCTAAGATCATTGTCAAAATAATAAAAACTTCAAGTTTGACATTTATGACATAAATTGAAGGTGACTTTGATTGAGTTTTCGATGATACCTTCACGTAACATTTGTTCTATTTCTTCTTTTACTCTATCCCTGAATGCTGCTGGAATAGGATGTAATTTAGTATTAAACGGTTCGGTGTTTACTACTTCTAACTTGTGCTCATAATCTGTGGCAATTCTTGATTCCGACTCTATTAATTCTAAACGCTTTTCTAATAATAAATTCACCCTGTTTCTCAAATCTTCTGGACATTCAATCTCCTCATTTGCATTCCCCCCATCATGTATTTCATCCTCAAATTGGTTAATATTTACGCAGTCACCCTCAACTTCTACATTCCCCTCTCCATACCATTTAATATATTCTCCATTGCACTCTATTTCTTTGCATCTGCATTTATTTTCAGCTTGTGTATAACCTTCATCCCAAATATAATATCTATCTTTAGTCCAGGTACAACCATACAATCATTCTCCAATTTTACATCCCCCATTTCACATTTCAGAATTACCATTTCACTTATTCTAGCAAATTTCTTATTATTTGGTGCCACCAAATTATACCTCGTTATAGGTATCGTCTTATCCATCAATTTCTCTCGTTTAACAAATTTTTCCGCAACAAGTGATGCTTCTGCCCCAGTATCAATCAATACTCTAACTATATTATTTTCCACCTTTAAATTAACTATAGGTAATAAGTTTCTTTCTAATTCATTGTCCGTCTCATGTTTAATAAATTCCCGCTGATGTTCGTATCTGTTTATTCGTATGGGCTTACTTGGTTCTTTCGTATCTTAAAATTTTGGTTTTGCGTGGAAGGTCTTGCCTGACTCGTTATCTCTGCATATGTGTGATTGTGTCCTTCGATCCTCACATTCCTGTCTACTTATTTCTTGCCTTGGTATCCAACCTGAATTTCTATTATGCCTGAAATTATTATTAAAGTTATTGTAATTACCCCCTATTAAAATTTCTCCCATAATTATTTTGTTGAAAATTAATTCTCCGAGTGTCAGTGCTTTTTTGCATCCTCACAAAATTTGTGTGTTGATTCCTAGTGTTATCCTCTGTTCTATAATTTGTTCCTACTTCATCATACCTTTGTAGATATTCTATAAATATGTCCCGATCTACTATGTTCTGTATTGTGATATATTGTTTTACTTCTGCGTTGAAATGTCCTGCCAAATATTTTATAATTTGTTTATCCTGTAAAGGAGGATCTAATTGTTTTGCTACGCTAAACTTTCCTATATCATATAATTCCCGGGTCATTCCTGTATCTGAATTATATTTTCCCATGCTCGGGTTATATCTTACTTTGTCTTGTTGATTATCCCCTCCAAAGTGTCGTAAAAATTTTTGTTCAAACTGTTGAAATGTTTCTACCTTGCTTTCTACTAAGTTATACTACATTTCTGCTCCCCCTTTTAACATCGATTTTACAAATTTAATTTATATTGCTCGTCTGTTGAGCCCTGTACTAACATTTTAATATTTTTCAAAAAGATTTTTGGATTTAATTTACTGTCCCTGTAAAATTTGGTGTATTGGTCTATAGAAAGATTCGGTTGAATTAGCCTCATGGGTTCCTTAACATTAAAATTTCTTAAATTAGTTTTTAAATTACCTATTTCCCGATTTATCGTTCTGAATTCTATTGCACAATTTCCCTCAACGTTTTGTATTTTAGTATCTAGATTTGCGAATTTGTCGTTTGTCTCACTTTCACATGTTTCTTGTTTAGATTTCACCATTCTAACATGATCCCACACACAGTCAATTTCATACGTAATCCTCACAATTTTTTCTTGCATTTGTGCTCTCATCTCTGCAATTGTTTGGTTAGTTTCCCTTAATCCGTCGCTCAGACTTTTTATTTCCTTGCCTAGTTTTTCACTATTTTCCTCAATTTTTGTAGTCATGGTTTTCATCGCCTCTTCATTTTTGTCTATTTTATTGTTCAGTGCCATTAAAATCTCCATCATCTTTGCTTCTCGTGAGGTCTGCTGTTCTTCGCTAGAACTTTTTTCAAATGTACTCTCCTGGATTATACTCTCTTGGGATTCTCTTTCTATTTTTGAAAAATTATATTTACACTAAATCTTAAATACTACAATAAATTAGCCTAAATTTAATTAATATACAAATTTCTCTGAATTTTTCTAGTTTTGGTGATTTTTCTCAAATTACTACTCTTTATTTATAGCCCTAGTTTAATTTAATAATTTTATTTTGTTATATTCAAGTTCCACGGTCGGATTGTCAAATTTATTGTGATATTATTCTCGTATCTACGTTAATGTGCTATATTTTATTGTGGTAAAATGTTCTCGCCCTACGGTCTGGTCGCCATATTAATTTGCTATGAAGTCCCTCTCACACTTATCTAGCCCTATAATGAACGTCCAGTTTCTTGCTGAACGCCACCACTCTGTTTTTCTAATATTTTCTAATTTTGCCACGACTAGCCCAGTTTAATTCACACAGAGTGCACAACGTTACGATGATCAAATTAATTTACCCCTTTAATTCTTACCTGTTTGAATTGATAAAACGAAGTCAATCAATATTTGTATAATGAAAGGAAATAATATCTACACTTCACAATTTTGTAATCCCTTAAATAAACCCTTCAATCAATTAATATTATTTGGATTATTTATCCCAAAATTTATATCCCTTTAATTTAATTTAAAGTCACCAAAAACGACATCTTTTACTAAAAGATCTGGAACGTTCAAGACCTGTTATCCTTATCACGTAAATTTCAACGTATTAAATATTTTTGTTGACTCCTTCAAATTTGAGAAAAAAATATATTCAGTGTTTAAATTTAAATCTGAAAAGATTCCTTATACTAGTTATCTCTGGCCTGTGATATCCTGATTTGCTGTTGCGTGTTGTGGATCAACACCCCCTTATTATCTTCAATTGAAAACCAATGCTCTGCTTTGTACTCCTTCACGTGCTTTGAACTAATAGTTTTGTTACTCCGTATTTGTAAAATTTACCTCGTGCTTTACTTTATATTTTTCTGGATACTCCTTAGACCTCTCCACTTAATTACAAACTGGTTTCTGAATACCACTCAGAAGTTGTGAATACCAGACTTAGATCCTTCTTAATATCACACTTAGAATTCGTAGGTTTCTTAGATACACCCTTGAAGTCGTAGGTTTCTTAGATTTTTATACACACCTTAGAATTAGACTTGGATTTCTTAGAGACACCCACCATAGAATTCGTAGGTTTCTTAGATACACTTTAGAAGCCGTTTTCCATAAAACGGCAAAAGCTTTTTCATATATCTTCAATGTAATTCGTCATCAACTATTATTACACAACACCACTTTTCACAATAATATAATTTAAAATTTATTTATTTGACGCGTAAATATTCGAGTAAGAGTATTGCAGGTTTGACGTGCTTCAAATTGAGACTGCCCTTTCTTATCAACTCAGGGCGTTATATAGTTTTTGCTATCTACATTTGGATTGTTTTGGACATTCCTATTAGTTTTCAAGCTGATTTCTGATGAAACTATTGTGTAGTTCCGTATAATGCTGGTATTTGCTATTGTTTTACGATCTTTGACTACCTGTTTTGTTATTATTGTTGGACTTTAATTTAGCTTATGTCTGTTTTTTTTAGATAAAGCTTTTGGAGAATTGAACAACATAACTGATGTAATATGAGTGATGTCAATCCACATGTTCTTGTTGGTCTAGTCTTTAAAACTTATCTTTGAAAGTGCGTTTCTTATCAAAGCGCTTTATTATTCTTTCTTTATTACAAGCGTAATTGCATGAAGATTTACTAGGTTTTATCTTATCTCATGCGTATCTATTTTATAAACTTATTGAACGCTTCTCGACGTAGTTTAATTACATGTATAATTATTTCTCTGCTGAATACGTGTTTCCTTATTGAAAGATAGGCTTACTGGCATTGATTAAAGTTAATTGTGGTTCTTATACAGGGTGTTAAATGTTTGCTATTTACATAATGTGCGAATTATTTATTTTCCTGCTAAATAAATGCAGTTTTCTGATTCCTATTGCTATTTACAGTTACTACGCGACCCTTACGACTCAATACACCCCCGAACAACCCATTAGCACAACATTATTCCCTCGAATTAAAATATAAAATTTTAGAGCAATGTCATTTTTGGCGCCCAACGTGAAGTTTGTTTTATTTTACCAAATCTATTTTCCCCTTGTTATTCCTCTATTTACATCTACTTAATCTTATACCTTTGTCCTATTTTACTACCCTATTTATGCATATACTTAAATTTATTTTACATTTTATCCACTTATTTGTGTCCCTTTGTATGGGTGAATTAAATTTATGTGGAACTTTCCCCTTATTGCTCCTGGATCTGTGTCCTTTAACTTATATTTGTTTGTTCCCTGCTCTATAAATATACCCTCACTATTTATTCTATATCCCAAAAATTTAACTTTATCTTGAAAAAATTTACACTTCTTTAAATTTAATCTTAAACCTGCTATATTTAATTCTAATGAATTTCTTTCCAAATGTACCAAAGTGTTGTTCAACACCATCACTGAAGATCAAAACATCATCCACGTAGTGGATACAAAATTTCTCATAGGGTCCCAAAATACTTTGCATAGCTTTCACTAATGCAGCCGTACTCGAGAACAAATCAAACGGGACCACTTTAAATTGGTATATTCGCCCTTCTACAGAAAAACCCGTATATTTCCTCGATTCTGCACTAATGGAATTAACCAAAATGAATTCTTCAAGTCTATTTTGGTAAAGATTTTCTTACTACCTACCTATCCTCGCCAATATGCTATCCATTGTTGGTGGACAATTGTATTGCGGTTTTGTTCGCTTATTAATCTTCCTTGCATCTAAGCATAACCTGATGCTATCATCACTTTTCTTCACAACGACTAATGGATTCACAAAGTGTGTACTTGAGTTTTCGATGATACCTTCACGTAACATTTGTTCTATTTCTTCTTTTACTCTATCCCTGAATGCTGCTGGAATAGGATGTAATTTAGTATTAAACGGTTCGGTGTTTACTATTTCTAACTTGTGCTCATAACCTGTGGCAATTCTTGATTCCGACCCTATTAATTCTGAACGCTTTTTTTAATAATAAATTCACCCTGTTTCTCAAATCTTCTGGACATTCAATCTCCTCATTTGTATTCCCCCCATCATGTATTTCATTCTCAAATTGGTTAATATTTACGCAGTCACCCTCAGCTTCTACATTCCCCTCTCCATACCATTTAATATATTCTCCATTGCACTCTATTTCTTTGCATCTGCATTTATTTTCAACCCCAGCTTGTGTATAACATTCATCCCAAATATAATATCTATCTTTAGTCCAGGTACAACCATACAATCATTCTCCAATTTTACATTTCCCATTTCACATTTCAGAATTACCATTTCACTTATTCTAGCAAATTTCTTATTATTTGGTGCCACCAAATTATACCTCGTTATAGGTATCGTCTTATCCATCAATTTCTCTCGTTTAACAAATTTTTCCGCAACAAGTGATGCTTCTGCCCCAGTATCAATCAATACTCTAACTATATTATTTTCTACCTTTAAATTAACTATAGGTAATAAGTTTCTTTCTAATTTATTTTCCGTCTCATGTTTAATAAATTCCTGCTGATGTTCGTATCTGTTTATTCGTATGGGCTTACTTGGTTCTTTCGTATCTTAAAATTTTGGTTTTGCGTGGAAGGTCTTGCCTGACTCGTTATCTCTGCATATGTGTGATTGTGTCCGTCGATCCTCACGTTCCTGTCTACTTATTTCTTGCCTTGGTATCCAACCTGAATTTCTATTATGCCTGAAATTATTATTAAAGTTATTGTAATTACCCCCTATTAAAATTTCTCCCATAATTATTTCGTTGAAAATTAATTCTCCGAGTATCGGTGCTTTTTTGCATTCTCACAAAATTTGTGTGTCGATTCCTAGTGTTATTCTCTGTTCTATAATTTGTTCCTACTTCATTATAGCTTTGTAGATATTCTATAAATATGTCCCGATCTACTATGTTCTGTATTGTGATATATTGTTTTACTTCTGCGTTGAAATGTCCTGCCAAATATTTTATAATTTGTTTATCCTGTAAAGGAGGATCTAATTGTTTTGCTACGCTAAACTTTCCTATAGCATATAATTCCCGGGTCATTCCTGTATCTGAATTATATTTTCCCATGCTCGGGTTATATCTTACTTTGTCTTGTTGATTATCTCCTCCAAAATGTCGTAAAAATTTTTGTTCAAACTGTTGAAATGTTTTTACCTTGCTTTCTACTAAGTTATACCACATTTCTGCTCCCCCTTTTAACATCGATTTTACAAATTTAATTTATATTGCTCGTCTGTTGAGCCCTGTACTAACATTTTAATATTTTTCAAAAAGATTTTTGGATTTAATTTACTGTCACCGTAAAATTTTGTGTATTGGTCTATTGAAAGATTCGGTTGAATTAGCCTCATGGGTTCCTTAACATTAAAATTTCCTAAATTAGTTTTTAAATTACCTATTTCCCGATTTATCGTCCTGAATTCTATTGCACAATTTCCCTCAACGTTTTGTATTTTAGTATCTAGATTTGCGAGTTTGTCGTTTGTCTCACTTTCACATGTTTCTTGTTTAGATTTCACCATTCTAACATGATCCCACACACAGTCAATTTCATACGTAATCCTCACAATTTTTTCTTGCATTTGTGCTCTCATCTCCGCAATTGCTTGGTTAGTTTCCCTTAATTCGTCGCTCAGACTTTTTATTTCCTTGCCTAGTTTTTCACTATTTTCCTCAATTTTTGTAGTCATGGTTTTAATCGCTTCTTCATTTTTGTCCATTTTATTGTTCAGTGCCATTAAAATCTCCATCGTCTTTGCTTCTCGTGAGGTCTGCTGTTCTTCGGTAGAACTCCTTTCAAATGTCCTTTCCTGGATTATACTCTCTTGGGATCCTCTTTCTATTTTTGAAAAATATTTACACTAAATCTTAAATACTAAAATAAATTAGCCTAAATTTAATTAATATACAAATTTCTCTGAATTTTTCTAGCTTTGGTGATTTTTCTCAAATTACTACTCTTTATTTATAGCCCTAGTTTAATTTAATAATTTTATTTTGTTATATTCAAGTTCCACGGTCGGATTGTCAAATTTATTGTGGTATTATTCTCGTCTCTACATTAATGTGCTATATTTTATTGTGGTAAAATATTCTCGCCCTACGGTCTGGTGGCCATATTAATTTGCTATGAAGTCCCTCTCACGCTTGTCTAGCCCTATAATGAATGTCCAGTTTCCTGCTGAACGCCACTGCTCTGTGTTTTTCTAATATTTTCTAACTTTAATTATGTCACGACTAGCCCAGTTTAATTCACACAGAGTGCACAACGTTACGATGATCAAATTAATTTACCCCTTTAATTCTTACCTGTTTGAATTGATAAAACGAAGTCAATCAATATTCGTATAGTGAAAGGACATAATATCTACACTTCACAATTTTGTAATCCCTTAAATAAACCCTTCAATCAATTAATATTATTTGGATCATTTATCCCAAAATTTATATCCCTTTAATTTAATTTAAAGTCACCAAAAACGACACCTGTTACTAAAAAAATCTAGAACGTTCAAGACCCTTTTATCCTCTACGTAAATTTCAACGTATTAAATAAATTTTTGTTAACTCCTTACAGATTAAAGAAAAAATATATTTAGTGTTTGAATTTAAATATGAAATGATTCCTTATACTACTTAGCCTTGACCTGTGATTTTCTGATGAGTCTTTTTCCTTTGGTCTGCTGTTGCGTGTGTTGGATCAGCACCCCCCTTATTATCTTCATTCAAAAAACAATGCCCTGCTTTGTATTCCTTCACATGCTTTGAACCAATAGTTTTGTTACTCCTTATTTCCAAAATTTACCTCATGCTTTACTTGGATTTCTCAACTTAGCTATCCCAATTTCGATACAGCTTGTATTTCTGAATACCACCCTTAGATTTCTCGATTAGATACACCTTATATTTCTTATGTTTCTTAGATTTCTTAGATACACCTTAGAAGTTCTGAATACCAGACTTAGAATTCTTAGATTTGTGAATTAGATTCTTGACTTAGATCCTTCTTAATATCACACTTAGAAGCCCTACATTATTATAAACATTTAATTTAAATTAATTAACAAATTTCTACTCAAGTTTTCAGCAAAACGGCAAAAACTTTTTCATATATCTTCAACGTAATTCGTCATCAACTATTATTACACAACACCACTTTTCACAATAATATAATTTAAAATTTATTTATTTGACGGCTAAATATTCGAGTAAGAGTGTTGCAGGTTAGACATGCTTCAAATTGAGACTGCCCTTTCTTATCAACTATGGGCATTATATAGCTTTTGCTATCTGCATTTGGATTGGTTTGTCTAAACAGTCTTACAAAGTGTTGTAACCAACCATTGTTGTTTTTGGTATTCCTAGGCTTTTCAAGTTTATTTCGGACGAAACTATTTTGTAGTTACCTATCTTGCTGGTATTTGCTATTGTTTTACGATCTTTGACTGCCGGTTTTGTTATTATTGTTGGACTTTAATTTTAACTTTAATTTAACTTTATCTTTTGGAGAATTGAACAAAATAACTGATGTAATATGAGTGATGTAAATGCACATGTTTTTGTTTATGTCTAGTATTTAAAACTTATCTTTGAAAGTGCGTTTTTTATCAGAGCGCTTTATTATTTTTTCTTTATTACAAGCGTAATTGCATGAAGACTTACTAGGTTTTATCTTATCTCATGTGTATCTATTTTATAAACTTATTGAACGCTTCTTGAAGTAGTTTACTTGCATATATAATTATTTCTCGCGCGCCCATCTGTCAATGACGTCACCAATATACAAATTAAATGCGCAATTGACGAATATATATATATATATATATATATATATATATATATATAAATATATATATATATATGTATATATTGCTATATTGCTTGAAGGGGAGCAAATGTTAAGAGAGGGTATCATTGAGAAAGCAGGAGAATCAAGAATAGATAAGGGTTTTTCTGTAAAAGGGCATATATACAGAGTCGGGGGGTCCAATTTGGTTTGTCTTTGAGTGCAGCTGCATTAATTAAAGATATACAGAGCGGTATAGGACCTGATAAAGGAGTTCACGTACCAATAGATCCAGAGTAAATTTAATATATCCTTATAAAGAGTGGGATTAAGATGTAGGAACCATTGTATATAGGGATTGATTAATTTTAGTATGAAAGATTTAGGATAGGTATAGATAAAATAGGGAAATGGGCGTAAGATTAGGATACATGTAAATAGCTAGGGGGATTAAAAAGCGGAATAATTGAATAAGACATAGACAGTTATGGTACAGATAGTTCAGGTGATAAATACAAATGTAGAGAAATGAAAATGCAAGAATTTTGGGACCAATGTGGATTTTGTCTTCCTGTTGGGCGCCAAAATATCATTGATCAAAAATTTTATATTTTAATTTGGGGGTAAAGTGTTATGATAATTGTGTTATTTAGGAGTATATGGGTCACAAGGACGGTATACTTCATGGAAACAACACCAAAATCAAGGAAACCAAACATTTGATTCATAAAAAGCACACAATTTGTAAATTATGCAAAAAGCAAATATCAAACACTGTATAAAATTTACAACTAACTTTAATCCTTGAAAGAAGCCCATTCTTTAATAATTTAACCACATTTAGTAGAATAAATAACTCTAGATGCAATCCAATTCATTTTAGAAACAGTCATACATTCAGAAATTTTAAATAAATACAAATTAGGAGTATCTAAAGTCAACAAACGCGAAACGAATTTTTTAAAACTCAACCCATTAATGTAAGAAAATAATCATGCGTGCTCATAACAAACAGGTTTTCCAAAACAAGTATATTTCAGAACGTAAGAAATCAATAAACGCATCTAATTTACGTCATCTGTTAAAGAATCCCATTATAAAATTTGCCTACGTGATCTTTTAAAAGTAAACTCGACAAATTCGAATAAAATTCAGCATATGAGGAAAACAAAATACGTAACCATACGTTTTGGCGTATGTGCAAGATTAAATGTAATGCCTAATAATTTCCTATACAAAATACGAAAACTTGATATTGAACAGTACAAAGTACCATAGCCAACGAACTCCATAATGTAAAGCTTTGATGCCTATGTTGTTTGGGAGCATTTCAACAAAATATGGGATGTGTAACTCTGTGTAAAATCCGAAGGCTTACATAATAAGCCAAGTACAACGCCTCAACAAAGCTAATGCACGATCAGGCCAATGGCAACACGTGGAAGGGCTTGCTTTTATGTACTACATCAAGCGAGTAAGGGTCGGTCCCTCAATAACTGAAGTACGAACTGTACTAGTTTGAACAATAATACTACGCAAAGTTCAAGTGTGAAATTAAACCACAATTTATAAGTGAAAGTCAATAATTAAAAATTTAAAGTACAAGTGCACGTTCAAATATACGAGTGTAATAGAAATTCGCCGTCGACATAAGGTGTAAGTCCAAATTTTAATTAAGGTAAACATGATCTTTGATTTATTAACTTAGGGCTCTAAGGAATCTAAGAAATCTACTGAAAACGTACTGAGAGATTTACGAAGCGATTCTATAAACAATTCACAAAACAAATTCAATAAGAAATCTAACGTAAAAACCCAATACTACAAGTAACAAATATAATAAAGGGGAAAACTCTGAATCAGGATGTTAGGCTGAAAGCAACCAGGAAATCAACCTAGAAAAATACCAAGTTGGCGATCATGGTTAATTAATAGTGTAAGACTTATTTTTTTTTGGCCATTTAAAACTTGCATGTACTTAGATATTTATGTGAAGGGTCGTCAAAAGGTTTGATTGATATGTCGAAATTATGTTGAGAGAAAGAAGGGCCATTGAACGTTCAACAAGGATTCCAATATAATACAGAGTTATTTTTGCTGGCTTTAAATATTTTTAATAGGGTTATAATTTGGTGATGAACAGATTTATATTTGTACCTTGATTCAGGTGTTTTAAATAGCAAATAATATTACGAAGGTTGTAGAAGTGCAAATTGTACATTTTTCTTGGTTTATTATTCAAATTTTGGTTATTCAGTCTATCTTATATAGGTATGAAGTGTTAGAGAAAGGGGGGGGGGCGGACATTTTTCTGTTTCCGTATCATTGTGCACTTTGCATGGGGTTGAACGGAGCTAGTTGAGGCATACATCAATTGTGTGAAATTTAAAATTTATTCTAGATTATTTAGGAACATAGAGCGGTGGCAAACAGCAGACAACTGAGCGTTAATCGAAGTATGACAATATCATCACAGTAATATATATATATATATATATATATATATTTATGTGATAAAGAGGTCACAAGAGGTCATTTAATGCCAAATTCTATGCAAAACTACTATCCAAAGTGAAGTAAACGGGGAAAAGTTAAAACTTCCAAATATTTAATTGTTCTACCTTTATAAACATAAGCGTATTTCTTTGCCATTAAAATACATGGCCATTCGTTGCACTACGTTATTACAAAACATAAAGGAAGCCCTTCTTTAATTATGTAACTAAATTTTACGCAAAATGTGAAAAAAATCGTGAAATGAATATAAACTTTAAGTCCTATGTATAAATAATTCTTCTATACAGTAAAAACGAGTTTCATTATAAGATATGCATGTTTCGCTGAATTACCGAAAGATGGATTGCATTTACAGTCATTAAGAATGTACTTGCGAACCTTAATTAATTATGTAATTGACTTCTGTGTGTGGATAAATACCATTTAAAACGAAATTAAAAATATTCATCCTTGTTAAAGAAAATGCGTTTAGAAAAAATACTGGAAAATAACTTAGATTTAAGTTACCATATTTAAAATATGCATCCGTACCCTGTTACAATACAAATCCATGCAAATCTTATTGCATTTGCAGCAAATAAATTCCAGATTTTTACTTTGTTAATAAACAAGTACGACCGTTACTAAGAAATGTTTTTAAGCGTAAAAAAAACTAACTATTTCCTGTAAGTAAACGAATGCCCCCAATACGAAGAAACCTGCACTTATTAAAATGCAATAAAATAGATAAGAAATATTTTTCTATAGTACAATAAGAGAGAAAGAGACAGCGAACATTAACTCTGTGTGTTGCAAGATAAATGAGGCTTTTACGATATTCATAAATCATATTGGACGTGGTAAATTGACACTATATCGTTAAAACACAAATTCGGTGTAAATTCTTACATCCAAATAAATTGGGAAATCTGTGGAAAATAACGCATAGAGATAATTTTTGTATATAAACGGAACTAATTTACATTCGGGGGAGATTCTTTGCTAAACCAAACAATATGTAACCTTCATTCATTTTTACTAGATCGACCATGTAAGTTTGAGTAAAGATTTGAATATATAAGTTTGAGCAATTCATAATTCATTGTACAAGATTCAATATGTAACTTTGCATATTTAAAGCACAATTATTTTTGAACGATCTTTGACATAAATAATTCAGATGCGAGGGCTATTTCTGAATTTAATCAATTGAAAGTGAATGCACTTTAAAAACTAATATTCTAAATGGAGATTTAAAATGGGACCAGGAAGTATTTATTACCTTTAATTATGAGTTGCATAAGCGCGATTTGACATCGCAAGTATAAAATTTTGGTTCTTTGTTTGTTAATTTATAAGAATATTTGAATATTTTGTAATTTAAATTAGAATAAGTTTTCAATTTTATTAATTGTGAAGCGCATAATTACAAGCAAATTTTGAGGTCGAAGTTTGAAGCATTTTGATCTCTAGTTATCTGTGGAGCATTATTGGCCAATTTTACTCACGAGTGGGGTAGAGTAAAAGATAGGAAAATTACCCCCTTTATAAATTAATGAGGATTTTGTACCTGTTAACAAAGATTAGGTTACGGAATATTTTAGTAATAATTTAGGAATAATTTTATGTACGAATTTAAGCTGTAAACTGTTCTATATTCTTTTGTATGAAAGAAAAATGTTTTTGAGTGAGATGTTTCTTGAGATTGAGATGTTTCTTGAGATATATATTAGATAGTTAATTACACAAGGTAAGTTAATAAATACTATAATATTACAGTGAATAAGATGAAATAATAACTTAGACTTTTATGCAAAGCCTAAATGATCATTTCAAATCGAGCTAGTAATTGAAAGATGGAAAATATAAGTTCTTGGACAGGACTTGAACCTGTATCCTGGTTTTGTTGGAACCATGCGTTTACCAATTATGCCACCGAGACCGATGACACAATTGGGAAATTTACAAATTTAAATCGTGTACACAACTATACATAGACCTAACTTTCAATTACGTTTGGCATTTTTGTCAATCATATCTGACATTGTCAAGTTTTTGACTTATGTCAGTTATAGACAGTAATATTATAGTAAATTATAAATTATAAATTATAGATATTAAATATTATAGTATTTATCAACTTTACCTTGTGTAATTAACTATCTAAAATATTTATATATTTAATATTTGGCTTATAGCCGTAATTTCGAGCGTAGCTTCCTGTCTATAACTGACATAAGTCAAAAACTTGACAATGTCAGATATGATTGACAAAAATGCCAAACACAATTGAAAGTTAGGTTTATGTATAGTTGTGTACACGATTTAAATTTGTAAATTTCCCAATTGTGTCATCGGTCTCGGTGGCGTAATTGGTAAACGCATGGTTCCGGCAAAACCAGGATACAGGTTCAAATCCTGTTCAAGACCTTATATTTTCCATCTTTCAATTACTAGCTCGATTTGAAATGATCATTTAGGCTTTGCATAAAAGTCTAAGTTATTATTTCATCTTATTCACTGTAATATATATATATATATATATATATATATATATATATATATATATTGCTGTGGCTTGTAGCATAAAAATAATGAAATGCAATGAGTCCATATGTTGCGTGTCAATAAGAGTGCTGTGGATTATATTTTGAAGATGGCCAAATTACCTGCTAACTCAGTTGAAATTAAACGACGAGAATCAAATTTATAATGACATCAAATATTTGTTAACAAACAATCTTTCAAATTACATTTGGTGCATCCACATACAACATTTCTTTAACAAACATTATTTAAAAAAAAATACTTACATACAAACATTGCAATTTTCAAATAAAGTCCAATATCGTCAGGATATCTTAAGCGTAAAAAAGATTTTTATAACTGTTAGATACTCGCTTAAACTAAACTATAGAGTCCATGAAATCTCTCTTTCAAATTAATATTTCACAAATCTTACCTTATGTGAATCACACTATGTACAAATTTTTAGAAATGAAGATGAACATCTTTTAATAATCTCTCTTAAATCGAATTCAAACGTAGATGATCAGTTATGTTTAATAAATCCTTTTATAATTACCAAACTTACCGAAATTTGACCACACTTAAATCAAATTTTAAATTATCCTCCTGCACAAAAAAAATCTTATTTAATTTAACCTACTTAAATAAGTAGTGAAAATGTCTTTTAAAAGATTTTTAAAAAATGATTCTTGTTTTTACCGTTAAATTATGTTGGTTGTCATAAACTTGTTGATGTCCAGAATCATTAATTAAACTCCACATTCTTTCCCAAATCCATATCAGTATCGTTCAATTATTTATCATCAATTATACTTGAACTCTATATCATATTCTTCCATTTAAATTAAAATTTATCTTGCAGAAATTTATTGTTGTTCATTCCAAACTCAGTTTCATTGTTTACTTCCAAATACTTATAAAAATCAGTTCACGTATCTGCTTAAAGTAGCCATAATTTTCAAACCTATTATTGTTGGTTGACTAATATCTTGACTAGTTGTAAAACACTCTGACGTGAACTGAACTCGATTAAACGTGATTGCATTCTTTGATCAGTTTATATAATATAAATTTTACTATGTTATAAAATTCTAAAAGCATCTCTCTGGTTTTATTCATGTGAATGATGTAATTTTCCACAAAATTAAGTTTCTACGGCCTGCGATGATACTTAATTACGATATTCCACATGTTTATCTTATCTAAATTTCTGTCATTCGTTCATTATCTTTGATTTATTACATTGTTAAATGTCTTATCTCATACTATAGTTCTCCAATTAGAATGTCCGTTCATCCTTCTTGAATGAACATTAAAATGTTTATGTTATCTTGATTAATAGCCGTCGTTCGCCTATTTTACTACTGGTGATCCTCTTGATTTATGGTTTGTACTACTTGCTGACTGTACATTTGAAATTTCTTGAACAATTTAGAACCGAAATTTTCCTTTCAATTTAATGTACACAACTGCACTTTTTGCATTTAATATGTTTGACACTTTTCAAATGAAAATGAAATTAGATAACTTTTAATTTTGTTATAAAAATAGTATCAAGTACAGTATTGCCGAAATAAACAGTACTGAAACTAAGTTGGCAGTGTTTTTATGCGTGCGCTGTCACACTCAAGTTAGCTAGTATAGACCTGTCAAGTAAACCTCAAACAAGTAATTAGTAGGGCCTAATTGTTAAAAATGGTGTTAAGTACAGAGGAGAAAGTGTTTCTGGTAGAGCATTATTTTCGTTCATACGGAATCGGCCGACGTAATGGTGCAAGTTTGCTATACGTGTCTGATCAATTCACACAAAGGTTTAATAAACGTTCTCCAAGTAATGCTGTAATTTTGAAGGTTATTGAAAAGTTTAGAAATACAGGTAATGTATTGTGCCAACGAAAAGGAAACTCGGGCGTCCCAGGACAGTTAACAACAACAATAACCTTGAACGTGTTTTGAGCAAATCTTAGAAAATCCGAAAGTCAGCCAGGCAAGGACAGCGTTACAACTTGATTTAAAAGAACTTCCTTTCAAAGAATCCTGAAGGAGCTGGGTACATTTTCGTATGTGATTCAGGTACATCAACAACTACATCCTCGGGATTATCGCAGTAGAGTGGAATATTGCGCCAGAATTCTCGCGTTACAGTATGAAATTCCTGAATTTTTGAAAAATGTTTGGTTTTCAGACGAAGCACATTTTCACTTGTCAGGCTATGTGAATCGTCGCACAAATCGATTTCTGGGCTTTGCCAGACCCGATGAGGTTCAAGAGATTCCTTTACATAGTGAAAAAGTGAGTGTCTGGTGTGCTGTTTCCGGACACGGAATCATTGGTCCGTACTTTATCGAAGAGAATGGTAGGCAAGTCACACTTAATCAACAGAGGTACAGACAAATTTTAACACGATTTATCCCTGATCTACGTCAATTCTGTCGTGCACGTAACTTGGCACGAAACCAATTTTTTCAGCAGGACGGGGCAACTTGCCATACTGCTGCCGCAATTCGTCAATTTCTTCAAGAACATTTTCCAAGCAAATTCATATCACGATTTACTGACTTCCTTATCCTTCACATTTTCCAGACCTCACACCTCCAGACGCATACATTTGGGGCATGGCTAAAAATGCCGTTTTCAAACGGGCACCACAAACCATCGATGAATTAAAGGATGCCGTTAGAGTCTTCTTCGCAGCCCTGAGACAACCCTTATTCAATAACATGACCAGAAACTTAGAACATTGTTATGAAGTCTGTCTCGAACGAGGAGGTGCACATTTAGAACATATAATAAAGTGTCAATAATATGTATTTTTTAAATATACAAAACAATTACAATTTCAGTACTGTTTATTTCGGGCAATACTGTACTTTTTATTAATTATGAGGATTTTTCTGGATTTTTACTTACGTAATATGCTCTATTCTTATTAAAGATATGATTAAGTTATGCAACATAAATGAAGCTTGTATATCACGGTTTTTTTGCATAATATAGTGTTTCCACTTTGTAAGGTTTTTACAATTATGATAGTATTTACAAAATTTATCTATTTTCTCAGGTTTGTCATGTTGTATCTACACAGAATGGTGTTCAATGTTCCTTACATGACTTCTTGTCACATCAATTTATATATATATATATATATATATATATATATATATATATAATGTTGGCTATGTTGTATGTGTGCTAGCACAAATTTCTTTCTTTTGCATTCTAATAAAGATATGTTTGTTTTCAGCAATGGAACATTTTTTGTTTAGATTTTTCCTCATATCAGCTGATTAGTAATTGCAGGTCCATAAGTGTTGTTAATGTGGTAAAAGAACCCCACCTGTAACATAAATGTAAAGGAAGTAACAGTCATCGCTTAGTACTTAAATAGTAAGGGACATCGACCTTTGAAAATCAATTTCATAATTTTAAAGGAAACATAATCTCAAAGTGGGGTTGTGTATTAAAGTAAAATTCAAATATAAAAATTCACAAAATCTTGCCGTTTGTAGGAATGAATGTAAAATACTCATTTATTATTGCTTTTGTTATCGTTTATAGGCTATTAAAAAGTCTTATCTTATCTGAGTTACAGTTTTTACCTGCCTTATCGCGTTCCACGAATTCACTTAATTGGTATGTACTCATTCTTGTTGTAAAGATAATTAGCTGTCATTTTTATTTACACATGCTTTATGACTTTACAATCTCGAATAAAAGTAGCTACTTTCTAAATTACTGGATTGGTTTTCAAACAGTACTTTGTTACTCAATGCATTCTTGAATGTTATTTAGCATTTAAAAGAAGTATTTGATACTGCTGTGAAAGGGCATATTCTTGCTACAGAATAAAAAACTGTACAATCTGCAAAAATTTGAGTAGTTTCGTTTATCTTCATGTTTTGCATTCAATGTTTTTATTAGAAGAAGCTCTTTTGAGCGTGTTTTATATAATGTCTTCAGTAAAACAACTTTTGATACAGCGTTTTATTTGGTGTTTTTAAAAGGGTTACATAATATTTTGCATTTTCAATAGAGGATAAATATTTACCTTTTAGAACTTGCTTAAATTATAATTAAGGGTTTCACTTATATACTAAAATAAATTCTATAATAATAATAAGCTTACTAGAATATTATCCAGGCTAGAAATTAAATACTTAAAAATTTAATTTTCTTGATTTGAGGTAGTTTTATATACATAATGTATTGCTCAATGACTTCTCATGACCTCCTTATCACTTTATTTTCCCTCAAATTAAAATATAAAATTTGAAATCAATCTCAAGAAGTTTACATTGAGCTCCATATTTCTGCATTGATGAGCAACTTTCTATTTTTATTTCTAACTACTCAACTACACATATACAACTTTTCACATTAGACTTATAATACACACACAATTTTTTCTCATAGTGGTCTTGTCTCTTCAATAACTCGTTTACTTTATAATATTTCAAATTCAAGGTAACATCCCCCAACTCTTTTTCATCACCTGAAATTTCTCATTGTCATCTTTTACTTCTTATTCTCTTATATTTACATACGGTTTCAAATCCTCACCCCCACCCTTCCCCAATACATAAAATACTGTACAAAATTTTCTCATAAATTATCACTATCTCACAAAAAATGTGAAATAAAATTTTCTGTAGTTGTCCCAGATACTCCATATCAATACTACTAAGGTTATTGTACCCATAAACCAACCAAAAGAAAGAGACTTCTTTCAATTTATACATACGCCCATCTACCGAAAGTTCTTTGTACCTTTTCTGCAAAAAGTAATTCTTTAAATCAATTTTCGAAAATCCTTATTACCTAATCGTGCAAAAATACTATCTATTGAAATTGGACATTTATAATTTTTATCATTACGTTGATTTATCTTTCGTATTTGAATTTAATTTTTCCTAAACATTGCTTTTTTATAACAATTACATGATTTACAAAATAAGTACTTGATTTCTCACAGATACCCTCATCAACGTTTTTGTCACTGATACCCTCATCAAAAATTTTCTCAAACGTATTTACATTTTTATCATCTTCATTGACTTTTTCTTTACTCTTGTCTTCCTCAAATTTATTCATTTTAACTTCGTAACTTGAAGAAATATTGAAATTTTCATTTTTCAACTCTGCTTTATCTTGTTATCTTGTTCCTTACCTGGATCTTCAATACACTTTAACTGTACTTCTTTTCTCTCTTCTTGTATCTCCTTTACTTCTTCTTTTATTTCATCAACTTCTTCGTCTATTTTATTTACTTCTTCATCTCTTCCCTTTACTTTATCCACTATTTCATATAAATTCAAGCTAACAGTCTTTCTCGATTACAATATCTACCTCATCATTCCATTTAAAATATTCTTTACCACATCTAATCTTCTCTTCACATTTAGTGACAATGTCAATCTATCCATCAGTCCATTCCAAAAATTGTCTCCATCCTCAATCCAGGTACAACCATGAGTTTGTGGTGAATTTTTATCTTCCCCAATTCACATCTTAGAATTATCATACTTGCAAACTTTCTGTTGTTCAGTGATACTAAGTTATGGTATGGGTATCAACCAATTATTTAATTTTTGCACGTTATTTTTAATAAAGTCCTCATAAATGTGATGCTTCAACTCCCATATTTATAAGTACTTTAATAATTTTATTTTCTACATTCATATTTAAAATAGGCAATAACTTCAGTCTAGAAAGAAAAACATTTGATCATTACTAAACATTAATACAATCTTCACTTAATCCTTGTTAATAATTAGAAACCCCAATACTTTTCGTATTTAACTCTCAAATTTTTCTTCAAGAGTAATATGGATAATTTAAATACACTCCTGTTATCCCATCTCAGTGTAACTAATCAGTGACTCCCGAGAAAACCTTTTGTAAGGGTCAAATTACCTTGAGATTTGATCTCAGAATTAAAAAAAAATTATCCACCCGCAGCCAATATGCCAAAATCTTATGCTAACTGAACTTAATTATAGCATAAACTGTCTCGATTAGGATTCAAACAAATTATATTTCCATTTATGGACTCTTGAATTGTACGATTGATTCTTGGTTGATTAAAACTCCATCTCCAAAGTATTCCATTTAGAAAAATAGTTTTACTCAGAAAATCCTTTGTTCCACTGTAATTTTTTTATACTTCAATAGAATCTTACTCTTGCATATCGATGTTTAGCTCATCAGTTTGCCGTGACTTAGCACCAAAATTCAGCTTTCATTACAGTTTGACTTATTGATCACAAATATCATTAAGTGAAGACAATTTGTAAACGCTTCACCAACTATCGATGAAAGAATGCCTTCGTTGTATTTATTTACCAGCTTTTATATACTAAAATCTCAATATGTCACAGGTTCTCAAATTTCTACAACTTTCCAGTGGGTCTGACTCATTACGTGATGTAATAATCAACTGTAATTTCATTCATTGTGTGTTTCTTATCTTAATTAGCGGTCAGTTTAATTTATTGCGATCATAAAAATAGTCTCGTTATTGATGCCCCTTGTAGAACTTAATACAAAATACTCATTCGTTATTGCTTTTGTTATCGTTTATACACTATTAAAAAGTCTTAGCTTATCTAATTTGCAGTTTTTACCTGTTTTATCGTGTTTCACTAACTCACTTAATTGGTGTGTATTCATTCATGTTGTAAGGATAATTAGTTGTTATTTTTATTTACACATGATTTATGACCATATGAACAATCTCGAATAAAAGTAGCTTCTTTTTAAATTACTGGATTGGTTTTCAAATAGTACTTTGTAACTCAATGCATTATTGAATGTTATTTAGCATTTAAAAAAAGTATTTGATACTGCTTTGAGAGAACGTACTCTCACAACAGAATAAAAAAATGGAACAATGTAGAAAAATTTGAGTAGTTTCGTTTAACTTTGTGTTGTGCGCTCATTCCTTTTAATAGAAGAAACTCTTTCAAGCGCATTTTAAAAATGTTTTCAGTAAAAGTATTTTTGATACAGCATTTTATTTGGTATTTTAAATGATTACACCACATGTTTTGCGTTTTATTCAAATTGTTAATTTTCAGTGGAAAATAAATGTTTATCTTTTAGAACTCATTTAAATTAGAATTAAGGGTCTCACTTATATACTAAAATAAATACTATATTAATAATAAGCTTAATGGAATATTATACAGGGTAGAAATTAAATATTTGAAAATTTAATTTTGTTGGTTTCTGAGTGGTTTTATTTTGTCGGTTTCTGAGTGGTTTTATTTACAGAATGTGGTGATCAATTACTACTTATGACCTTCTTATCGCATCAATGTATGTATATAAATTGCCGTGGATAGGCCTAAAACTTGGGGATGCAAATATGAAATTATTATTTTACAGTCCTTTTCTTGCCTGGCTAGCTCAACAGAAATTATGCTGTGGAATTTACTTAAATGAAACGAAACACAGATATTTCCAGAAACATAAATGCATTCAAAACATTTTTCTTTTGTACAAAAAGAATTCCTTACATTTATAAAACAGTTTACAGCTTAAGCCTAGACAGAAAATCTTATCTAGTTCTTGTTAGCTAGTACAAACTTAAATATATCCTGTGTGAGGTCAAAATCCTCTTTTAATTTATATGTGGATAATTTGCCGATCTTTTATTACACTGTTTGTGAGTGTAATTGGCCAATGACGCCGCACAAATAATTTAGTAAAGGTCAAAATGCTTGGAACTCTGACTTCAAAATTTGCTGAAAATTATCCCCTTGACAAATAATAAAATTGAGAACTTATTCTAATTTAAGTTACTAATATTTAACCATCCTTATAAGTTACTAACAAAAAAATCCTAAATTTATACTTGTTGTAGTTATTGTCAATTAGCATTTATCCAAATCTCATTTCCAAGGTAATTAACGGCATTAAATACTTCCTGTTTCCATCTCAAATAGACATTAAAATACCAGTTTACAAAAATCCATTTATTGTTAATTGATTAATAATCATCAGTTGTGATCTTCTACCAAGATTATTTATATTATTGTGATAAAACAAACTTTCTTATACTTCATCAAATAATTACGTTTGATAACTTAATTACTTGATTACTTGCGGAACGCCGATGAAATAGATTTCAAACTACTCAAATCATATAAGTTTTATGTCATAAAATAATTCAAAGCATACAACTCTGCTTAAATCTTACATATTCGATGTCGTAAAAAGAATTAATTCTGTATGACCTGTTCTAATTGAGTTCCGGATTGTATATACAAAAATTCTGTCATTTTTCATTCGATTTCAGATTTATTTCGAAGTATTAGTCATCCTGTATGCTGTAATATTTACCAGGATGTCGCGTTTATTGATCTAATTAGTGTAAAGCTATCCCGGTTGTTATGACATATCTATCGTAAAGCGCATCCTATCCTTTGCTAATACACAAAGTCAATGGATGCGGTCTCCTCTTTCTGTAATGCATAAAGTTATTAAAATCGTTCTTATCTAACTTTTATGGCTTTTTAATAGTCGCGTGTTTCTTGAATCGGGCCATTTATTATTTGAAACTAATAATTGGTTTATTTAATAGTTTTTAGTACATTTCTTAGTAAAGTGATGTATTCGTTTATTAATAAAGAAAATTCTGGAATTAATTTTTTTATTTAAAACTCTTAAAATAAATTTACACACGGAATTTATCTAGTATTTTAAAAAGTATATGGTACTCATTTTCGGTCTACACGGATTTTATGCAATTTACCTTTCAGTAATGCAAAGTATTACTTTTTCAATAAATAATGCATATATCTTAAAATGAAAATCGGTTTTACTAAGTATAGAATGATTATTTGCAGAAGACATCCTTTAAGACTAATTGTTTATACACACGGCTGAAATGAATTAATTTAAAATTTGAGCTTTTAAGTGTATATTCGTTTCACTACTTTTTACACTGCAATAAATGCAATACATGGGGTTTAATTACATAATTGATAAGGGTTTCTGTTTATGTGCTAGTGGAATACATTTATGCGTATATACAGGGTGAAAAATTAAATATAAGGAAATTCTACTTTTCTCTGTTTTTCTTTTCTTTGGGGTTTTTCCCATAGAATTTGGTGTTCAATGAGCTCTTGTGACCTCATTATCGCGTCAATATATATATATATATATATATATATATATATATATATATTGCTGGTAAGGGGTTGTTTAGGGGTGTATTGTGTAGTAAGGGTCGTGTAGTAACTGTAAATTGCGATAGGAATCAGAAAACTGCATTTATTTAGCAGAAAAATAAGTAATTTGTACATTATGTAAGTAGCAAGCATTTAACACCCTGTATATAGACCGTAATTAACATTAATCAATGCAAGTGAGCATATTTTTCAACAATAGAACGCGTATTCAGCAGAGAAATAATCGTACATGTAATTTAAACTACGTTGAGAATGTTTAACAAGTTTATAAAATAAAATACACAGAGGATAAGACAAAAACCTAATAAATCCTGAGAATTACGCTTGTGATAAACAAGGAACAATATGCGCTTTGATAAGAAACGCACTTTCAAATAAATAAATACATAAACGAAAATAGTACTAGAGTTACACTATTTATTTTTGTATAATTATCCAAAAGCATTATCTATACAAAACACAGACGTAATTTGAAAGTCGGGCCGTAATAACATATGTTAAAGCAATCAAAGATCGCAAATAAACACAATGACATGGAAATACAAAGGAGTTGCATCAGAAAACAGCTTCAAAAATACAGGGAATATTAAAGACAAAACCTGGTTGGTTGAAACAATCTGCAAAACTGCTTGAAAACCCAACCCAGATGTAGTGGGAAAAGGCTATTTAACACCCATTCGGTGATAAGACGGTCAGTTTCCACTTGCAGCATGTCGAAGCCATGACACTTTTAACCAGAAATCTACATGTCAAATAAATAAAGTTTAGAATATATCAAATTTATGTTATTGTGAAAGTAGTACTGTGCAACAAGTACGTTAAGCATGCATGAAGAGTTTTTGCCGTTTTTTTTATAGAAAGCATAAGTAGAAATTGGGTAATTAATTTAAACTAAATATTTATAATCATATAGGGCTTCTAATTCTAATTGGATTTTAATCCGCGTCGGAAATAATTACAATTCTAATTGGCTTCTGGTACAATTCTGGTACAATTCTAATCTGCATCAAAAGTATTTAAGGGAAGAGATTCAAAGCATATGCAGAGAAATATAAAATAAAGAACGAGGTGTTTTTGGGAAAACAAGGGGTAACTGTACTCAAATATTGGTTCAACTAAGCAGAGCATTGGTGTTCGATCGAAGACAACAAGGGGGTGTTGATCCACAACACGAAACAACATATCACAGGTCAGATCTACTTAATTTTAAGATATTTTTCAATTTAATTTTTAATACTGAATTTATTCAATTTATCCAAAACTTGTAAAGAAGTCAATAAGAAACATTGCATACGTTAAACTTACGTAATAAATCATAAAGAGGTCTAGAACGTTCCAGATTTTTTTGTAAAGAGGTGGTTTTTGGTGACTTTATTTTAAATCAAAAGTATATAAATTTTGGGATAAATAATCCATATGATATTAATTGATTGAAGGGTGTATTTAAAGAATTTCAAAAATTGTAAATATTATTTCTTTTCATTATATGAATGTTGATTGACTTCGTTTATCAATTCAAACAGGTAATCATAAAGAGGTGAAAAAGAAAATCGATCATCGTAACGTTGTGCACTCTGTGTAATATATATATTCTTTTGCCGCCCCCCCCCCACTCTTTTTCGCGCCTTTTCTTATAAATTTCAATGCCTTTTATATGGTGTGCATATACCTATTGCACGCCAAGTACTTTTGCAACGTTTGGTTGGTGATTTAATCAAAATTGTTTTTAAGATGCCTCGACTATATGAACTCTTTCTTCTCAGGGTATCCACCTACTTACCGTGGGTTCAGTGGTAAGTAGATGTGCAATGCCCAACCAAACTGCACTCTCTTTTGTTTTAGTACTTATTTTAGAATTTAGTTTTGTATATGCCAAATTTTTTTATGATCAACGTTGCCTTGTGCCAAATTAATTAATACCACAAAGTTTATGACTTTTGACGTTATAAGATATTTCACAGCACTCACCTGGATTATACTTTGTTTCTGGCCTCTCTTTTACTGCTGGCTCAAAATCCTTGTCGCCGTATGCGCCTTTACAAGGTTGCACTATCCCTTTGAATTTCCGTCTCGCCTCCAGGTATCTTTCTTTAATTTTGCTCCCAAATCTGAAATAAATAACCCGAATTTTAGAATTTAGAATACCCGTTTATTTTACTTCCCCTGCGCTAATTCTTTCGTCGTAGTTTCTTCGTTGAATCTTACACTTCCAATTGCTGCTCTTACGTGGTCTCCTAATTTTGCTCCTCTTGTTCCAAATTGATACGTCCGCCTTTAATCCGCACTCAATCCAAATCTATCTTCGTCCTGTTCAAAACCACTCAATGCCCCGCTACATATACATCCATATCCAAATCAATCTTCGTTCGTGTTTAAAACCACTCAATGCCCCGCTACATATAAATCCGTATCCAAATCACTCCAAATATCCTTCCTTCTTACAATTCCTATTCGATGCCTTCTGCCTTTACCAATATCGTTCCAAATCTACCTTACTCTCCGTCGCTTCGCCGTCGCACTAATACAAATCTTTACCCTTTCTTTTCGTCGCTATTACTTATTAATGCACTGATGCTGCTCTTTACTCTTCTTTAATAATCAAACTATTATAATTCAAACACGTTTATTAATCTTCCAAAATCTTTACACAATTTAGCGCAGTTATATAAAATACGTCTTTACACCAAAAATATTCAAAATAGACTCACCTTGTTTACTTTCCAAGGTGATAATTACAACATTTCTTGCCTACTACATTACAAATTACATAAACTAAAACTATCCAATACCATTTTAACACTGAGTTTGTGTCACACATACCATAAATTATGTCCTTTTACACTTTCCTAGTTTACACATAATATTCTATCATTGGTCCTAAATATTTTACAATCCTTCAATCACATTTGACACTGCTATTACTTATAATTTTGAGATTACATATTTGTCCAAAAAGTTGATTCTATTTAAATAAAAGCCAAAATAAATCACATATGACCCTGGATGTGCGTGGTTGATAGTGGACATCCATAGACGCATCCGATTTTCGGATGGCAAATGTACGTTCAATGGCCTATTACATTATAACTCAGTATAAAACCTTGAGCACTGTGTATTTTATCACGTCATCAAGTCATTATAATTTACCTCTTGGCACTTACATTTCAACTAACATGTTAAATACTTTAGCATATGTAAAGTACGGCAAACATACATTTTTAAATTATGGGATCTGATATATGGAACATTTTATTTGGCATACACTACCTTCTACTAAACAACCCTTAAAACCATTGTAGCTCCTCTGACACTACAATATATATATATATATATATATATATATATATATTACTAATATATTTAGACCAGGGTAGAAAATTAAATAATCACATCAAATAATTTTAATCACCGTGTAGAAGCTTTGGGAAGAGGTACGCTTTATTAAAACCGTGAAGCATAAAAGGTTATTAGTTTCATTAAACATAAGAGATTTAAATCATGTACAAGACGCTTTATATCAAAAGAAGCAGTATTAAAAAGCTCTGCGTGTAATGTAATTATTCCTAAACAAATGGAAATTACGTGCAAAATTTATATTAATTAACCCTATTTTAAGTAACCGGTAGTAAAACAAAGTGTACACATAATAATTAATATTTAACTTGTATTCGCTAAAAATAAAAGGATAGAAGTCAATTTTAATTGGAGTTAATTAAACCATTATTAATAATAAGCATAAAAGTCTGTGAAAATCCAAGATTATAATACCAGAAAATAAAGCTCTGAGAATTAATATTATTTTGAACACCTGCGTAGTTTAAATATCACGTACGGCGAAAATTGTGTAGATAACAAATGGTTTCAAAGAATCTTGAAGAAACCGTGGCTTAATATTCACGAGAAGGTGCGATACGGGGTTATTTAACCCAGATAGTCCACATGGACTAAAATATAATCGATAATAAAGAATATCAATTTGCACCAATGCGAACAGGTTAGAAAAGGAAAGAGAAAATGCGTCAAGCAAAGACACATATAGTAAAAGGCGTGATTTAAGCAACGTCACGAGGGTCACAATTGGTTGAAAATAGGATGCAAATATCAGAGGTAGAAACAACGATTTCTGTACAAAAATTAATTAGCTTTTCTCGGACATGTTTGCGTGCCGTGTGAGAATTTCTGAGATTTTAACTGGGGCGAGTGAAAATTCGTAAAACCGACGCGCGAGCGACGGAATGGGAACATAGCATGAGAAATTCTTAGAATTACCCGTTTTGAGGACAAAAGCGACGTGCCGGCTATTCGCTATATATACCGGTGGTAATATGAATTTAGGCCTCTTAGACTTTTGACTATTCGATGCGTTAAAAGCTCTTACATCCGCGACTTGATTGAAGATGTTAAACAGTGCATTTTAGTTTGATAAAATAATTTAAAGTTTGCTCGTATATTTTAGTGATTCAAAATAGTTTGTTATTTACGTGCTAACATGAATGTACTTCAGTGCACATAGATAAAAGGTAATAAAATTTAGTATCACTGTACCAACTAGCAAAATTTACAACGACAAATGTATACATAAAAGTAGGCAGTTTTGGCGTATATTGGTGAAAGAAGTATGAATTTCTTTGTTATTTTTCGGGGGTGTTAATAATTAAATGGTTCAAAACGTGTCTGGATCCACAAAACCAGGGTCAGATATACACAGATGAGTTCCGGAAAAGCCCGAAACAACTTTAAATAAATGGTGATGGAGAAAATTTAAAAGCGTTGAGAATTAGAAGCCGTAAATATAATCCTGTTGGAATGGTGTGATTAACTAAAGGGACGATGTACATTAAAGCTACGAGGACAGTAACCTTCAGGTAAATTATACTATTTTGTTTGACATTTTGGTGTGTGTTGAATAACTTTATTATACTATTTTGTTTGACATTTTGTGTGTGTTGAATTACTTGATAATTGATTTACTTTAAATGGACATTAGTGAAATTGTACTAACCATAAAATTTTAATGTTAAGATGAAATTTGCTTGTTTAAGTAGAAAGGGTATTTAGTATTGATGTTCTGGATTATGATGAAATTTTAGGTATGTCTTTGAGCTCAATTAGACGAACCTGGTTAATTAACGTAAAGGGTGGTAGATGCTCCCTTTTACTCTGCATATTTTGTTATATTAATTAGTAGGCATCCTACAAGGACTTTAATTCTGGATGCACGTTAAAATGATAATAAAATTAATCTTGAAATTCTTTTAAAACTGAAATTTATGCTGAATTTTAATCTTGAAATTTTAATGTATTGTGAATATTGATGTAAATAGAGTTGACGTTGATGTTTGTGGTAGGAATGTGTTGTTTAATTTTATGAATGAGGAGGTTTATAAAATTAGGTGAGCAGCTGAAGCGAAACCAGGATCACAGCAGTTTATGACGCCCAATCGGTGGGACTAGAATTTTTTTGTTGAAAGGACCCAGTTCCCCCATTCAAAGGAGTATATCACAGCAATATATATGTATATATTATGTGCAGAAGTTACGTAAGCATAAAAAGTAACTTGGATTAATCTTTTTGTAATCAAGAAAACCTTAATTTCAACACCCAAAAGTGAATTTTCAAATATTTAATTCAATCTGGGGACATAAGTAAACAAGTGTTATATTTTGTATGATACGCTGAACTTTAACTGCATCCTTTGATAACTTCCTAATGGAAAATTGGGTCTGAATTTTGTTTAAGTTTTAAGTTACTCATCACACAACTACAGCTGTTGTCGGAATTGTATTTACTTTGTTCTAGTCGTCGGTAATGTTACGATGACAGCTTTTATTGGTCACGGGTATTTATTAGATAATAGTTCAGCATTGACTGTCTTATAAAGGTGTTTATATAATTTTTTTGAGTTATTTTACTGTTTAGGTGGGATATTAATACATAATTCTGCAGTGCAAATGCACTTCCACTTGTAGAGGGGCTTCCTTAATAGCTGTGTCCACTACTACATAATTTTTTTTAGTTACGTTTAGGTAAGGTGGACACCAAGTAAGTATTTAGTTATTTAAATTGTTCTTTGAATGATTTTTTTTGTCTATTAAGCTTTGACAATTGTAGTATGCAAGCGACTGAGATCCACCCATAATGTTTTTTTTATTTTGTACTAGGTTAAAGAATAATTTGAGGTAGTTGAGTGTACTGTTTGCGTAGATTTTGTATACCGTATAAATCGTCCAGGATAGAATGACTAAATTTTATGTACTCCACGGGTTGGTCTCCTTTCGTGTAACATGTTTTTTAAAAGGTTTTGTAAATAAATTTTCTTCCTTGAGGTTTTCTTTTTCTTTCTGTGACCCATCCCACTCTATGACGTTACGGCTGGCATGACATTACTTATTTGAATTTTTTCTCTTTTTCTTGTTGTGGTACTTGGTGCAGATTAATTTCTTTGCTTACTTAACTTTTTCTTTTTTGTCTGCATGGAATACCATAATAATATTAAGGGCATAAAACAATTTTTAGTTTAACGTAAAATAACATTTCCTAGGAAAGGTATTTTAAATTAAATATTTAAAGGTAACGTTATAGTCGAATTTGTGTTAAACATTTGTTTCACGTTTATCTTTACTTAGAAAGTATAATTAAAAGACATTCGAAATATCTTTGAACAAGTGTAATTTTCAGAAAAATAGTGAAAAAAAACATGTTTAAAGTGATAACAAACTAATGGCTATGCAGTATAAGTTTTATGTTTAACAAGAAATGCGATAAAAAATACTACAGGTGCACACAGCCAAATACACAAATTGAAATTTATTCAATTACTTATTAATGTGTAAATAAAATAAGAATTAAGTGTCTTTATAGTCATGTAAAAATTTTCGCTGACCGAGATAATTCCACTGTGAAGAGTACTTCCAGTATTCCTGTAAATACCACAAATAGCTGTTCCAATGCAATCCAATGCTGTAACAATTTAAAGTTTGATGTTGTCGTCTTTGGAAAAGGAAAACCAGGTACCCATTTAAACTGTTTGTTTTGTTTTTGTGCATGTGTTAAAGTGAATCAGGTAAGTCATAGACAGTATAAATGTTGGAATCTTGTAGTAGATAATGGGAAATGAATTTACTGTGGTCAGCACTTTTTGTTGTGCTAAATAATTTAATTATACCAGTATATTGCTACACCGGTCAGTTAGTAGGATAATGAGCTTGCTAAGAATAAATGAAAATAGGTGTGGCGATTTATTAAATAATGAAAAGTTAATTAATTGTAAATATTTTGAGAACATTGATTTATGAACTGAGTGAAATAATGTTTTTTTATTAGTACTTTTATAAAAAGTGTACATAAAATTCAATTTGAATTTATAAATTTATTGATATTTAGTAAATCAATGTATATCTTAATGCATCTGTTAGTCTAGAAACATCTTCACAGTACACTAACTGATTACATGATGTAAAAGGAAGAAAATATGGTTTACATTTCCGATATATGGAAATATGCATACCATACTAATACATTTCAACTAGGATCCCAACTATTCGGCTTAAGATTTTGACAGATTTAATTCTCGTACTGTCATTAAGGTCATTTTGTGAAAGTAAATGTGGAATACCTATATCAAATGGTTTGAATTGCCATCTGTGTCTTCTTCTATAGATTTGATAATTTTACCTTCAGTAGCAACATCATCGTCAAGTGTTTATGATTGTGGATGTTTAGGGAAAGGTAAATTCTGGCTGTGAAGAACTGGTCTGAAAACTGATTGCAAGTTTGGTTACTGTACTGCTTCAACTTGGTGAAATTCCAGATAAATTTGCCAAGCAAAAATAGCAATCTGTAATATGATCTTTAGGTTCTCTGCACATCACAGGCACTGCAAAATACATTGACTTACGGGTACTGTTGTGCCACCCTTTTAAATTCACATCACAATTTGCACAAACAATATGCGCACCCAATGTTTATCCTGATCTAGTTTGCATTAAAAAAAAGCGTGCAAGCTTTTTTAATTAAAATAGTTATTATCTTTTTGTGACATTTAGTCATAAACTGGACACATATGTAACCAAAGGTATCTGTTTGATTTACACACTTTTGCGTTAATCTATAAAGTCTATCAGCAACATATACTGTACAGTAAAATATTATTTCTTTATTTATATTTTATATCTTTGGAATATCAGCTGCTGCATATCCTATCCGCGACACTTATATTTATTAAGCCGGTCTTTTAAGCGATTTCTAGAATCTTTGCTGGTATTATGACACTGTTTACATTTTAAAGATTAGTCTCTCACTGGATTACATTCGTTACGATATGTTATACAACATAAATGGCCTATAACGAATATCTTAGTACCTGAGGGTGAGACGAAAATTTTTAGTGCAAATTCTGTTTCAACGAACAAAAATACAGAAAAACATCCATCAGATTTCAGGAAACAAAAATCGTATTGATTTGTGTTGTAATTTTGAATGTACATAAGTGTGTCATTTTATTTTACATTACAGTTGGCTGACTGATTTTTTAACTTGTCTGAATGAGTGAGATAAATGTCGGTATGCAAAAATTCTCTCGATCCAATTATAGTTCCTAATTTTGTAGTGCCCATTTATACAACAGCACTTTATCTTGCAGGAGTGTTCCTAATTCTTATAAGATAGTATACCTACATTAATAAAACATCTTAAAAGTTTATATTTTTAGCATTATCAGTATTTTAGCTATTTGATTATAATTTGTGTTCAGTATAATAAATAAATGTTGAAATATTCTTATAGAAAAAACAGCGTCTAAAATCCTACCACCTATCATATCATTACTAAGATTCATCGTATTTATTATCGAATAATAACATTAAACACTTGTGCCAGAGTATCCTGCATACTGAATGCAATTGGTAATAATTCTACTGAACAAATCATATGCTAAACGAATCGATTCACATACCTCGTTCCTTGTTCAAGTGGTGGTTTTTCGTTCTATTTTATATGCACTTGTGGTGTAGGTATCGTAATGTACTAATGTATTATTATTTCTGTGTGGTGCATTTTAATATTAAAATAGTATTTATCGTGTTGAATGCAGTAACTTGTTACCTAAATCATTAAAATCCATTAAATAAATAACTATCTCTTTATACATGAATAATTAAAATCAAATTGTTGGCGCTGTATATAAACAATTTACATTATCTACATCAGTGTGTTAAATCGGATATTTTGTTTTGAAACAATGTATGTGTTTAGTAAAATAAATAATTGTTGTTGAACGTGCATAGTTATTTTATTATTTACTTAAATTGATTTAATTAAATAATAAAATAATTTTACACTCACGACAATATTTATTTTAATAATTAAACATAGGGGACTTCCAATCCTAAATCGAGGTATGTTATTTCCCATCATGATTTAGCTACTATGAGTAGGTTATGATGCCACTATACATGCGGTTTTGAATTTCCATGTACTGCTCGGGAAATTTTAGAAATAGTTTTATGTTTATTATATGTTCGTCTAAATGGATATTTTCCCATGCTTCAAAGAATGGGTGTCATTGCTTAAACCAATGAGAACAGCAAATGGAGGGGTTTTTACAAGTTGGTGTGAACGGACATTATGATCGGACTACCTTCAGGTATCTTATTGAACAAACGGGGTGACAGTCAGTGTGGCAATGTAATGAAGTTACCTATGCTATCCTTACTCTTCTTTCTCTAAATACCTTATCTGTGTTCCCGGTTTTCTACGTTGTAGGTTAGCAACAAACTATTATATTTGCTAAAAGAAGCCAATGAACAATATGATCCGGACATACATTTAGACAAACTTTACATGGTATACGAGGATCTAGTATTTAAACTACCTATATAAAGGAATGCAATTTCTTTGTGTTATCTATAATTAGCCAATCATCACCATCATCATCATCATTAGGTCTTAAGTCTTAGAACTGGTTGGACGCATACCCTCATTGTTTTCTAGTCTGAACCAACCTACACATTTCCTTGAAATTTGCACAGTCTGCATTTATCACTATCTGTGTACGAAAGTCTGATCTCGGTCTACCTCTACCTCTCTTTTCCTATCTCTGCTTGTAGTATATCCCGTACTATTCCCCAGAAATGCTTTAGAACATATCCTGTCCTATTTCTCATATTTTTTCATTTTCCACAGATATCTTTATTCCTCTACTATTTCTACAACCTATTTGTTATTAACTTTGTCTGACCATGCTACCATCCTCATACATCTGAAGCACAACATTCCAGAAGGCTTCTATCTCTTTCTGTCTGCTTTTCCTACTGCCCCTATTTCATAGATCTACTGTGCTGTGCTTCACACTATACTTTGAAATTTCTTCTTGTATCTATGTTCGTTGTCTTTGAACATAGCTGCTGTTCTTTCTTGTTTGGTGCAGTTCGGTCATCTTCTTTGTTTTATAGTTATATACCCTATTTCCCCGATATTCAGTGGTATGTGAAGGGGGGTAAGCAGCCTTTGGTGGCCAAGTTCCCCCAGCACCTCAACCTTTGTCGAATTAATACTTTTTCCAATTTATCCTTTCGCACAATCAACATTAGTTGAAAATATTTCACAACCAACACCAGTAGTTGTTTATAATAATCAGTTCATTTACATTTCCAATGCTCCACCTGTAGGTACTACATTGACGGCTCCGTGGCGTAGTGGTATGTGTGTGACTACTACGCCCAAGGTCCCAGGTTCGAATCCGACACGGTCCGCTTGAAAAATGTTGGCGAGCATTTTCACAAAATACACCCTCGTTCGGATGAGAGGTAAAATGGAGGTCCGTGTGTGAGTGTTGTCACATGCGTTAAAGATCCCTACCTTGCTTGGAACAGCAGGGTTCGGCAAATTCCAAATTTTCCAGGTAAAAACTCGCTTCCTGGCCAATGTAGTACCTTGGTGGAGCATTGGAAAATCACATGTAATGTAGGTACTACATTGGCCAGGAGGCGAGTTTTTGTTGCCTGAAATTTAGAATTTTGCCGAACCCTTGCTGTTCAAGCAAGGGATCTTTAACGGCGTGACAACACTCACACGGACCTCCATTTAACCTCTCATCGACGGCGTATTTTGTGAAAATGCTCACCTTCCATTTTCAAGCAGTCGGCGTGTCGATTTACCGGACCTTGGGATCCGTAGTCTTACGCTTACTACATTGATCCACGGCAACGCCCTGTTTATAATAATCATCAGATTTAAGAGCACTTATTTTTTCGTCACTGGATTTTACATCTTCAAACTGGTTGGACTTGTACCTCAGCTTATTTATATTCTGAGCTAGCCTACACAGTTCCCTGGAACTCTCACAACAGCTGATATACATTATATGTGATTTTTTTTTTCCAATGCTCCACCCAAAGGTACTACATTGGCCAGGAAGCGAGTTCTTTTTTACCTGGAAAATTTTAAATTTGCCGAACCCTTGCTGTTCCAAGCAAAGTAGGGATCTTTAACGTGCGTGACAACACTCACACATGGGACTTCCATTTTACCTCTCATTCGAACGTGGGTGTATTTTTGTGAAAAAACAGCCGATATGCAGCTCAATTCCCTTCTATTGTTTTCTAATTATATGCCCTATTTCACTGAGATTCAGCGGTATGTGAAGGGGGTTAAGCAGCCTGTGGCTGCCAAGGATCCCCCAACACTTAGACATTTTCCGTATTAATAGTTTTCAAGTAACTCCTTTTGCACAATTAATTTTAGTTGGGAGTATTGCAAAACCAATATCTGTAGTTGTTTATAATAATCACCATGTTTAAATACAGTTATTATTTTTGTCGTTAGTTTTTCCATCTTGCCACTGGTTGCAAGCGTACCTCCATTGATTTCTATTCTGAGCTAGTCTACACATTTCCCTGAAATTCTCACAGCCTACATCTTTCACTATCTGTGTGAAGTAGTTTAACCCAGGTCTATCTCAACTTCTCTTTTTTCCTATCTCTGCTTCTAATATATTTCGCACTATTCCCTCATGTCTTAGTATGTGGCCTATCATCCTATCTCTCTTATTTTTTATTGCTTTCCACATAGTTCTTTCTTCCCCTACCATTTCTAGTACCTCTTTGTTCTTAACTTTGTCTGTCTATGGAATCTTTATCATACGTCTGTAGCACAGCATATCAAAGGCTTTTGTCTGCTTCTCCTGCTGTTCAGGCTTTACAGCCGTACAGTGCTGTGCTCCACACAATCTTTTCCTTGTTTCTATGTTTGTTGTCTTTGAACACAGTAGTTGCTTTTTCTTGTTAAATGTAACACGACCTTGTGCTAATCTTTGTTTTATATGTTTTATGCTTTTCCTATTTTGCGTTATTTGACTTCCTAGGTAGCAGAAATCGTTAACCTCTTGTAAGTTCTCGTTACCTATTTGTATTCTTGTTTTTGATTTATTTTCCCCTCTTTTGCACACTAGAACTTCAGTTTTATTTTGGTTAATTTTTACTATATCTCTCTGTTAGAACTGTTTCCATTTCATTAAGAGCAGCTTCTAACTCTTTTTGGTAGATGCCTATACCGCTATATCATCTGCAAATCTAAGCACATCAATCTTTCGTTCCTGCATATTAATTAATTTCAAATGTCTTCCTGCATTTGACAGTATTCATTGCCTCTTCTATGTACAAGTAAAAAATTAATGGGGATAAGGCACATCCCTGTCTCACCCTTTTCCTGATATTCACTTCTCTACTTTCTTGGTCTAATTCTATTACTGTTGTTTGCTCTTTGTATAAGCAATGTACTATCCGTCTATCCCTAAAACTCATTCCAATCTTTTTGAGTATTTCGAACATTTTTTTCCATTTTCCATTGTCGAATGCTTTTTTCAGATCTACAAACCTATATATACGTTTTCCCCCTTCTCCATTGTTTTCTCCATTATCACCCTCAGAGCTAAAATAGCCTCCCGTGTTCCCCTGTTTTGCCTAAACCCAAATTGATCTTCTCCCAGTATTTCTTCAGCTCGTTTTTCCATTAGTCCTTGTACAATTCTAGTTAATATTTTTGAAACGTGTGCTAGCATATTGTTCGAAAATTTTCACATCTATCGGTGCCTCTTTTTTTGGTATCGTTATATGATGTTACGTTTGAAATCTTTAGGTATCTCGCCTATCTCATACATATAGCTTACAAGTCGGAAGAGACTTTTGTTACTGCTTGTCCAGCGGCTTTTAGAGTTTCTGCTTGCACCTTACCTGTACCCGGCACCTTACTATTTTTCAGTCCCTTTAATGCTAATTCAAACTCATCTCTAAGTATAGGATATCCCAGGTAATCACTTTCAATGTTTAATATCTGTTCTAATGCTGTTAATTCCTTTCCTGAATATAAATTCCCTATATATTCCTGCCATCTAGCTACTTTCTCTATATTTTCTACAATGACGTTTCCTCCCGCGTCCCTTATATTTTTGCTATATGGTTTTATATCCCTAAAATTCATTCTAATTAAATTGCATGCTTCGTCTGTCTTTTCTTTTCCATTTTAGTTTGTATCTCGTTGCACTTTTCATCAATTCATTGTTCTTTAGCTTTCCTGCATTTGCGAATAATTTCCCATTTTATGGCTTTGTATCTCTCTTTTTCTGTTTCGTCTGATCTATTTTTGAATTGTTGTCTTTCTTCTATTAAATTCAGGATATCCTTTGTTATCCATGGTTTCTTATTTTCTTTTTGTGTATATCCCAGAATATCTCTGGCCGTCATGTCTATGCTGGATTTAATGTTATTCCATTCTGTTTCTACTTTCTTAGTATCAGAAATTTGCTTGATATCTTTCAGCAATTCATTTTACTTTTTTCAATTTTTTTGTGGATATCTTTATCTTTTAGCTTCCCAAAGTCAGAGTACTTTTTTCCGTTCCTCTTTTTCATATTTTTAAATTTAAGTGTGGCCTTTATGGTTACGATGTTGTGGTCAATGTCTATATCAGTTTCGGGGTAGCTTCTACAGTATTTTACTTGATTTCTAAACTGTTGTCTAACAATAATGTAATCTATTTGATATCGTCCTATATCTCCTGGCATCTTCCACGTGTATCGTTTTCTAGCATGACGTTGAAATAATGTGATGGTTAAGTTGTTCTTGTCGCAAAATTCTCCCAGCCTATTTCCTCTGTCATTTCTCGTTCCTAAACCAACTAGACTTACTATCGCTACTTCCCTACCCTCACCTACCACTGCATTAAAATTCCCTGTAATTATTAAATTTTCATGTCCTTTTACGTATTTTAGTATTTTCGATATCTTTGTAGGTCGCATCTACCTCTACCTCACTGTAGCTAGAGGTGGGCATGTATACTTATATTATTACTGTATTTACTGGTTTAGATTCAAATCTAACCATGAGTACTCTTTCGTTCTTTTGTAAGTAGTTTCCTACAAGTTGTCTTATCTTTTTTTTTATAACTATCCCCACACCCGAATTTCCTTCCTCTGATCCTGTATGAATTACCATGAAGTCTACTCTTCAAAAATCCCCCACCTCTGGCCAGCAGACTTCGCTAATTCCTACTATGTTTAGTGCTAACCTATCCATTTCGAGCTTCAGGTTCTCAAGCTTACCTACCTGTTTCATACTTCTGACATTCCACGCCCCGACTTGCAGAATGTTCACGGATCTTTTTCTATTCTTTCGGATCACATCTCCTCAAGTAGCCTCCTCCCGGAGATCAGAATGGATTTTACCTCTGGAATTGAGGATGCTATCATGTTTAACAATTTCTGTACACAGTGTACTTGGGAGGTAATGTGGTGGTTTCCCGTTGCCTTCCACATTGCAGTAGTGTGTCTTAGAATGTCATACAGACCCCTATGGTTACTGTCACTCTAAGTACCGATAAAGCTGCTGCCTTCTTTCGGGGACCTGTCTTAGTCTGGTTCCTCACTAAAGACCCCACTAATTTGGTTAAACCTATAGTTCGGCTCTTTAGTTCATTGAAACGCGCAAGCCATTCTACTTGTTCTCGTATTTTAGAACGTCGTCAAGGTGCAGGTCCGTTCAGAATGGAATGAGCCAATATGTTTTAAAAATATGTGCAATACTATGCCCTCTGTATAACCATGCTTTAAACTAAAGTATGTTTATCTGTAACTTTCATTTAACTATAATAGTGCATGTGGCTTAATAAAAGTCATCTATGTTTTATTGAAGCAAGAATAAAGATATAATGTTAAGGTTTGACAGGGGTGGGTTAGTCTTTACTAACTTAAAACTATATAACTTGTAATACATGTGTAAAAAATATACAATTTTTCTAGTAATTGCATTGTACCAGAATAATAAAATAAAATGTTCAAATGTAATATTTTGGTATATTTTTAATTAAAGGAAACAATAAGCAAATTTTAAAATACAATTGAAACATTACCTATTCATTTGTGTTCGTGTCTCTTTTAAAATTACGGCACTGGACGACTATCTTACACTTTCTACACACATCTTTACAGAGGAACAGAAAGTACAAAATTTTTGCATGTACGTCTAGGGATTGCATATCACCCAGTTTGTCCTGGACAACCCCAGTTTTATTCTGTCTTGGAATCTTGATATGTTTAATTAAATGTTCTGAATTTCTTAACGCACTAAAATGTTAAGCTTTTTAATAAAAGTGAGCATAAAATTGTTGGGTGCCATTACGTATATGTTTGCAAAAATAAAGACAACTGTTTACTTTATAATTCTGTAAAATACTCATTTTATTGACATTATAATTTTTTTACCTTTATTTTAGGTCTATATTTTATATATTTATTAATGTTCGATTTCAGTATTATGTGCTTAAGTGTTATCTTCAAGTTTATACTATGTACATTATTGAATAAAATTTAAATTTAACTAAATATTTACTTTAATTCATGGTTTCAAATATTATTTCCGATTTTAATCAAAATATTTACTTATTATTTTAAAATACATTTTAGCGAATAGAATTTATTTCTCTTAATCGCTTATTCTACAAAATGTATTGTGTTGTTTATTTTACTTTAAAAATGGGGTTCCTAAACGTACGTAACACATTTCTTTTTTATATAGGAAAATATACAAGTGAAGTTATCCAGGTTTTTCAGCAATGGTTTTATAGAATCTACAAAATCTAATTTGAATATACATGAAGGTTGTTCAATAAATTTCTGCACTCCCTCATAGAAGAACGAAGCCATATGTTGATGACGCCAATCACGTACTGCATTGATGACCATTGAGCACAAATGTGTGTTCTGAAGATGCTACTTTAACCTGTATGATAGTTAGAAGTCACACGGGGCTAGTTCCAAGCTGTAATGTGGGTAAGCAAAACATTCAAAAACTGCTGTTTCTCTTTTGTGGAGATCGTCTTCTGACTTATGTTAGCATTGTTGTAGTGAACGATGCAGTTTTTGCAAGCAAACTTATGCATACATGCACTTAATGGTAACATTTGCACATTTCATTCTGGGTGGGCAGTTGAATTTTATTAGAACCACACATCATTCTCACAAGAGGCGGCTTTCCTCAGCTGATGGCTGTGTTTTAAACTTTTTGGAATAAAGGGATTGGTATGGTTGTACTCTATGAACTGGTCCTTGGGGTTTGCAGGATAGTAATTAGCCCACTATCACTGTCATGACTTAAGGGAAGAAGGCTCTTTTTCCTCTGTTTTGTAATGTGCCAAATTTTGCTGACACAGGTTCAGTCAGACTTGCCTCATGCCAACTGCTAGCTAATGAGGCATCCATGCACACACCTTAGACACAACTATAACTATGGCACAATTCACTGTTTCAATTAATATGCTAAAAATGTCCCACTATCAACCATTGCATAATACAACGATTACTACAAATGTGTTCAACAACATGTTCCAGATGCTTAGTAGTGAATGCAGACTTGGGCTTCCATGGTAGTTTTAGTCTTCCACACTTGGTATGCACGTTCATCATTACAATCTGTACCTGCTTTTTGATTGTGTCAACATCAACCCACACTTCCTCGTTAACTGCACCAATTCAACCATGGATATTGATAGTGAATCACATCGTGAGGCCTGGAATTTTATCACAGTACACTCCTTTAATTGAACATTTATATAGGCCGACATTTAGTTTGCGACCACTTTAAAGGCATATAGATAGATCGATTATTAAAAAGTGTTACATAACATAAAAATAATAGCAACTATTATGTGCTTTGTACTTCCCCCGAAGGTAACTACAAAATTCCACATCATATAGTGTTTTTTATTAATATAATATTCAATTCGGTTTTGAAAGCTTTTTGAATGACTATTCATGCAACAAGATGGTAGAAGATCATTTGAACTCTTTTTTCATTGTCACATCTTTAAATTTCATCGATTAATAAATGAGTTTTGAAACACAATGTTTTGAACAACCCAATAACGTACCCACCCCTACAAATGTTAGTATGATTGATCTCTTTTCTAGTTGTAAGGTAAAACCTCTGCTTGGAAAAGTTGGATAGAAAATTTGGAAAGCTGTCATGTAGTGTGAAGTGTTGATAAACTTCGATTATTGGTAATAATAAATTTCAGTCTACGGCAAATTTATACTGCTTAAATGTTGTCATGATAACGTTTTGGTTTTATTGTTCAAATCAGTAAAAATATAATATTTTCATCTTTTAAGTGATCCATAGTATACATCAAATTAATGAAGAAGGAAACAATTTATTCACGACCTCAAAACAGAGTGGTATCACCAATAGCAAGGATTACTAAATTAATATTAAGCATTTTTGCTAATATAATAAAGTCCCTTGCAAATAATCGCATGCGATTTAAGTTATGGCATTGAGACCATTATTTGCTGAAATATTTACAATTAACACATGCTCAAGGAAGAATGATAATGAGAGAAGAATAATGATGACTAAGAATAATAATGAGAGATAGTAAATAAGAATAACGTTAGGATTAAAGTTAAACTGTTATTCCACATATTTATGCTCTAAGCATTTTTGCAATATTACGGTACTTTACAGTTTTGCACGTATCATTTTAACAATTAAAAAATCTATATCTATTTGTTGCTGATTTTAACGTGGTACAATTACTACAAACCCTCATACTCTTACTTAGTAAATTTTATAGTTCAAGCATGCAAATTTCTATATGAGGGCCATAACAGATTATCACTTGGATTGTCATCCTGCAGCAGAATCGATTTATCAGGTTCTCCCGATACAGTTCTCGGCAAATTTATGACGTTGTGCTTGCCGGTAGTAAAACTAGTGCTCTAAAGAAAAAGGTAAGATGGGTTGGAGAAATAAACGAGCCTTCTCATAACACACGCGATAATAGCATCTCCAAAAACAAAGCAACTTGTCGTCAATTCCGGTACTGAAGTGATCAATTTTAAGTTTATGTAAATTACCTACATCATTTCAACAGTTATTTGTTACTCTGTGTCATTGGCTTATTCAAATTAGCTGCTGTCCTACAACCAATTGGAATAGAGAACTTTGACACTTCAATAATGCATATTCACAATGCATTCCCGAGAGTGATAAAAAATCCCTGGGGATATCTTAATGTATTTATACATTCTAATTCTACAATCTAACTAATAATGCATGAAATAGACATGATCGGATTCGGGAAACAAATGAATTATTTTACTTTTGTATAAATTTTTTTTTTATTGAATATAAGAAATTGGAAACTGGTTAATCAATACATAAAAGGTATTTCACAGGTTAATTTACTTCACACGTAACAATCGTGGTAAAACTACAAAAAGAAAATAAAAAGTCCCCTTGTTCCCTGAGTCCTGACAAATACTTATTACCTGAAGCTCTTAATGACTAAATAAAGTTTTTAGGTCCCACCTGATTTTTCTTGAAACAACTGGCACTAAATCAGGAAACGGAAAAGGAGAAGTAGCCATTAGTTAGTCGACTACCTCAATATTGTGTGTAGTTATTTTTGTTACAGTTCTTGCTAGCTACATATTTTGTCGGGAAGTTGTAACATGTTATTTGGCCGAGGCCTAGCCATGTTACAATGTGCTTTGCACTTTATAAAATATTTCTGTTTTCCTTACTCTAAAAACACATTTTATTATGACGGAATGAAGTTTGATTCCGCATATATATTCACATTTACTCTTGTACTAGAAAATTAATCTAGATACAGAGATTAATATATTTATTAACAATTTTTCTCATTTTTTTTATGTTATATAAATAAATGTCTATTCAAGTATTTTTCTGATTGGTTGATTCATTAAAGCATATCTTTCAAAACACAACTGGTGTGGATCTGAATCCATATCAGGAGTGTTATTTCCTCTTATTTTATTTGATTGGTTATCTTTAGCTTTCGTGCAACGTTCGCCTTTTGATATGACTGTCTGTTGGTGCAGAAGTCGGCAATGTTAACATATCTATAACACGCCATGAGGTTGTCTACGGTACGTATTTTCTACCTAAATGCATGTTTTTACTAAAAATAGTTTTATAGAGGTCTTACCTTGGATGTAAGATGAAGTCTCACTTATTTGAATCTGTCCTGTAAATTAAGGATGGATTCAATTTTAGTTTAAATATAATCTCCAAAGATTTACTCCTAATAAAATCTCCAATTTTATTTCAAATAGAATCTCCAATTTCTACTCTGAATATATCTACAAATATTACTCCAAATATATCGAGTTATTTCTATATAAATTTCTACCTATGATCATGTGTTAATTTTATCTTTCACGTTAAATATTGCCGATTTCTCAACTTTTATATAAAAAACTATGATATGCCACAGTTTTACGTACACAATATAAAAATATCCGGATACCGGAATTTTTTCTTTGGAATCTCATTATTTATAACTGCAAATATTTGGTGGACAAGATGTATCGGTAGCTCCGTGGCGTAGTTGGCATGTGTGTGACTACTACGCCCAAGGTCCCGGGTTCGAATCCCGACACGGTCTGCTTGAAAAATGTTAGACGAGCATTTTTCACAAAAATACACCCTCGTTCGGATAAAAGGTGAAATGGAGGTTAGTGTGTGAGTGTTGTCACGCACGTTAAAGATCTCTACCTTGCTTGGAACAGCAAGGGTTCGGTAAAATTCCAAATTTTTCAGGTAAAATAAAAACTCACTTCCTGGCCAATGTAGTACCTTTGGGTGGAGCATTGGAAAATCACATGTAGGACAAGACTTCACTTTGTGGACAAGTTGTTTGACAACTGCCAGATGTTTTCTATAAAATGCAATGTGAAACCCAAATAAAGCTAAAATAAAAGTAATAATCTAAAATAGTTACTTACTCCATGTACGAATTTCATTGTAATTGCTTTTATTGTAAATAAGTGAATAAACATTATAACCTAACTCTTTACACCTATCTAAATTATCTATGTGAGTTTTCACAACAGTGTATTTGCCTTTTACATATCTTGCACTTAAGTAAAATGTGCTCTTAATTATTTTTTGTTACTGCTTATAACCTAACTCTGTTAATATACAGAATTTCATGAAATTTTTTATGGTTAAAAGAGTTACAAGCAAATAAGTTAAAATTGAAACGGAAGTATTTTATTGTCTTTACAAGGAGCTTTGTGTAAATACTTATAAAACATTGTATTAAGACCGTGATTTTTGATTATTGATCGCTTTTATAGAGATAATTGTTCATATGTTAATAACGAAAATTTCAATATACAAGCCTAGTATTTTCTTGCTCCAACTCACATTTGATTTCTAATTCTTTTATTGCCAGGTGAGAAAAGAAACGAGAGTAATCGTATCGATAGCCTTAAGAGCTTTGTCTCTGAATAGCTTCCTCCCCATGAGATGTGTTTTGCAAACTCTGCTTGCCTTAAAGGCCAATGCTAGCTCAGCCAGAGTACATTTAGTTTATACTCTGTAGTACACCTACCCTTTATATTTCATTGGAAAAGGTGATGGTGCAAAGCAAGGACTTTTCGAACCAAATATCGTACAACTCTAAATTAAATTTTGTTTTAAATTATAACTAGCTATTTTTGCTACTTTTTTATATAAACATTTTAATATATAAACATTCTACACAAATATTTATAAAAATACAGGCAAATCCAAATCTTACCTTGTTTATTTGACATTTAAATCAACAAATTTTCCAATAATTTTAAATTGTAAAGCTAAAGCCAGTTAGGTTCTTTCTTTCTGCTTTTACTTTTCATTCAAGTTGTAGAAATCATGGTTTAAAAATATCAATTAATTAAAATTTCCCAATGTCCAATTATAAGAATAAAACGATAATTTCTTAAGACAAGCTCAAGATAGAGGTAAAATCCCGAGATAATTCCCAAATATAAAGATAAAAGTAAAGGTAAAATCCCAAGATAATTTCCAAAGGTAATCCTGAGATAAAGATAAAATTCTAAGATACAGATATAGATATATTTAAAACTAAATTCAGAGAGTGGTCCTATAGAACTGTTAAAAGGGGAATTTTTATACTCAAAATGAGGGTTCGAGAAGTAATACCATTCTGTTATATGCACAAGAAAACGGCTTACCGTGGGTACAGAATTGTCTGTGCCTTAATTGTGGAGTTGATAAGATATGCTATTGACAAACAAATTGAGACAAGAACACTGCAACCGTTTAAGGTAAGGATAGTGGCGACGCATGGCTGAAAACACGGTGCTTCAACATGATCCAGTGCTGTGTGTTGTTTGGTTTCCAGACCATATGGGGACTAACAAAAAAGAAAAGGTAGATAGATAAAAGAAGGAGGCGAACAGAGGGGAAAAGGGCTCGCATTGAGCAAAAAATGGCGGACAAGGTGGATACAAAGATGCTGCTCGACTCACCAAAACGCAGTCAGTAACTTGGAATAGGAGAGCACCACTCTTATGCAACAGGCAGTAGTCTTGGAACTAAAGGAGGTAAAATAAGGTGTAAAAGGAAACAGCGGGATGTGAAAAGTTAAGTTTCCGGACAAGCATTCTGTAGAAAAACAAAAGTCCTCTACTAAAAGAGACAGGAAGTGTGAAGGACCCTCCTGTCTAGCAAAAGAAACAAATAAAACCATGCCCTGCTATTATCAAAAGTAGTAGGCGTATTCAACCCAAAGGCATGAGAAATTGATCAGAAGAAGACATATAAGATAAATCCACATCACTGTAATTAAGGAAGGTGTAAAAGAAGCAACAGCGTCTCACCCAAATGTTAGACAAAAAAAGATGAAATAGCATGTCTAGGTCACAAGTAAAGGAAAATGGGGGAAGAAACGGGATAGAATAATGAGCGAAAACTCTAGAATAAAAACACAAGAAATAGAAATATTCTATCTTTGCAACTACGAATACTGACTTTTTCCAACATATGTATGGTTGTCGACTATTATTTTATTCTATTTGAAAAGCTTCAATTCAATATCAGCTCCAAGTCTTAAACATTTATTATGTTATTCGTGCCAAAGATATATCAATCATAAATGGAGAGAGGGGTAGGGTATAGAGAAATGGTTAATATAAAAAGTACTAGAATTTATGAAGATACTTTGAATATTTAAGGAGTAAAGAAAAAATAAAAATTAAAGGTGTGCAGATGATAAATCAAAGTCAGAAGACTAAACAAATTGAGCAATTTATCAGAAGAATAAAGAAATTTAGAAAAACTAAAGTGTTTTTCCTATTTAGATATCAAAGGTAGAATATGTTTACAACATAAGACATTGAGCAAACAAAGCAAATTACTTTACTTCTATACAAAAAAATAATAGGTTTATTGAATATAAGGAAATAGAAACTGGTTATTCAATAATCGAAAAGACATGTTACGAGTTAATTCACTTAACATGTAAGATACTTAATAGGAATAGAATTATACTTCAGCACACTACAACTTTTGACATTTAGAACTTTTCATGGTTCCAGTTGTAAGGTTATTTGCAGCTCTTTACCTATAGTTAATTCAGAATTAGACTTTAAATATTTATTTTTAGGGTTCCGTACCTTATAAGGTATAACGGAACCTTTATAAGATCACTCTCGTGTTCGTCCGTCCGTCTGTTACAGAGGTGTAATAGTAAATAGTAATTAAGTAATAGTAAATTAAGATTGCATCAAGGTACTCAGAGGGGTTCATTATAAACATAGTGTAATCGTATTGCTAAAAAGGGTTTTAGTACAGTAGATATTGTGAGAGGTTATTAAGACCCATAAACTCTTGTAACGGTTATTCTGTAAATAATTGTGAATAATTAGACTTGTATTGAACCGAATAAAGAAGTGTAGATTAAAGTGCATTTAGCAGTGTTAAAAACAATACAATAAAAATTATGCCATTAATACAAAAACGATGTGTATTTTTTAGTATTACACAACTCATATTCAAATATCAACAACCGTCAACATTCTTTTAAGAAAAATGCTATGAAGGTATATAGGAATTTGGCTAAACAGGAAATTATACACACTTCACTATGTACAGAGTGACATTAGTTTTATGTCATTAAATTGAGAAACTGATAGAGATTAATCGGCTAAACAAAAACCTATAAGACATTTTACTTTTGGACCGATTTTTAAACAGCCGAACTCAGTCAACTTAAGTAACAGTTTTAGGATTGCTGTTTTGTTATATATTTTTAAGAAATATCTCATCTATGCTGGTGCTATCCTGAATCATATTATGCACATGAAATAATAAGTCTTTAAATTGACCACCGCAACTGCAAGTTCGTGGTTGGTATAATTTTCAGGATTTCGAATTTTCAAACCACAATCCACTAAGCTACTACGGGACAAAATATCTCCAAATGTCTACATCCAATTACAATTAAGTCCTAACACTGCTTAACAAGGTAGTGGAACACAAGTAACAAAATCAAACCTGTGCAAAACACTTACAAATCATCTATCCCCGGTTACCAGCTGTTTCAATAAAAACTACAAGCAACTTAAGGTAGATTATCGAAAGCTGCATAAATGCTGAATTGCAACAAATTCAATTCTAGGAGGTCAGAAACTCAATACAGTCGAATCAGCATCGAGGAATATTATTTTTTGTTGTGATTATCATCTAAACATGCGAATGTAAGTGTTCCGTTATTTTATAAATTTTAAAGCATCAAAAACAATTTAATTAATGGCCTGTGCCGATAAACAATTTACGGAATGTGAGACATTGCCGAACTGATAACCAACAAGAAGTTTTGATTATTTGTGGTGTCACTATTATCATGAATGTTATGGACATCAATAGTGCACGGTCGGTTCGCTAATACAAGCATGCCCACCGCGGGTGCATCAAACAATTAAGTGCTCAGGTATTTGTTTATCGTCATATTTAATGCAACGTTATTATTTGCTCAGCATTTATATCTGGTGTCGTTAATACCATTAAATTAATGTGGTCCTAAACTTATAAATATTCAATTAAAGTTACAATACTCAAAACATTAGCTTTATCACATGCCCTATTTCACAACAACCCTATAAATACTCATTCAACGATTCCACTCTTCCAGTAAGAAAAATTTTTAAACTTATTTTAGTAGTAGCTAAAGTGCATCGAGTTATTTCATTTAGCAGTTAAATTGCTATCTATTTTACTAAATTGTAGAAAATGTCATTAAAAACTATGTAACGTAGAAATTTGAAATTTGGCACAATGCTAGGTCTTTATGGTGCGCACATATCTCGACAATCAGAAAATAGAAAAAAAATATTTTTAGATTAAAATGGTGGGGTAAATTCGGTCAAAAAAAAAAAGTTTTAATAAATATATCGTGTGAGATATCATTTGAAAGAGCTTCCTAAAAGGCTTCTAAAAATATTATTTTAATAATTTTCGGTCCAGTAGTCTTCATGATACAGCTCAAAATGTGCAAAAATAACCTCCGTTTTCCTACATTTCCAAAGGGAAAAATTTTTTAAATACAGTAATAGACAACGTATTTACTAATGTACTAGTGCAATGTGAGACAATATATTCATTTTTCAGTTATCACAATCAAATTTGGATAAGATTTAAATATACATAAAAAATAAAAACAGCTTTATTTGGTTTATTGATTGCTCACTGTAGTATTGGTACGGAACCCTAATAATCTGAGCTCGACTCGCTCTTGGCTAACTTTTTTTCAATGTGTATTAACTTCATTTGTTCGATTTTGCACAACATTTTCAGTGAACTTATACAGCAGTTTTCATATATACGTACATTTTGTTTTGGGATTAATTACATATTTAAGGGCATTTCCCCAACATGCAATGAAGTATCCCGTATAAGTTTCTATAAAGCTATTATACACCTATTTTTTTGTATTATAAACAAGGTGAAACTAGTTCTTTTTAAGGTCCCAGGTATAGAAAACAATTCTTTTAATTAATACATTTAAACACACTTTCTAAACTAATTGTTTTTTTATTAACCCGAGATATTTATATATATCAACTCTATTTAACCGTTAGTTATTTATGCATATGTTTATTTGACTCTTTTTTATCTTTTTATGTAATTAACATGTATACCAACTATGAGCTATTGATGCAAAACTTACTATGTTTTAGCCAATCTGCATATATAACTATATCATCAAACTAGTCTTTGTAGTAGATTTAGATTGTGACAAATATAAAGAATGGTTCATATGCATACATAGAGTATCTCCTTAGTGGTCGTATTAATTTGCGGATTGTGTATATACAGTAAATATAGAAGTGGATCTAAGATGGATCCTTGCGGCTCACCTATGTTGATTTTGCCTATGAACTATTGTTAAATGGGTTCTATTTGTTAAATGCGGAAATATCATCATATGCTATACCTTTTTTTCTCATGCCGTAGAGTTTGTTCATTAATATTTTAATATTGACGGAATCAAAGGCTTTCCAAAGGTCTACATATCACAATCCAATTGGTTTATTATAAGTTCTAATAAACCTGTGGTATTTCCATACTGAAACCATACTATGAGCTGTCAAAATTAAATTTCTATTAAATGAATTTGGTAATTCCTGTTATTGCTTGTTCACTGATTTTAGAAAATATGTATAATATAGTTATGAGTCGGGTCTATAATTTGTAAGTTCATGTCAGTTTCTTGATTTATGTATGGTACTAATTTTTTAATTTTTGATTCTTTCAAGAAAATTCCTATAGAAAAGGAAGAATTATTAATCAGCCGTATACTACAAAGTAATCAGTACATGTACCAGATCCGCATTTCATGAACCGACTCGACTAATCGGTTACTTGGTAAATATTACATTAAAAAATTTAACAATAGAATGCGTTCGGAAAGTAGTTGAACGTACCTCAATTGTGCAATGTATCTGGTAAACAGCTGATTACTGATAAGTATCGACAGGTACACTTTTCGTAAACGCTTATCGTAATTGATCATTCTTTTTACATAAGACGGATCCTTTCTATTAACAGGTAGCAAAAGAATACCTGTGACACGTTATTTAAATACATTTTGCCTTACTTAAGCATTATATAAATTGGTTTATGGATGCAAATAAATTACGTGAAAATCATAAATAAACATCAATGCATTTAATGATCCTTAATGATATTATACTTTCTTAATATGCTTAATTTTTTTCAATATTCGCTTATATTGCCGAATATTTCCAAACGCATTTCAATATTTCCGAAATTTTCAATCACTAGTAATGTTAACCCAACTCAAAACAGTAAACAGTAGAAACCTTTGATAGCTAAATTAGTAGAGGACCATCCGAATCATAGTTAACATACAAGAGTTTGTAAATATGCAATAAGTAAACCATAGGCAGAAATATGTTGATAAACACAGGTTGCATGTAACGTAAATAATAAATAACATACTGTAAATGTCCGTATTGGAATGAAGTTAATTATTATCACTTACGAAATTGTTGGATAGGCAATGAAAGGAATTATGGAACACAACACAACGTTTTAGCTTCGTTAAGCGATAAAAAACAGCACCATGCCAGAGGCCGACCGTCTTGTTTGTTTTATCATACAAAGTGAATGTCTTTTACTAATTAAACTGATACTAGAGTTCGAAATTAAATGATGCTCGTACATCTTCCGACCTTTAGCGATTTTGTTTATTATTAAAATACCGAAATGCATGCTGTAAGAAATACAATATTAAACCCTTTTTAAACATAATTCAAATGAATGTTGATTATAAAATAATTGCGGTGCGTAAACAAGTAACAAGTATTGGTAGATTAGCACTCTTGGCCTAATTTTGAATGTTTTTCAATGACTAAAAATAATGAGTTTTTCCAAGTGGTGCCAAAGTTTTCCTTTAGGGTAAAGCACTGGCAAAGAAATTAAACAAAAAAAGGGTTAATTTATTGTTAAAGGTAAGGGGATCTACCATCTTTTGGGTAGGGGGAAGGTTCAGAAGGGAGATTTGTATAGACAAAGCCGTAGTTTGGTACCCCCTTGATTGTGACTAGAAAAAGGAGAACGAAAGTCTCTCAAAATAAGTGAGTAGTGCAACTTGGTGCCGTTTGTTATTTGATTATCCCCATAATTGTACTGTTTTTTCTTCTTAGGAACCTTCCTACATCACTAAGGCTAGTTGGTGCAGCTATAAAACTGTTACGGTGCTCCCATCTCTTCGGGTAAATTACAATATTAACGTAACACTGTTTTTACACGTAATAACATAGTTATGTTACGTCAACAACTAAAATGTCTATCTAAAAATCATAAAAAATGAGTTAATTTCCTTAGTATTTCCTATTTGCTTATTAAAACAAAGGTGATAGTTCTGTTAGATAGGAACAAGATATTTTGATTGTCAGTTTTATTAAATATCTACGTCTTAGTAAAAGATCCTCTTTCTTTTATCGTACAACATAATAACCTTTATTATTTAAATTTGTTTCTACATACGAATTATTTGTTTTAGATTACTATTTTCAACAATTCATCTTTTGTATATGGTTTTAGTCTGTATTATGTGCTAAAATATTCAAAAAGCTATACTAAAGGTTTGCACAGATTTCGTTAGTTGACATAATGATTTATGTCTATTGGACATTAGATTTGTATCTTTCTCAATGTAAACGGATTATTTTTTTAAATTGAAATTTGTGAATGATTATGTAGTATTATAGTATTATAACGATAACTCTATTTGCAATAACAACAGTTCTTTATTTTCAAACCGATTATACAACCCTTTTCAACAACTCATAGTTACAATGTAATTCTAAAAGCTTTCACATCATTTCCAGCTAATCGCTAACAGTACAATTACTCGCTTCTTAAACTACGATGCTATCTTCTTAATCAACTTAATATTGCAGCACTGCAGTTAACTATCCTAGCACTAATTATTAATTTATACCACATATGTACCACAAATTTATCAAAGCTTTAAATTAGAACAAGTATTATAATCAAAGCTTCCAGCAGAACTCATATCACAGCTTTCATTAGAATTAATTGATACTCATCACGACAATTTATATTTTATCCGATCGTTCGAGAACATACCAGAATATGCAAATAATATCTCAAATGTACCTATTGTAATCTAAATAACTCTTAAATGCAAAACCGTTAACCTTCCAATCAAGTCCATTGGAAAAATGTAGTACCGCAGGAGCCCATCGATCTTCTTTTGTGTACAAATGCTTCATTTACATTCTAATATCATTATTCTGATCAGAGGCAGGCCAATCAGCGCTACAGTATGAATGATGCAAATCATTATCTGTTTATACTAAAGATAATATAACTATATGCTCTTTTAATTACTTATACTTTCTGATATCGTACAAAATCAAAGAAAACATAATTTTTATTAATTTATATGTTAAGAAGCAATATTAATGTGAACTAATTTTTTTGCAGGATGCCGAGGATCTACCAGTTGAATCAACAAGGCCAAGAAGGTTTACTACTAAACGAAAAAAAGATAATAATCCAAACATTCAAAATTATCCACAGCTTTTGGGGCTTCAACCACTTCTACAGTTTAGGTGTCATGAATGTGGCATGACTGGATTTTCCTCATTCTCATTATTGAAGGAACATAAGAAAATTTGCACTCGTGAACCTGTAGTAAACCAAAAACCAGCCAGCTCATCGAAAAAGCTTTTTGTGACAAGACGTAATGTATTTATGTGTACAGCATGTTCCGTTTATTATGAAAATTATAATTTATTTCTACACATTTACAAAGTTCATCGTCGCTTGGTATGTTTATATTGCTCAGCGATATTTTCACATATTCAAAAGTTCCTGTTGCATCTTCTCAATAAACATAACTGTGTGCCAAAAGAATTAAATACTGAAAAGGACTTTTTTGAAGCCCATAAACACCCTTGTTTTCTTATATGTTGTGATTGTGAAAAGATATTTGGTGATGAAGGAGGCGAACATTTTTTTGGGCATGCTTGTAATGGTAAAACACCATTAAAAAATGATTCCAAAAATAAACTTAATAACAATAAAGTGTCAGTTAATCATAAACAAGTAAATAATAAAAATAAAATTAAAAGTAAAGAGTTTATTGAACATATCACAGGTGATACAGAAACTTCAGTTGTGCCAAATGGTTTAGAAGCAGAAGAAGATTCACAACATTCCACCGAAAATGTTGGTGGATCTCAGGAACCAGAAGAACTTCAACCAAATTTTCCATTATCTCCAAGGCCTTCAGTTGCTATAGAAACAGAAAATATTTCCTTTGATACCACGGAAACGAACCAAAATGATTCTGAAGCTAATTTGTCAAATTGTGAAAATATAGTAGATGTGCCAAAGCTCAATGAAAAGTTAGATTCTGATAATGAAAATCATCAGTTAAATTCAAAGCATGAATTAAATGAGACTATAGCCAGTCCAGAACGCATTTCAGATTATCAAAATATTGAAGATGGAACCTGTAAGACTGAGCATGAAAAAGAAGTACGTAAAGTTCCAAAAGTAACACTTAAAATACCAAAGCAATCTTCGTCACCAGATGAAGCAGCAGAAAACATTCCAGAAAACGAAGATTCTGATGACAGTGACAAACAAACAATGGAGGTGGACACAAACCCAAGTAATTACAGTATTGATGATGATACAAACGAAGATAAAGAAAATCAAGAACCTATCAGTGCTGAATCTGTTATAAGCATAGCAGGTGCCGACATTCCTGTTATAGAACTTGAATTAGAACAACCTTTAGATAAGTTCGATATACAATGTTTACTAAAAAAATGTCTGCGTCTAACCATTCCGACTTGTGTATATTGTAACCATGCAAGAAAAATAGCTGTTAATGGTAAATATTTGGGTTTGCATGCAATTGCCGAACACCGTTTTTCAGCTGTTGTTAATAGTATAACTGCAGAAGAGCTTATACCTGAAAGTTTTGTATTGAGGATAAAAGAAAGTTTACCTGAATTGCAGAACATATTTTTTAATTTGGAATCACAGGGTTCTGAAAGTTTGCCCTTTACACGTGTATTTGAATGTTTTCAGTGTAGATACTCAACCAATGCACATAAAGAACTTTATTTACATAATCGTAAACTGCATGCAAAAAGTATCTTACTTTGTATAATGTGCAAATCAAACTTTTATAGTTATAGTGAACTTACATGTCACTTGTGTCCCGGAGTTTATGATCAGGATAACCAAATTAGTTTCCGATGTTCAATTTGTGATACCGACGATTTACCGTCAGCATTTAGGTAAGCATTTTTAACTTATATTTTAGTCTATATATTTTTAATTCTATGTAAATTATTGGGTATGGTTTGATTTTGAGAATCTGTTAAATTTAATTTTAAAAAATATGGAAATGACTCGGAAAGGTGCACTTTTCAAAATATAACAGGAAAGTTTGTGGAAAAATAGAAAATTCCAACAAAATTTAAAGAAATTTTAAATACAGGGTTAAAATATCGTACAAAAACCAGTGAACAGACACCAAGTCACTCCTTTGTATTACAGATGTGTCAAACTTGATTGATTCGATCTTTTGATATCGATACGTACCTAATATTGATTTATTGGGTTGGTGCAAACGATATGAATCTAGCACGGAGTATTCCAATTCTGCAAGTAAGGTATACAGGCGAACATACATTGTTTTATGGGCAATACTAATTGTTATGAAAGGTGTGAATGCATTTCTATCTTTACCGCAATAAGAAAGATGATATTTATTTATTTATTTATTGATAAATCCACGGACACAAAGGTCCTTATACAAAATTAATAAAGAATAACAAAATAAAGGGCTATAAAATATAACTTAGTTATAAACTATAACAAAATGAATATAGGACTCAGTACCTATGCAGTAATTTACGAATAATAGGTTTAAAGCAACTTAAGCGATCAGAATTTCGCACAGTCTCATCAAGAGAATTCCACTTCCTCGCAGTCTAGGACAGGCAGAATAGAAAGCAAAATTAAATTTATGCGTTTGCTCCATGATAGCGATGATGTCTAGTCGGATATGAATTAAGACTAAGGGCAAAATGCCCACTGTAAATTCACAATTTAAGAAACCATTTAGAACCTTATAAACAAAGATAACATCAGAAATATCATGCATTGATTTTATGGTGGGCAAATTAAATTTAGAAGCCACAGGACCATAATTATGATCAAATGGTAACATAGGAGATCCACTCTTGAATGCCAGATATCTGAGTAACAAATGTTGAACTTTATCAAGTTTTACTGTATCACAAGCAGTATATGGCGTCCAAATAACAGAGGCATACATAAGAATAGGCATGACCAAAGTTCTATACAAAGAAATAACAGAGTTTGTAGATTTAAAGTCCTTAGTAGATCGTATAATAAAGCCTAGCATCCTAAGAGATCTAGCTATAACATAATCTAAATGCATATTAAAACTAAAATTGTATTGCAGAAAGATCCCAAGATCTTTTATAGAATTAGTGTTTTCTAAATCAATACCCAATATACTGTAATTGAAAGTAAGAGCAGAACGCCTAGTAAAGGACATAGTTTTACATTTCGCAATGTTTAACAACAAATCATTTTCGACTGACCATCTAACAACTTCATTAAGATCTGACTGCAAATTAATACAGTCAGTGGTATTACTTATATTACAATATAACTTGAGATCATCCGCATATAAAAGGATTTTAGAGAATTTTACTACATTGCAGACATCATTTATGAATAGTATGAACAAAAGCGGACCTAAATTTGAACCCTGCGGAACCCCAGAAATAGCACGAATAGGACTTGATAAACGCCCACCAATCTTCACTACTTGAACCCTATTTTCTAAGTAAGATTTAAACCAAGAGAGAAATTCATTTCTAATACCAAAACAAAATAATTTGTGAATAAGAAGACCATGATTAACGGTATCGAAAGCTTTGGCAAAATCTAGAAACAAAGCATCAACCTGTCCTTCCAATTCAAGAGACACACATATATTTGTGGTAAACTGAAGAGAGTTAGTCAGAGTAGATCTTCCGCAATAAAACCATGTTGACTGCTATTAATCAAAGGATGAACTAGATTAGTTAATTTACTAACGATTATTGACTCAAAAGCTTAGAGAAAGAGCCAAGCAGTGAAATAGGCCTATAATTAAATATCTTGTCTATTGCCAGACTTAAAAATCGGAGTAATATGCAAGTTTCCAAGAAGTAGGAAAGACACCCAATTTGATAGATTTATTAAATAATACAAGAAGAGGCTTCTTCAATGAGGCAATACATTTCTTCAATAACCTAGTTGGTAATAAACCAGGACCTGTACTGTCACTTTCATTCATACTCTTAATACAATAGTCAATATCTTCAGAACTAATCACAGGCACATCAAGTTCAGGACAACTATTCAAGAATGGAGCATTAAGATTCGGCGTTACCCTATAAACAGAACTGAAACAATCAGAGAACAGCTGAGCAATCTCAGACTCAGTACGACCATAACAACTATTAAGTCGCATAACAGCTGGAAAACTAGTAGAACATCTTTTTTATTGACAAATGACCAGAATGACTTAACATTACTTATAGAACTATTCTCAACCTTTAGTATAAAATCATTGTAATTTAACCTAGACAGTCTTAGACATTTTGCTCTTAACATCTTAAATTCGATAAAGTCATGAAGTTTACCAGAGGTTTTCCAGCGCCTATGTGCAATCTTCTTAGATACTAAATATTTACAAAGTTCAGCAGAAAACCAACTTGGATAGGAAGAAATACATCTAGTTTTCAAAGGCACATTTCGACTTATAATATTATGGACTAGATCTTCAAAGCAAGCAACATCTAAATTTACATCATTAGAATTTAAGAGATAGTCCCAGTCAACATTATCAAATTCAAGACTTAATTTATCACAATCCGCATTGTAGAAATCAAAACTTTTAATTACGCTATGCAAATTAACAAAAGAGCCTGGCAAAATATCAATACCAAAGTAGCAAGGGACATGGTGAATATCAACCGGTAATATATACTCATCAGAAGAAATTACACTGATTTTAGCCAAAGTAGTAAATAGTAAATCCAAAGAATATGGCTTATTATTAGGTAAAGGAAAGTACTGCTTTAAACCAAAGGTATTCACCATATCACTCACTACTTCAACGGCAGACGAGAACTAGGATTAAGATAACCTAAAATCTTGAACGAGCAATCCTCTTCATTTGTCCATATGACCTGCGGCAAATTATAATCTCCCAGCAAGATAACATCCATTTCATCATTAGTAAAAGAATTAAGTAGAGACTCCAAAGCAGCAGAATGAGACTGATATACTTGTATAGAGGACATCGGAGGTATATAGGCTGCTCAATAATCAATTTCTTGAAATTTAGATTAATCTTTACAAAGACCTGCTCACAGCAACTATCATCAACTTCACATAAAGCAGAAAGAAAAGATTTGCTTACAGCAACAAGCACACCTCCACCCGCGTAAGGTTACTATGTTGAACAGACCTATCAGTTCTATATAGCACATAATTATCCAGGCCAATTTCACTATCCAGTACAGCACTATCCAACCAGGTCTCGGTGAAAACTATAACATCAGGCGAAATAGTCAGCTGACTTAAATTTACTTGCAAAGTACGAAACTTATTCTTCAGACTCCTACAGTTCTGATAATAGATGACTAGATTAGATTTTTCAACATGAACTAGTTTTTTGTCTGTGACTGAGAAGTAATACTGCTCTTTTGAACAACAGTGGGAACGTTATCCAAATACTTGACCACAAGGTCAACTTCCCCAGCAGACGATCTTGTCCTAAGTTCAGAGAGAGCATTAGCATATACTTAATAATATACTTAATTTTTTTTTATTAATATACAAAATTAAATATTCATTGACTATAATAAATTGTTTAAATTTTGGAAATCAAATTGATGTTCCCTCAGAATAGTTTTATATAATTTAAAATTAATTTTAATCGCCTTACAATTTTATCTGCATAAATACAGTTTTCCAAATAGCATAATGAACATGGTAAATGTAAGCTAATGCTCAAAAATAGTTTTTGGCTCAAAAAGTTGATCTTATATTACAAGCCACGGCTTGAGACCCATTGACCGACAAAATTAAACTACTACAAGAGATGCTTAAAGTTTCCACCTATACAGTGATACACAACTGTGCACGTTTTACAAAATAATTTACATAACTCCATAACTAAGCGGCATGTTTTTGTACATGAGCACGGCCATTATTTCCCGACACGTAGTGTTAAATTACAGTGAATAAAAGCGTGAACATAAACCTATTATTTTTATTTTCTATACATGTGCTATATTATAGCGCCATTTTTTTACAAGTTGACGGTCGCATAACCCAATACCAACTGCTTACAAGTTTAACTCCCCTAAAGCAGGATGACAACTTAATCAATTGTTCAACACATGTTGACATTAAATAAAAATAAAATGGACGGTGCCGGTTTACATTACGTGACCTGTCAAAAATAATTAAAAATTATTAGAAACCATACAAAAACACGTACATTTTCAAATACTAATGAAAAATTTGCGGGTTTGTCAGTAAATTTGGTTTAATTAAATTCCAAAACCTGGAACTACTTCTTACTGAAATATCATGCAACCGTAGAGCACGGATGAATATACAAAGCGCTCTTGATACTATGAGAACAATAAACTCGCCTTGTATAATTTTTGACAGTTGGAAGAGCTTTTGACACTATTATAGACAGAACAATAACATATTCCTCACAATATGAAATTGTAATTTAAATATCAAAGCGTGCCATAACAACGAAGGCTCTCAAGTATTGATTCATAAACACACACAGAACGTCTATAACCATTAAACACGGATTGTAAGTTTTTGAACAGGTCATTGACGTAGCATAATTTGTAAAAAAATTATGGCTGCGTTCAGTTCAATCTTTCGTTCCGACATTGTCGATCTTACTTTGCTATTAATTATACGATAGAAGTTTTGGGGGTTATTGAACGGAAACACAGACAAAGCTTAAAAGTTGAAAACTAATGCAGCAATCCCTAAAATGAAATGTTAATTAAAAACAGAGTTTTTGCAGATTTTATACATGTATGGTTTCTTCTTTAAAATAAATACGTACTTTTTATCGAACAATAGTGTTATTATTGTAACGTCAACAACCATACGAATATAACAAACTTCACAGTAATTAAATGTCAAACGTATGAATAGGCACTGCTTCTTAATTGTGTTGTAATTGCTCTGTTATAATGATGTATTTTTACAATTGCTTGTTTAAACGTTTTCATTTAATACTTACTCATTGTATTAACTATTCCGTACTCTTTTACAAAACAAATTAATTGCCAAACGTTACCTTTGTGCATGCGTGTGCAAGTTCTAATCGACATTGATATATATGAGTATTTTCGACACGACAAAGCCGTTATCGTAGGGCACTTACAACAAAAGGGGTTTATACAGCATAATCGTAGATGTATTGCTATAATAAGCTGCGGTTCCATGCAGTTAGTGTTGAACCCATCTTTGATTATTTTGCACTGTAGTAAAATTTTCCGCCTAGTGACCTATAATGAAAACACAACAGTATTTTCACACATGTACCAATTCGATCACTATATCTCAGTAGCAAAATGTTACGACACTAAACTAAGTAGAAACCTCAACAATATTTTCAGCTTGGCACTATTTATGCCTCAACACTATACTCGCACATGCACCGGTTCGATTATGTTTTTGTCTCGGCACTATTTATGCCTCAAGACTATATGTTCGCTCATGCACCCATTCGATCATTTTGTCTTAGTAGTAAAACATTTCAACTACTAACCTAAGTTATAACCTCTGCACTGTTTTTGCCTCAGCGCTATTTATACCTTAACACTATTTCCGCCCATGCGCCCGTTCGATCATTTTGACTTAGTAGTAAAACATTTCAACTACTAACCTAAGTTAAAACCGCAACACTGTTTACGCTTCAGCACTATTTATACCTTAACACTATTTCCGCTCATGCACCCGTTCGATCATTTTGTCTTAGTAGTAAAACATTTCACCTAAGTTAAAACCTCAACACTATTTTCGCTTCAGCACTATTTATACCTTAACACTATTTCCGCTCATGCACCCGTTCGATCATTTTGTCTTAGTAGTAAAACATTTCAACTACTAACCTAAGTTATAACCTCTGCACTGTTTTTGCCTCAGCGCTATTTATACCTTAACACTATTTCCGCCCATGCACCCGTTCGATCATTTTGACTTAGTAGTAAAACATTTCAACTACTAACCTAAGTTAAAACCGCAACACTGTTTACGCTTCAGCACTATTTATACCTTAACACTATTTCCGCTCATGCACCCGTTCGATCATTTTGTCTTAGTAGTAAAACATTTCACCTAAGTTAAAACCTCAACACTATTTTCGCTCCAGCACTATTTATACCTTAACACTATTTCCGCTCATGCACCCGTTCGATCATTTTGTCTTAGTAGTAAAGCATTTCAAATACTAACCTAAGTTAAAACCTCAACACTGTTTACGCCTCAGCACTATTTATACTTTAACACTATTTCCGCTCATGCACCCGTTCGATCATTTTGTCTTAGTAGTAAAGCATTTCAAATACTAACCTAAGTTAAAACCGCAACACTGTTTACGCTTCAGCACTATTTATACCTTAACACTATTTCCGCTCATGCACCCGTTCGATCATTTTGTCTTAGTAGTAAAGCATTTCAAATACTAACCTAAGTTAAAACCTCAACACTGTTTACGCCTCAGCACTATTTATACGTTAACACTATTTCTGCTCATGCACCAGTTCGATCATTTTGTCTCAGTAGTGAAACATTTCAACTACTAACCTAAGTTAAAACCTCTACACTGTTTTCGCCTCAGCACTATTTATACCTTAACACTATTTCCGTCCATGCACCCGTTCGATCATTTTGACTTAGTAGTGAAACATTTCAACTACTAACCTAAGTTACAACCTCTACACTGTTTACGTCTCAGCACTATTTATACCTTAACACTATTTCCGCTCATGCACCAGTTCGATCATTTTGTCTCAGTAGTGAAACATTTCAAATACTAACCTAAGTTAAAACCTCAACACTGTCTTGGTCGGATGTTGCTAATAGGAGAAAAAGTAAATTAAAATCAAGAAACAAGGTTATCATTGGTACCCAAACTGTGTTACCCAATTCAGATCTTTTTAGTGGTGGTGTAAAGAAAACTTGGCTGCATTTGAGTAGAGTTATAGCTAATACACAAACTCCAATTGTGGAAGCCTCACATATTTTGAGATATATGCAGGAAGATGGTGCCAATTGTGACTGCTTTAAGATTGGCACTAGAGGTAATTTAAATTCTTTTAAACTGGGAATTCCTGCTGATATTGTTGAAAAGGTCATGTCTCCTTCTTATTGGCCTTGCGGTGTTATGGTACTTTTTTTTGAATTTAAGGACAGTGATAAGGACAAAAGGGAATCTAAAATAATTGCCAAAGGTTCTTTGCAAAATATGACTGTGACTAACAAATTGCCTGATACTGAATTACTATTCTTCTTAATCTTCTTTGGGAATTAAACCACTCATAGTTTTTAAAATTATCTTTATTTACGTTTCGATCCATGACCTAGGATCGTTGTCAAAATAATAAAAACTTCAAGTTTGACATTTATGACATAAATTGAAGGTGACTTTGATTTATTGAAGTTCGAAATATTTGGTTTGAGTACACTAAGCAAAAATTTTTAAAGTTTAAAAGAATGATTGCCTTCAATTTATGTTACGGCCTGGGACCGGCATTTTTTTAGGTAGCCAATACGCTTAACGTGAAATCGGCTGATTAATTTTTATTGGTGAATTTTATATAAATTCAATAACTTGTAATATTCACACAAGAATTGAAACCACTAATCTGGTGGAGATACGTAGATGATGTCTATGCTATTTGGCCTCATAATACAGAACTAATTAAAAACTTTGTACAGTCAATTAACAAAATAGAACCAACTATTAAATTCGCATATGAATTAGAACAACATGGAAAACTTCCGTTTTTAGATATTCTAGTTAGCAAAAACGATACAACAATTAATACATCGGTATATGGAAAACCAACGCACACAAACAGATACTTAAAAAAACTTCGATTCAAACCACCCACACTGTCAAACGAGGAATTATCAAAACCATGTATGATAGAGCAAAATTAATATCATCAAACGAAGAAATTTTAAAGAAAGAGAATGACCTAATCAGATGTACACTAATAGAAAACAAATATCCTAAAAGAATAATAGAGAAAGAAATGAATAAAACCCTAAAAATAAAGAAAAGAAAACAAAACAACGATACACACCACAAAATGCTCTCAATACCATACATAAAAGGATTCTCCAAAAAAATTCAAAGAATAGGAAACAAATTTAGAATTAAAACAGTATTTAGAACCAACAATACACTAAGAGCACAATTAACAAAAACAAAACCCAAAAACGCAATACAAAGTTCAAAAAACTGTATCTACAAAATACCGTGTGAATGTAATAAGTTTTATATAGGAGAAAGTTCCAGACCATTTGAAGTTCGATTAAAAGAACATAAATCATTTATAAAAAATGGAAAATTTAAAAATCCATGATTTGCCAACATGCATGGGACTCCAGTCATAAAATAAAATGGGAGGATGCAAAAATTATCGACAAAGAAGAAAACCACCATAAACGCAAAATCAAAGAAGCTGCTTATATAACCCTACATAAAAATAACTGCGTTGCAAACGAATCCGTAACTTTCAGTAAACAATGGATTCCATTACTAAAAGAAATAACAAATGAAGATCAAATGCCCACAATATCTAGGTAGCATCGCAAGTTTTTCCTGGGATTTCCTTGCGATATTAACATGAAATACATCCTACATACATGATTTCTATTTATACATACAATAACTAATTATATAACAATAAGCATATTAACTAGAAAACCATTATTTCGGCAAATATCTAAGTGTTGGGGGATCTTGGTAGCCACAGGTTGCTTAACCCCCTTCACTGAATCTCTGTGAAATAAGGCATAAAATTAGAAAATAATAGAAGGGAAACGAGCTATATACATGCTGTGTGGGAATTTCAGAGAACGATGTAGGCTAGCTCAGAATATAAATAAGTGCAGGTACGTATCCAACCAGTTTTGAGATGAAGACCTAATGATGATGATGATGAAGCATATTAACAACCCCTGTAAAACAGCATTGGTATCTGACAAGTGTAAACCCGCAATAGGGTTACCTCTCAACCATATACAATCTCCGTTAAACAGTTTTGGTATCTGACAGGTGTAAACCCGCCATAAGGTCGCCTCACAACCATGTTAAAATCTACCAAAGAGGTAGCCTAAATCATAATGATTTTCCCCTTCAAAATAAATATAAAAAACGACTGCTTAAGCCTTTCAATAATGCAATCGCACACTTTTTTAATAACCACCCTCTCAATTGTATAAATAGAAACATGTTAAAAAATGTTTTCCAATTTCCAAGTTACTGAATTTATATAAAATTCACCAATAAAAATTAATCAGCCGATTTCACGTTAAGCGTATTGGCTACCTAAAGAAAGTCGGTCCCAGGCCGTAACATAAATTGAAGGCAATCATTCTTTTAAACTTTAAAAATTTTTGCTTAGTGTACTCAAACTAAATATTTTGAACATCAATAAATCAAAGTCACCTTCAATTTCTGTCATAAATGTCAAACTTGAAGTTTTTATTATTTTGACAATGATCCTAGGTCATGGATCGAAACGTAAATAAAGATAATTTTAAAAACTATGAGTGGTTTATTTCCCAAAGAAGATTAAGAAGAATGCTAAACAAACCACAACAAACATACTGAATTACCAGCTTCATGACTAACAAAACCACAAGTTAATAACAGACATTCATCATTTATCAATGTTTTTTACCAGAATGTTCGTGGTCTTCGTACAAAAACTGTTGATTGCTACCGTGCCAGTTGTTCTTTCAATTTTGAAATTATTGTCTTTACTGAGACATGGCTGAACAATGATATTTCTAATTATGAGTTATTTCCTTCTACTTACACTGTCTTTAACACCAACAGGAACTTTTCTGCATTCAATTGTGACCGTGGTGGTGGCTCACTTGTTGCCATTACTTCTAATATTAATACTTCCCAGCTTCCTGGTTGTTCCAATATACATTTTGAGGACACCTGGGTAAAAATCGACCTATTTTCGCAGTGTATAATAATATGTGGAGTATATTTCCTACCCAACTCAAATTGTGAATTATAACAAGAATTTATGGACAATGCTGCAAGACTTCAAATGGCTTTTAAAAATCTCAAATTTTTAATAATCGAGGCTTTTAATTTACCTAAAATTAATTGGGTACCTGACGTTGATTCTTTCAGCACATGTGGCACTTTGCCAATCGAAGCTGAAAATCTAATTGAGAATATGCAATTTCTTAATTTACTGCAGGTTAATGGTGTTTCTAATTCTTCTGGTAAGTTTTTGGATCTAGTTTTTGTTGATGTGGGGGTTAATGCTCTAGTGGGTGAATCCGATGTTGCTTTAACTACTGTAGACGGTCACCATTCTCCCTTGCTTATTTCTATCAATTGTAATTTTATTCCTTGTATTAGGTTTTGTGAGAATGTCCATGTCTTTGCTTACAAAAAGCAAACTATGATGAACTTAACAGAATGTATAATTGATCGGTCAGTTTTAGACAACTTTCAGAGTATAGATGAAGCTACAAATTACTTCTATTCAACTGTTTTTGAAGGTATTAATAGATTTGTTCCCATATTAAAAAGAAAGTCTGGAAAATATCCGTATTGGTATAGTAATTCTTTGATTAAACTCATTCAATTAAAAAATAAACTATATAATAGGTATCAGCATTCTAGATCGGAAATTGACTATGTTAGATATTCCACGGCTTGTAAGGAATTAAAACTTTTGATTGACTTCTGTTATTTAAAATTCTTCTGCGATAGTGAGCTAATGATTTCCGACAACACAAAACATTTTTAGTCTTTCATTAAGTCATTAAAGAGAGATTCAGGCATTCCAAAACGGATGTCATACAATGGCAAAATTCTAAGTGATGCCTGTAGTCTAGCCAATGCTTTTGCCTCAATGTTGAATCTTGCTGTGTTAATCACTTGAATGATCCTTCCTCTTCTAGCAAATTGTCATATTCTTACAATAACACTACTCTTGTTTCACATATCTTTACTGAAGATGAAGTAAAAAGAAAAATTCATGCCTCAGATTCATTTAAGTGTGCGGGATCTGACGGCATTCCTTCTTTATTCCTACACCAATGCTGTGATAGTCTATCGCAAGCTTTAGCGATTCTTTTTAATAAAAGCTTTAGTAGTGGAACATTTCCCTTAGCTTGGAAAAGGTCATTTTTAATCCCAGTATTTAAATCGGGTGACTGTGCTAAAATCGAGAATTATCGTGGCATATCAACTTTATCCTCTATTGCTAAGCTGTTTGAGTCCATCATATGCGATGAGTTATTCAGCGTATTTAAAAATTGTATGGCAATTGAACAGCATGGCTTCTTTAAAGGCCGCTCCACTGTCACTAACCTTGCCATGTATCATGATTTTCTTATAAATAGTTTGGAAAGTGGATTACAAGTTGATACAGTATACGCCGATGTTTCGAAAGCTTTCGACAGTGTTTGTCACACGTTACTTATTGATAAATTTTGTTTTCTTGGTATAACAGGTTCATATTTGAAATGGATATATTCCTACTTAGTGATTTGCACCCAATGTGTGAAAATTGCAGGCATAATATCCAGAAGCATCAGTGTTTCGTCAGGTGTGCCTCAAGGGTCACACCTTGGCCAAATTCTTTTTATTCTCTTTATCAATGACGTTGTTTCTGCATTTAAAAAAACGAAATGCCTACTATATGCCGATGACTTAAAGTTTTTTGGGTGTATATTAGTTCTATACATGATTGTCTTAAAGTGCAAAAAGATATCGACAATCTAGTAATCTACTAGGCTCATAATAAATTCAAACTAAATATTGGGAAGTGCAAAATTATGAGGTTCACAAAATCTAAAGACTTGATTTTGTTTGATTACTGCATTGGATGTTCTAAACTCGAAACTGTGGTAACCATCTCTGATTTAGGGGTTGTTTTTGATGTTGGTTTAAATTTTATTAATCATATTAATTCAGTTGCTCTAAAGCATTTAGGATGTTGGGATTCATTAAAAGAAACTGTGTACACATCAATGATGTCCAAGTTTTGAAATCATTATACAATTCTTTAGTTCGCAGTATTTTAGAATACAATTGCATGATTTGGTCACCTTATTATGCCACTCACATCCAGAAAATTGAGCGTGTACAAAACAAATTCATTAATTTCATTCTCTGGAAGCTTAGATATCCGTATGGCGAAAGTTCACATGACATTCGGCGTCAGTTGGTCGGTTATCAATCACTTCTAGCTCGACGTACTGCAGCGTTTATAATATTTCTTTATAAATTGCTACATGACATAGTTGACTGTCCGGAATTACTAAGCATACTGCAGTTTCGGATACCAGTTAAGGTCACCAGAAGTAATGATTTATTCTAAAACGGTAGTCATCGTACTAACTATGGGGCTAGTGCATTTAGTGATAAGTTAATGGGAGTTTACAATGCTTCTATACCATCCGATATCGATATTTTCAATGTTACGTGTAAATATTTGAAGACATCTTTATCTATTTTGTAAAGTGTTAACTATGTTTCTTATTTCCTCATGTATATTATTACTATTTGGGTATTACCTGTAAGTAATTAATTTATATAAATAAATAAAATTTATATAAAAAATAATTTATATAAATAATATGCGATTAATTGCTTGCAAATATGTTTGTAATTTATATAGCATTTATGAAATACTTTTATCTCTGATATTAGTTTTTGTAATGTATTTTTTTGTTATTTCAGATTATTAGTTCATTTACGTAAACGTCACAATGCATGCGATGTCTGTCTTGAATTGTGCAACAATCAGTCACGTTTATCAAACCATGTGTGGAAACACAAATTGCATCATTTTTGTTATCGTTGTGGAATCGCATATCGCAACAAACCAGATATTACGAAACATTTATTTTGGAAACATGGTACAGAGAGCGTTCTTTGTAAAAAATGTCTACAGAAGAAATGGCCACATGTATATCATTTCTGTATGCCACCAACAGCGTTCACTATGCGAAGAATGTAACCTAAACTTTACCAGAGCAGTTGCTTTAAAAGTACACAAACGACTGCATAACAATGAAAAACCGCATGCTTGCACATTTGAAAACTGTAATGAGAAGTTTATATCCAAGAAATTGTTACTTAAGCACGAATTTAAACATCGTGAACCAATTGAAACTATTCAAAAAGATGGTAAACAAACTAACTCTGAAATTAATGATGCAAAGAATACAAATGGATCTCTAGTCTCTGTTATAGATGAAAATAAGGAAAATGATAGTGCTGGCAATGAAGTTGCAATGGATGAGCTCAAAATTAAACCCAAAGTTGACGTGCTGGATTTACCTGCTCTTAACCTTTCTGAAAGTGACAGTAGCGATTCCGAGGATGAAGAAAAAGATTCTCGTAATCTAAATTTCGATGTAGCTTTCACAAATAAACTTATCAATGATAAAATAACGAAGTGTGATTTAAACAGTATTGATTCCAGTATGATTGCACCATTAGAACCACCAGTGCCAATTTTAGAAAACATATGGGACGATTTTAAGAATTATCAAGCACAAAAGGAAAGGCCTTGTAATTTTGAACTTCTGGAAAATAAAGAACTTTTGGAAAACGAAATGGAAATGCACAATATAAGAATCGAAGATATAACACCCAGTATTTCTGCTATTTCTATAGCTATCGTTGAAGAAAAAAAACAGTTGGTAGATGTTATTATGCAAGACCATGATTATAGCTTATTCAGGTAGGTTTGATTTAATTTACTTGAGTTGTTATTTGATACGTTGAATATTGACCTTAAGTTTTGCACAACTTTCCATTGCATATGTGAAGTTGTATGGTTTTTACTCTCTTTTTTGCTTTATTTGTATTATATAAACCTCTAATGTCCTATTTCACATACGGACAAAGTTTTCTAATCATCTTTTCTACTTCACCTACCGTTTTTTATGTTATTCTTAAAAACTATAACATCAAGCTCCTCTAAAAGTAAGCATGCAGACCTATCGTAATGCCATTACATATCACATGCAGTTATGTACCGGTACATAATATAATTAAATAACAAATACCCAGATTTACATGTGTACGCAATATATGTTTAGAATATTGGTTTATACAAAAACAGTGTACAGACACATGGACAAACCGTTATACTAGTCCACCCAATACACACATTGGTGGTTCACTGTTTCGATAACTAGTAGGATTTATTCAGGTAGTAACAAAGACAACAATTTAATATTATCGTTAGGGTTTCATAAGTTATAGATAAGATCGATGCAACTTGCGTCTGCTAAACATAGAATATCTACTTGGCATGAGTAAGGAGTATCCAAAGCAGGTTGTCTATAATAAAAAGGAATCATCAACACGAGGATCTTAAATTAGTAATGAGTTCCGTGGCAATTTTTAATACAGCCTAAGCACCAAGACCAAAGCGTAACGGAAAAGAAGATGTACAACATAGACACACAATTTTAACCAAAACCCAATTGTAGACTAAACCAGCTTAAATAAAGTTCATATTAGTTACGCATTAAACTTAACATATGAAGGGTGTTGGGAGAAAAGCATGAATGTCCGATAACTGATGAAAATTAGTCCGGTATGCCATCTTGTAGATCTCAACGAGTACTACCAACTATAGTTTACAGTCAGGAGAAATACATGGTTGTTACAAGTTGATGGGCATGTTAATATACCCTACGTAGGGAGAAAATCATGTATGTCCATTTGTTGGCGGTTGAAAACAATTAATGTCCAGTTAGCATCAAGTCTCTCGTGCTTTGCAGCCAAATTTTTATTGTTGGTAGCAGCTGTTTGCTTGCGGTTTATTTTTCGTTGTGAATTAATTGTAAAGAGTATTCATAATGATTTACTAGGGATCTGAAAGATATTATAAAGTGCTTTTGTCAATAACATTAAATTTTATGATGGCAGATAGTGAAACGTGTAGTAGTGGTGGTTCAAAAAAGAAGAAAATGGGGAGGATATACGAAGTGATGAAAAAAATGAGGTTACAATCTCATGAGTTTGGCGAATTCTGCCGGTGTAAGCGTTCAAAATGTAATTGAAAACGTAAGTGACGTCGATAGAAAGGGTATATTATACCATTTTAATTCGCTATCGTCCCATAATGAACAAAATGCGTACTTGTGTTCACTAATATCACTGGTAAATATACAAAGACAACGATCTAGAGCCAAAAGTAAATACGATGAAAAGTTCAAAGATTCAAGCTATATGACAGAGTAAGGATTAAGCAGATTGCGCGAGAGAGTCCAGAAAAAGAAGAACGGTATAAAGAGTTTTTTGACAGGCAGATCACAAAAGGTCAAAATCGGCTCGTTCAGTTCCAGAAGTATTCCCATTCCATCTGGAGTTCCTCAAGGAGCACATATTTCGCCCCTATTATTTAATCTGTTCATCAATGATATAGGAAAATGCTTTGCAAATAGCAAGTATCTATTATTCGCTGATGATCTTAAATTTTTTAAAGTTGTAAACTCACAACAGGATGCTGACTTTTTACAGGAAGATATATATTGCTTGATAAAGTGGTGCAATATTAACAATATGTCACTCAACATCAATAAATGCTACCATATGAGTTTCTACAGATCCAAAAAATTTGATAGCCGTTACTTTATAAATGGAAATTTGCTCTGCTCTGTAAACTCTGTAAAAGATTTAGGCATAATACTAGATAACAAACTTGATTATAATGATCATATAAACTATATTTCCCTTAAAGCCTCCAAAATACTAGATTTTGTTCTCAGATATGGTGCCGAGCTATCTATACAAGCTTTAACACGCGTGTATATGTCGTTGGTTGTTTCAACTTTAGAGTATGCATCGTTGATCTTGTCTCCTATGTATAAGATACACATGTGCACATTAGAAGGAATTCACCATAAATTTTTACGTTACTGTGCTTATAAACTAAAAATATTTATTGATAATCACGATTATTCGAGTATTCTTAATATCTTAAATTTACAAACGCTTGAAACTCGTTGAAAATGTAACGATTTGGTTTTTGTGTATAAACTTCTAAATGGGAAAGTTGGTTTACAACTTATCGAGAGAATTCATTTTAATGTTCCTAATAGACTTTTGCGTAACCATAATTTATTTAGTATTTCTTTTCATTCTACAAATTATGGACAGCACATACCTTTAGACAGATCTTTAAATTTATTTAATAAGTTAAAAGTAGACCCTTTCTGTAATTAATTAATTAAATTTAAAAAATGTATTCTCACGGTAGAAATATAAATGTATTTGTTATGCTGTAGGACTTGTATAATTGAACAATAGTCACTAGTTATACTATTAATTTAGAGCTATATTAGTTTTTAGTATTTGTTATACATTTTGGAAGAAAATATTGTGTTATAATGGGGATTTCCGTAAATAAATAAATAAATACAGCTTACACGACAATCGTGATAAGATTTACTTGCCTGAAACCTTAAACATAATGAAAATGTTTTCTATGTTTAAGGAGAAATATCCAGAAGTTAAAGTTTTGAACCGATCTTACAGAGATATTTTTAGAAGAGATTTTAATATAAGTTTTGGCTATTCGCGATCTGATACCTGTCGCCAATACGAGGCATTTAGTGTAAAGATGAAAGCAGCGGAAAAAAGTTATGCTTGTGAAAGTAATGAAATTCGCAATCTACGAATGCTAAAGGAACTTCATCTTCGCGAAGCAGATGCTTTTTATAAAAGAAAGAAGGCCAACAGAATGAAAGCGGGAACACAAGTTGATTTTGAAGCTATTGCCATGGACTTTCAAAAAAATATTCCACTGCCGAATATTTCAACAAACGATGTGTATTATCGGAGGCAGCTTTCAATGTTCAGGTTTAACATCTACGTACTCTCAAACTCCAACTTGTATTTTTATATATACCCGGAGTGTATTGCTAAAAAGGGCTCTGATGAAGTTTGCTCATTTCTTTTCAATTTTATAGTGAATACTTTGCCTCCATGAGTTCAGAATATCCATATATTTTGTGATGGAGCAGGAGGGCAAAATTAAAACTATACAGTTGTGAGATTTATTCATTACATGGTATCGGTTGTTAAGCGGTGTGTATCTATAACTGTATCATTCCCCGTAAGAGGCCATTCTTACCTAGAATGCGACAAAAATATGGGCCTTATTAATCTTAAGCAGAGGATGGAAACACCTGCAGATTGGGAAGATAGCATTGCAGCTTCTCGCTTAAAGCCAACACCGTTTACTGTAGTACCAGTAACACAAAATCTTGTCAAAGGATGGAGCGAATTTTTAAAAAATAAATACGCTAAGAAATGCCCTTTTGCAATGCAAAAGATGAAAGAAATAAAGTGCATTAATACTCATCCTCACAAAGTATTTCATCGAGATACATACAACGGCCCTATGTATGAACGCCCCATCCGTTCCGCTGTTCAATCTAAAGGATCAAAGAAACGTGCATTGTCAGAATTTGAATTACCTGTGCAGTCT
>JARFIW010000726.1:0-116052 GCA_036346225.1 Platerodrilus igneus | reverse complement strand
CCGTCCCTTGAATGTAACCATCCTGGTCGCTGCTACAAATCTGTACTCTAACCTACTTGTGGACGCACGAACGCCCTCTCTGGACAATACCTGGCCTAGTGATCTAGTAGCCTATGGCTGTGGCTAGCGACACCTACGTTGTGTGACCGTAACTTAACCCAAATATACACACTGAGATGGCGTTAAAGCGGGAACGTTTGAAGCAAAACTACAATAGTTAACGACCCTACTTTAATTATTATATGATAACCTCAAAATTAGATTACCATAAATTAAACATGAATTACAAAAGCAAACAGTGTCGGACTCCCTGGGTTAGCACTGCGGAAAGAGTATCAGCAGATAAAACCTCAACAACCCTGCGTTTGTAACTGCATAAAAACACCTCTCCAAGGATGGGACGGCAGCTAATTTTTTCTAGAATGTAACAGAGACGACTGAGCTATTACTATCTGCCTAAAGTTGAAGAGGAAGAACACCGGGAAGATAAGGACCTTGACTACCAATGTTTCACCCCGCACGGCCATAAAATGTTAGTAAATTCAACAAAGGCTCAAACATACACGTTTACCGTACATACCATTAACAGTTTCCAGCCCGTTTGGCAATATGGTTCGCAATGGATAACCTACATACTATCGTTGCATAAACAATACTACAAATACATAGGCAAAAATAAATATTTATAAAAAAACATTGTAACGTTTTTTTCGTGGCAGCCACGTTGGGCGCCAAAATTTATGCTACGTTGTTCGTAGCCGTGCGTAACTCAAAGAAAGTCAAAGAAATGACCGGGCTCAATCGGAGAGTAGGGGGTTGTAGAAAGCAGACTGACATATAATGTACGCGGCTGTAATAAAAAAAATTAGAATAGCAAACCTGCAATAAAAAGAATAAGCATAGCAGCAATGAAACGTCTAAGTTATTCAGTACTTTGTAGAATGTAAATAAAACTGTTTAGATAAACTATATAATATAACAACGGTAAAAGCAGTACAAAAATTTTTAGTACAAAATGAGGTAATATTGGGGAGTAGCAGGAACGTTTCCTCACACACCAATTAAACATAAATCAGACAAAATGTTAAAAGAAAATAAATAGGTAAGACACAATTGATATGAGTAATTCAGTAGTATTGATCTTTCTTTCTTTCTTTCTTTTTTTTTCTTATGTTTTAAAATATCATGCAGGTCTTTTGTACAAGGTATCAGAACGACAAAGATATGGTAAAGCAACGGATAGATATTTAAAGTAATAACAAGTAGGAAATAGTTCAACTTACAAAAAGTCCTTCAGTAACGCTTCCTTGCAGCGGAAGTGTGAGATTCACGATGTACTGCACTAACGAAGCACTTCACCCTTGACTGTGAGGGTGTTGATGGAACTTATCACACGTTACACTAATCACACCTACGTATTTTACTGGTGTTAGCAGCAGACATTATCACGCGTCGGAACTATGTAGCCTTGATAAATTTCTTGGTAATTCTATTTCCTAAGACAATAATTTCGAAATATTCTGTAGCACTAGTTTAATTTCAACTGGGACCAAATGTATATTATTTTCATAAACATCCCAAAAAGCAGTGAGGAACTTCAACCAATACCTTTGTAAACCGGTAATCTGTTATATTTCACAAATAACGAAATTTGCGCAAGCAATGATCTATTTTAAATTCTTTGTTGTTAGAAAATTCAGAAACTACAGTATCCACTGTATTTAAATAAGCCAAAGTATGCACTAATCTGATAAAACAAAGGGACACTAGACTAGATCGCACACACATTAATCCTAAAGAAAGAATCGGCCAGTTTAGTAAGTTCTACGACTATTATTTCACAAGACAAACAACTAAAACCACAAATTAGTAAAGTACGCGTATCACTAAAGTAAGTCCGTCAAATGTTTCTTAAAGCATTTGTCTCACAAGAAAAACAACTAAAAACAATTAGTAAAGCAACGCGTATCAGTAAAACCGTCCGTCAATTACCTTAACCGCACTTGTGGTCAATCAAACACGTTCGCTATAAAGCATATTTTCTTCAAAAAGGAATTAGAACTGCACACTACTACAGTTAAAATACAACTTTTACTTCACAAGAAAACAACTAAAAATCGCGCCGCGCTTGTTCATGAACAATACGAAAAATTAATCCCGCATTAATTCTCACTATTGCTAAAAGTAGAAAGAAACAGTATTTTCAACGTACTTAATATATCGGAACAAGGAACAAACTCCGACTCCTCGTCTGTTTATCCAACTCGCTATTTTAACCACTTATCGCCTATTATCTAGACTTGTATATTCACATAAGGAACTAAATTTATACGACGGCCAGACAAGAACGATGCAATCTATAATTAATTACAAGCTGTTTAACCTTCACTAATAACATAAGGAACCTCCAATAAGTGAATGCACCATCATATCTAATAACTAATTACAGTTGTTTATCATTTCCGATAAGTTGGAAAGTAATTTACGAATAATCCAATTTACAATTCATTTTCCTTGCAATTTATTTATTAATGAAAATCAATCTTCAAATTATCTACTTTTAAAGTAATACCCGCGAGTTAAATTGCATGCAAATCTGAATTATTCTGAAGTATTTCCTTTATACAAACAGCGATCCCAAAGAAACGATGTATTTTTAATTACGCTAACAGAAAGGGAGCGTAAAATGTTAAACTACAAAAAATGCCCGTTACAACATAATGTTAAACATGAACATATGCTATGATAATACCAAACAAAGGGTACAAATTGAATCGACCATCTCCTACATAGTCATAATGCAAACGCGTTAATACGAGGTCATAGTGGAGGTTCGCTTAATCACATCATAACAAGGTTAAAAAATTTCTATATTAGTTACCGATAGAATTTCAGGTTGTAAAACGTCCAACCCTTCAAACCAACATATGGTTAGGTGATACAAACGAGACATGAATTATGCAGTTATAACGCCCAGCTAAAACTGAAATAAACAATTACATAATCATAACAAATCATTAAACATTGGAAAACAAATTATAAAATATGCTTGTAACAAATACATACCAAATTTTACAGAAACAGAAGCCCAGATTCAGGCGCTAAATCTTTATATAAAATGCATGTTAAAATGTACATTCGATCTAGTAAGCACAAGTTAAGAATTATTCATTATGATTGCATCGGTTAAAACGTGCTTAAAAATTAAACACATCGGGGCTCTAAATTTACAAATAAAAATATACATAACCTCTGGATCATTAATTTAATTCCTATCTTAAAACAAAGAAATGACGTTAAATAATTACTTAGGCGTCGATGCAATCAGATAACTTCAAAATAGCATATAATTAAAACATTACCTTTATTAAAACGCCCGTAAAGTTTTTTCGACTTTTCATGTTTGAAATGTGAAGCAAAAGTCCCCGTTAAAAGCCTGTAAACAAATCGGTCGTCCCTAGAATGGGTAAGTTCCGACATCGCGGAGTGCATTCGGAAACCTGGAAGTGGTTAATGTGATATTCAAAAATACTCTCGAAAATCGAAATATACACTATAATATTTGCGATAATTATCAACCAATGAGAAATCGACTTAGAAACCCTACGGATCGCTTCATTCCAGAACAAATCGATAAACGATAAAAAATAGTGACTGCACGAGTTAAATTTGAAATTCCATATTTTGTACAAATAGACTCGGCACGTCTTTCTATTGCTCAGGAAAAGACTACCAGAGAATAATTTCAATTCAAATTTTAAAATAAGAAGTAATTTAGATAAGTTAAAAATTATTGTCTACTAATATAAAGAATTGTAGTTTTATACATTTAGGAATAAATACCATAGTTTGTAATTAATTAAAGCTTTAGTCAGTACGTCAAAAGGAAAGGACTATTTACAGGACTATCGTAAGAATGGCTAAAAATGGGGTATGTTAAAACTTGTCTAATAAGTTACCGAAGCATGGCCGCTAGGAGGAGAATTTATAATTAAATACAAAGAGAAATGTGGCGAATTTATCTGATCCTAAATTAAAATAACCCAATATTGGTTCCCCGAAAAAGCACACATTGAAAACGTATATAGTTAAAGCAATCTAAAATCTGATATACGTCATATATGTGATTAGTCGGTATATAGTTCATTCGCTTTTACTTTCGGATGACGTCAAATGTAGTACTGAAGGATTGGCAATTGTAGATAAATGAATAGCTAGAATTGCCCTTGAAGGATGCTGTCATTTAACGCAATAAAGATTGGCAGTTCTATACGGTGTTGCCACTAATTCCTCTTGTAAATCAAAGCATTAGTTATTTGAATTCTGCCAATGGGAATTTTCGTATATCTTTCATTGAATATATTAGAATTTAAACTGAGATTGGCAATGTAGCATCTTATACAGTTGTGACGTCATCCTAAAGTTAACGCGAATGGACTATACCTACATAAAAACAATATATTTTTCCTTTTCTGTTTTCAACAAATTTTATGCGTCAAGTTAGTTAAAAATTAAACGTTGCCAATTCTTCTAACAAATTAATGTCTAATTAAAGGATGCTCAAATCCACGTTTTATTTTTTAATGTACGCTATTTGAACAATACTTTAAAATATTGGCACATTATTAGCAATCTTTGGACAACAAATTATTCGCCTGTAATTTTGTTCCAAAAACACTTCTGTTAATTCAAATCAATAAAAGAAAATTGGCGAAACACCGTAAAAAAATTGATCGAATTATTATGTGTGTATCATGACCCTAGTAAAAATAGGTTATGCTGTTATGCTTTGTCTAGTGTCGTTTATGTTAGTTTCTGCTGTAATTTCTTACTGGCGGCTCCGTGCCGTAGTTGGTATGCGTGTCACTACTATGGCCAAGGTCCCGGGTTCGCATCTTGACATGGTCTGCCTGAAAAAGTTAGGCTAGTGTTTTTCACAAGAATACGTCCTCGTTCGATGAGAGGTGAAATGTAGGTTCAGTGTGTGAGTGTTGTCACGCAAGTTACAGATCCATACCTTGCTTGGAACAGCAAGGATTCGGCAAAATTTAAAGTTTCCAGGTAAAAAAATTCGTTTCCTGGCCAGTATAGTACCTTCGAATAAGGCATTAGAAAAATTAAATGTAGTGTATTTTCTTACTTTACGTAGGCTGATCAGACATACTCTTTTTAAGAGTACTAATCTTATCTAGACAATATCCTCTTTATTCTTCCTTTATATAAAAAAACTCTTAATATTGTTACGAACTACTATTAGGCAACCCGTCAAACACATAAGCGGCGTAATCGATGTATATTCTACAGAAGTCTCGAACTTTTCAGCACATACCGGAGTATGAATCATCTGTTTAATTCAGGGTATATATAAGACCGCTGATGAAGTACAGAGTTAAATGTCGAATATAAATTATATCGTGTAACGTTAATTAGTTTCGCTTTTGAAAGTCCTATGGTAAATATAAATGTCACCTATTAGCAAAGAGGTGAAACACCTAGGACATGTCGTTTTGGAGACCGGATAAGAGCCGACCCTGAACAGATAAAAACGGTACAAGAATGGCCTACACCAGCAGATATACACCAACTACGCAGTTTTGTAGAATTGTGTACATATTACCGACGTTTTATACTAAGGTTTGCGAATATTGCCAAACCGTTGACGAAATTAACCGAAGATGGACAAGAATATAGTTGGAATGAAGACTGCCACAGCGCATTTGAACAACTAAAACGGCTACTAGTTACTGCACCAATTCCGAGTTATCCACGGATGGAGGGGAAATTTGTGTTGGATACTGATGCCAGAAACACAGCTATATGAAGCGTTCTTTTTCAAGTGCAGGACGGACAAGAAAAAGTTATTGGGTATTTCAGCAAGGTTTTGTCCCGGCCATAAAAGAACTATTGTGCGACAAGAAGGGAGCTGTTAGCCGTCGTCAAATCCGTAGAGCACTTTTAAAGTGCTTATACGGCCGTAAATACCTGTTACACACAGACCATGCTGCACACTAAAACGGTTACTGCAGTTTCAAAATCCTGAAGGGCAATTGCAAGGTGGGTTGAACGGCTGCAAGAGTATGACTTTGATACAGAACATCATCTAGGAACTAGCCATCGGAACGCAGCCGCTCAGTCAAGGAGACCTTGTTCGGTAGACTGCAATCATTGCTCCAAGATGGAAGAGAAAATAAGTGTCATCCATAGAATGACGGTGACCGATGATACTTGGCAACCCGAAAGAATACGAGAAGACCAGGAGAATGACGCCAAATTGGGACGTATTATTGAGTGGAAAAGTAGAGGACAACGACCAGCTTGGGAAGAAATTATTATTTCAAGTAGGAGCCTGAAGGCATACTGGGCACAGTCAGACTCCTTGGTGATTAAAAATAGAATCTTGAAACGATGCCTGGAATGTGAAGATGGCACTGAGAGACGACTTCAAGTGATAGTGCCAAGAAGCAGAGTGCCGGAAGTGTTGCAGCACTTGCACGATGGTATTTCCGGAGGGCACTTTGGCGTGAAAAGAACTCTCGAAAGAGTGAAAGAAAGATTCTATTGGGTGAACTGCAAAGAAGATGTAAAGGAGTGGTGCCGGAAATGTGGGTTGTGTGTCTCGGGAAGTGTCCCGGTTACAAAACCAAAAAAGCTCCAATGAGACATTATAACGTGGGGAATCTTTTGAGAGGTTGGCCATTGATATAGCTGGTCCGTTCCCTGAATCAGAGAACGGAAATAAATACATCTTGGTTGCGATGAATTATTTTACCAAATGGTCGCAGGCGTATGCTATACCTAACCGAGAAGCCGAGATGGTTGCAGATTTACTAGTGAGGAAGTTGTTTTGTCGCTTTGGAGTTCCGCTGGAATTACACACCGATCAAGGCCGGAACTTCGAATCAGCATTGTTTCAGAACATCTGCAAGCATCTTGGAATCGGGAAGACTGGAACCACATCACTTCATCCTCAATCGGATGGAATGATTGAAAGAATGAACAAAACGTTAGGAAAGTACTTAGCCAAAGTTGTCTCTGAACATCAACGAGACTGGGACCAGTATTTACATTTGTTCCTACTGGCGTACCGATCTTCAGTACATGACAACACAGGATACTCTACCGCTTGCGTGATATTAGGACATGAATTGCGGCTACCATGTGATCTTCAGTTTGGATTTAAACCTGGAGAAGAGATCGCAGATGAAGATTACGTTAGTAAGCTTCGTGAAAGATGAAATAGCATTTACGAAAACGTCCGAAAGAATATCCAGGCAGCTAGCGATCGAATGAAATCACAATATGACACGAGAGCACAAGAAGGTGGTTACCAACCTGGAGATTTAGTGTGGTTGTACAATCCACAAAGAAAGTGTTAATTGTCGCCAAAATTACAAAGACAATGGGAAGGCCCGTACGAAGTGTTAAAAAGAATTAATGATGTAGTGTACCGGATCAGATCCCCCTGTGGTAAACCGAAAGCGGTACACTTTGACCGTTTAACATCCTATGCTGACAACAACCAGGATCACTCCAGTAATGAAAATGGTGTTCGAAGAGTTATTAATCATGAGCCAAATGTAGGTTTTGAGAGTTTCATGGCGGCGTATGGTGGTTCCGCTAAGGCGAGATTTGGCGTTGTTGTTAAAAAACAGCAAGATCTGGTTAGAGCACCAGAGTATTTCCTTGCACATTGCGTAGCTCAAGATCTGGAAATGTCAAGAAGAATAGCTGTTCATTTCAAGAAAAAGTTTAGATGTGTGGATAAATTAGTACAACAGCAGCCAACTGTAGGAAAAGCTTTGGTTCTTCAGGATAGAAGTCGTTATGTTTACTATCTGATTACCAAAAATTCTTCATGGCAAAAACCTAGTTATGGACATGTATGAGATGCTTTGCTGAATCTTAAGGCTTATATGATGGAAAATGGAGTAACGAGACTAACGGTGCCCAAGCTAGGCTGTGGACTAGATCGCTTAGATTGAACAATAGTCCAAAATATGCTAGAAGTAATTTTTTAGGGAACCAACGTCCAGGTCCTTGTTTGTTGCTATCAACCGGTTGCCTACCAGGACCAAGAAAATAGTGTTGACTGTTATTTCCAACGATGTGGTGGATGCACCAGAGGAGATAGCTGCCGATACCGTCATCAGTCATCGAATTGGCGTCAAAATGTATTTACAGTTATGAGACGTAACGGTTTTAAAGAGGGGGCAGTGTTACGAACTACTATTAGGCAACCCGGCAAACACACAAGCGGCGTAACCGACGTATATTTTACAGAAGTCTCGAACTTTCCAGCATATAGCAGAGTATGAATCATTTATTTAATTCAGGGTATATATAAGACCGCTGATGAAGTATAGAGTTAGTCTATATCTAAATGTCGAATATAAATTATATCGTGTAAAGTTAATTAGTTACGCTTTTGAAAGTCCAATAGTAAATATAAATTTGTGTTACGTGAACGTGTATATTGTACCGACAGCTTGTACATAAATAGACAAAAGTGTAATAAATAAATTATAGTAGTGTTAGTGTTGTTAAGAGGACTTATGGTTAAGAATTTAGTTTAAGAAGATATTAGTGCTTATAAAGAACATTAATGTTATAATGCTTCGTTGTTAATTGGACTGAGAACATCTATAAATAAGGCATATACTGCAAATTAGACTTGTGAATAGTGAGTAATAAAGACTTTTGTTATTACTTGTTTTAAATTGGTGAAACGCATTAATAGTAGCCCGCTACACTATATTCTTTCATTGTTCACTTCCTGCTAATATAACTGGATTGAGCAACGCAACTACTGTTTGCAAAATTCACAGCTTATATTCACTCGCACAGTTGATGAGTTTGCCTTTGATAACCAATACGATATGCAACAGCGTTCGGTCATTAAAATACTTACGTAACCGTTACGGTTGGAAAGCAGATAACGGTTCTGGGTGAGCTCAGGTGATGTTCATCCATGCTACTTACACTTGATTAGTACCAATACACATCATAACTATGTTGGTGGTTAGTATACCAGTACACTTGCAGGAAGACGGTTGGTTGTGACTAACTGAATTATTGATTGTTTTGTAGTTCTGAGATTATATATTCTCAATTATTAATATATATGTAGTTAAGTTCAAGTGAGTAATTTGAACACAGAAATTATTATTGATTCATCATCATCATCATTAGGTCTTCAGTCTTGGAACTGGTTAGACGCGTATTCTTATTGTTTCCTAGTCTGAACGAACCTACTCATTTCCCTGAATTTTCCACAGTCTGCATCTTTCACTATCTGCATGCATTAGTCTGATCTAGGCCTACCTCTACCTCTTTTTTTCCTATCTCTGCTTGTAATATATCTCGCACTGTTACCCAAAAATGCGTTAGAACGTATCCTGCCCTTACATTTTAACAATTTTTTGTTTGTTTTCCACATATGCTTTCAAGAATTTTCTTCTTGTTTATATTGTTTCGAACTATTAGGCAACCCGTCAAACAGGCAAGCTGCATAACCAAAGTGTATTCTACAAAAGTCTAAAACATTCGAGCAAACATCAGACTATGAATTATCTAGTTAAATTTAGAGTATTTATAAGATCGGTTATGAGTGTACATCAGTTAGTCTATATCCAAATGTCGTATATACAGCACATCGTGTTGGTCATTACGTTTTGAAGGTCCTATAATAAATTTTTGTTATGTGAACGTGTATATTGTACCGCCAGCTTGTACATAATTGGACAAAAGGGTAATAAATAAATTATAGTAGTGTTAGTGTTGTTAAGGATTTACTTTAAAAAAATATTAGTGCTTGTAAATAGCATTAGTGTGATAGTGCTTCATTCTTAATTGGACTGAAAACATCTATAAATAAGACATATACTGTTTATTAAACTTGTGAATAGCGCATAATATAAACTTTTGTTATTACTTGTTCTAAATTGGCGAACGCGTTAATAGTAGCCCGCTACACTGGTGTCAGGCTGTGTTGGGTGTATAGTAATTAATTTAAAAGAAAAAATACAAGTCTAAAGACATTTGAGTAGTGTGTATATGCCTAATACAAGAAACCAAAGTAAAATAGACGCAGAAACTTTAATAAATTTTTAAGAATTTTAAATCCGGTACGGAAGGGAGGTCGGTTAAACTAGAAGTGACACTTAGTGAAAATGCTTCAAAAATGAAAGAAAGGTTGAATGAACATACAGCCACGCTAGAACAAAGATTAATGGAAGGCTCCATTGCATTGAAAGAAGATTTCACTGAACAGGTAAAAACGGTTGAGCAAAAGTTGGACAGTAAATTGGTAAAAATGGAAGAAGGTGTGATGAGACTGCAAGAACAAATGATTTCACTAATAACGCGGCTATTCGAATTAGCAAACCTGTTGTAAATCAGAACATTCCTGAAATAAGAGGCATGGAAGGCAGCGAGTCAATACTGTCAAAATTTAAAGTGAAACCACCCACATTTGATGGTAAAACACCTGGCCGACATATTTGAAACAATTTGAAGCTGCTGCAATAGCCAACGGTTGGTGCAACAAAGAGAAGGCTATCTCCTTAATAGTGACCTTACGGGGGAAGCTCTTAACATCTTGTAAACGATTCCCGATCATCAACAGAATGATTACGGCCTATTAACATCGAAGTTTGAGATGAGATATGGAGACGCTCACCTTCAACAGGTTTACCATGCATAAGTTAAGAACCGCTTGCAAAAGAAAAATGAAAGCCTGCAAGAATTCAAAGCTGGCATTGCCAGATTAGTTCAATTAACATACCCAACGGCACCAGATAGCTTCTTCGAACAACTGGCTGTTCAAACATTTGTGGATGGCGTTAAAGATGGCTAAATATAGCAAGCGCAAAGATTGACACGGCCAAAAATGATAGATGACGCACTGGCACATGCGCTTGAATGTCAAGCAGCTAAGCAAACATCACACAGGGTAATTCACAAAGTTTGGTCTGCCTTAGAAGAACCTGATCAATTGCAGAACAGAATAGAAGAAATAATCAACCGTGTGTTTGAAAAACAAAAGGCAGAAAGCCTGGAAAGACAATGACCGTTCATTTACATTTCCAATGCTCCACCCGAAGGTACTACATTGGCCAGGAGGCGAGTTTTTTGTTGCCTGGAAATTTAGAATTTTGCCGAACCCTTGCCGTTCCAGGCAAGGTAGGGATCTTTAACGTGCGTGACAACACTCACACACGGGACCTCCATTTAACCTCTCATCCTAACGAGGGCGTAACTTTTGTGAAAAATGCTCACCTGCCATTTTTCAAGCAGTCGGTCGTGTCGGGATTTGAACCCAGGACCTTGGGATCCGTAGTCTTACGCTTACTACATTGATCCACGGCGACGCCTAAAAAAAAAGACAATGACCGCGGAGATGGGGTCTGCGATGCTAGAACTGCGGTGAAGTTGGTTACATACAGAGACGCTGTACTCAACCAAAAAAACAACCGGTTGAGCAGCAGGAAAACTAAAGCAAGTCGCCGTAAGGAGGCGAACGTCGACAACACAATGCTAAAAGAGTGCTGTGATAACGTCTGTGCGTAGAAACGTCACTAAAAGTGCTATTACACAAGTGCAAAATTGGATAATTTGAAATTACTGACCTACCTTCCTTTTTAACTTTTCTTTTCCTGGCTAATTCAAAGGAAGTAATAAAATTTTACAAAATCAAATCAAACACAGCAATATCAAAAGCATCTATACAGTCCAAAAATATTTTCTCTCACACAAAAGAATTAGAACTTTCTTTAAATAAAAAATTATTCCTAACAAGTACCTTTTTACTTAATTATTAAAATGTTCCTTACCTAATCTTGGTTAAAATTTACAAAACTCAAATCCTTTATCTTATGGATAGTTTAACTGTTATTTATTTCCACGCTTGTAAAGTTGTTTGGCCAAAAATCTTTTACAGATAGTCTATTCAAAATTCAAAGTGTTTCGAACTCTAATCACAAATTTTTTGGTAAATATCCTTATAGATAAATATCTACCTTAAATTCAAATGACAAATACTGAAATATCAGTTTCAAACAAAGGATTCTAAAAGTTGTACTTGAATAATCAAAAAGCGCTTATCCATTTCGTATTAATAAATACCTCTTCTTTTTATTTTTAAACTGATGTCAATAGCTGAGCTTACAAGATCTCTCATATTATTTAAAATCTCTATTTGAAACACCAGTTACCATAATGCTTCCTTTCAATTAATTAATTTAAACTAGCTTTTGTATCAGGGCTATTTGTGTCAAAGATTTTTCAATTCTCGTAATGCTTTAAAACAATTGCGTTCTATATTTCAAACTATTAAACATATAAATTTCATATGTAAACTCTACACGTTATTTTGGTTTTATAAACAACGTTACATTTTACTAGGTTTAGAACCGAAATTATGAATCTTTACATATTGCTTGGTTATGCAAAATTATCAATCAATTGAATCGAATGAATTTCTTTAATAATGTTTGCGTTTATATACAGTTTTAATTAATTACGACCTGGTTCTCCAGAGTTTTCTTGTTCCGTATGGAACATTATACCGTAATAATGTAAGATGTCTGGGAATAACTATTTATTACCTCATTAGAGTCGAATCGCCCCGCTTGAGTCGTTGTTTATCCGTATCTGATTCACGGGTTAATAATGGGGTTGCATTCTATCCTGTAGCAACACGGAAAAATAAAATCGAATTTACGACATTTTCATCGCATTTTAAAGTCCGCGCTATTAAAATCGAGCATTATTGATTTAATAGCTTTTAAAAACATTTCCTGGTAAACAATGACGTACACGTTTTCGAATTAAAAAATTCTAGAGTTTGTTTTAGTTAAAATTTATAAATGAAATTAAATGATATTTCCATACGCGCGCAAGTCACTTTATATGATTAATTAAAGCTTTAGTTGTTTTCTTAACGGGTTTTGCACATGTAATGATTTGTATCTTCATAATTGTAATAAAAGATTGGTTTTCACGCAAACAAAACGAATTCTAACGCATACTTATAAAAATTAAAGCGTTACTTTTTAACAAGATTGAAATGGTTGGTACGCTAAATAAAGCGAATATATCTCTATGGTAATAAATAAATGGCTTTGTATTTATAATACGCTTGAAAATGATCGATTTGTTTATATCTTTTAAAGATTGAAACTCGTTTCTATAGTATTTGTCAATGATTAATTATTTTTATATATACGGCGTAATATTGTACACACGGCTGTATTATTGATTTAAAATTGGGGCTTTTAAATACACGGGAAGTGTGTTTTGCTTTCCCCTTTTAATCTCTTTGTATTTGCAATACGCTTTTACTAAACAGGGTGATTATTTACACGCACAAATTATGTTTGTGCTTTGCACTTTAATGGATAAAAAGTACGCTTGTATTATACAGGGTGGAAGAATGAATCTTTGGAAATTTATATTTTATCCGGTTTCTTTTATATTTGGTGGGTTCTATTTGTAGGCTTTGGGTTTCAATTACCTCTCGTGACCCCATTACTACGTCAATATGTACGATTGATTAATAATCTGAAGTAATGGAATTGACGAAAAAACGACTACGATTTTCTGACAATGATGCTTCAATTCTTTTACGGAAAGTTTTAAGTCAAAACTCATTCAGAGCTCTTGTTTTGTGGGATGTTGTGCAAGAGCATGTACAACTAATTACTAATAAAAATTTTACAATTCGGACTCTAAAAGATCATTTAGAGAGATTGGTCAAACTGTGGCTAGATAAAATGAAAATATTAAAAACAAGTAAGAATATTGCTTTAATTGGTTCCAAGAATGTAAAATTTCTAACTATTGTTGTCATTCGTCTGTTACTCAAGAACAGTTAACAGAAAAAGACGTACTGTGTCAAAATATTTCTAATTTGATGAAAGAGTTTACAAAAAAAATAGGATACAAGTCAATAGCAATTGCAAAAAATGTGGAGAAGACGAGCAAAGTAAATGGGCGAATATTCCTGTCAAGAGTGAAATTCCAAACATTCTAGTGTGCATCTGTAAGCATCAGTACCGTTAGGAATCTCCGTAACTGTAGGTAGAAAAAAAAACATCCTGAAGAACTGGACCGCCTAACATTAAAAGTTTTTCCTGTTTGACCTTCGCATAAGTTATTCTTTCACTGATGAAGTAAAATTCAAGAGTCTGTTTCCATCTCTGCCAGTGAAAAGGTGATACTGTTTGAAGTGCGAATGACGGAATATGAATTTTCTCTATGTTGCAATAATTTGTCAAATTATCTTATATGAACACAAAATCCTCGTCGCCACTTGAAGTATTTGTATATTTTAAAAAATATTAGTACTTAATTGAACAGTACTAAGGCCTTATTATGCCATTAAAATACATATCCTATTACTCTCATTGACACTTCCTTTCAAAGTCCCCTTCTCTAGCTACTCTGATCTATTACATAAATCTAACACCACAGTATCAATATGAACGAGCAGACGATCCAAGGGCAATTACACCAATGATGAACGTGTAGCGAAACAGTTGATTTAGATAAGTTTGAAATATCATTGGTTAAGAGAGTAAGGTACTTACAGGTTCTTTGAGAGAATTTAAGAAAAAGGTTTAAAACAAAGTACTTAGGCGAAATGGTCAGGTTTAAAAACACAAAATCCAGAAAAGATGATATAAAATTAGGAGATATCGTATTCAGTGGATCAGAACAAGTTAAACGTATTAATTGGTCGTTGGGAAAAGTAGTGAACATATACCCAGGGAAAGACAGTATAACAAGGGTAGTTCGGGTATGTACCAGGGCGTGCTGATAGATATAATAATTAAACCAACTCGCTTTATTTGTTTTATATTTCATAATAATCTACGCCTTAGGGTTTGTAAACATAAAATTTAAGATAAGTATTCATTTACGTTGCTATTCGAATAGTATAACAAGAGGGGGACAAACGTAGAGTGCGTGGTAGACTTGGGTTATGTGAACGAGACGTAGTTTGGAGTTGTTTGCAGTTAGATGTATAAATCAGCAGCTGCGATGTAAAATACTGTTAAGCCTGCGCTAAAATGGATGTTTCAAGGTAGGATCTAATATAATTATACTTGCAAGCTTGATATTATTGGTTTGAGGATTTATTCGAACATTCAATATATTATTAAATATTATAACGTAATATCGTTACGATTGATGATCGTGAAAAGTGCAATAAAATCCACTGTGGCTATCATATTATAAATTTTATACTACGTCGTCGAAATAGATAGTGTGGTGCGTTGTCCTCGTTAGAAACGTTGGGTTTTATCGTGCATTAACTTTTTTTTGTTGGTACATTTGAATATTCGAACTTAACGGTTACGTTAGCTGCAGTCGGTAATATTATTTAGATTATCCATGTAAATTAGTTTTAAAAGGACGTTGTTTTTCTGTTTACACATTATGTTTAAGAATCTTAACTACTTTTAGTATTTCCAATTTATATAAAAGGGATTTGGTATAGAATTAAGTTTAATTAGAGCATTGATCATAATTTACCGGGCGTTTCCTGAAATGGATCTGCTGCATTGTGTGTAAAGAATATTAAATTCATTTATTAAAGTTAGTTAAGTTCTCAATGCCTTTTTATTTAGTTTAAATTTTAAATACCCCTCCGACCCGAACCCCTCATGAGAAAGGGCCTGTTTATTGGCAGTGTTCAGGTAAAGACGTCATATGGTAGTTAGTTAGGCCAGTAGGGAAAATATATCCATTGGAAATAACTGCTATTGAAGATGTTAGTATGAGAAGTAGGTATGCACAGTCTAGACAGAAGATATCCGTAACATCAGAGAAAAGTGAAATTGGCCAAGAGGAAAAGAAAGGTGAGGATTTAGATCGTGCACCTAAAGCAGTTACTGAGTCTACAATAACTCCGCATGGAAGAAAAGTAAAGCCACCTAAACGATTTAATTATTAAATATGTTCTCTTTGTTTATTGATTTTGAGTTGCTTGTTGCGCAAAGAGTTGGGAATAAAATAGTGAGAAGGTTCTCGATAGCTTGTCGATAGTTTGCAGTTTGTTATTTGTTAGGTTATTATAATTTTAGTCAATTCCTATGTTTGTAAATTTAGATGGTTGAAACCGTTAAAGTTTCAAGGTGGTTGTGCCTGCTTGCAATATCTATTTGAAATATTGAAATGGAGTAGTATTCTGAAAAAAAGAGAAACGAAATTGTCACAATGCTATCATTGCACGTCTTTTTCTTTATAATTTGTGTAAAATATATCAATATGACTATTGAGTCATTTGTTGTTGGCTGTGTCTAACTGGTTAGCTGTAAACTAACATTTAGTTTTTATAAACGTAGATGTGGGTACTCAACGCGCAATTTGCTTTGTAATTTGAGTTTTTATATCTAATAGTATGTATCGTTACGTACAAAAATACCTAGTAAGATGATTATATGAATGTAACATTTTGAAATGTTATCATGAATCTACTCTACTTTAATTAAATTAGCTACCGCTTTCTGAAAATCTTTTGCTTTAACTGAATATTTGTTGTATATTTTGTAAATAAAATTATTAATCATAAAAAAGAATACTGCTTATTAATAAATGATTTAAGCTAAATTTACTGCTTTATTTTGGCCAAATGCGTCCAAATGTAGGTAAACATAATCGATATTGCTAAATAAATAAAATATAAATGGTGGCCTATTGGTAATAATTTCCTTAGTGTTTCCTACTAGTAATACTACTTGGTTTATATATTAATAAGTCTAAAACAACAAGCTCTTTTTGTAGTGTTGTCGTTTGATAATAAATATATAACAGGAAGTAATTTACACAGATTATTTTTGTAGCAATAGTAATAAAAGTATATTTTACAAGCTTTTATATGTTGTTTCTTTTGCGATAGCCTGTCTTTACTCTAACTATAATGTATTATTACAGGTGCCGCAAGCTACATATTTCTCAAATTAATATATATGTATAATTAAATAAAATCATTAATTCTTAAGAAAGATTATTACAATGTATAGCTAAAGGACATATAATAAAAGATTAAAGAAAGTTCAAACCAGACATGAGAACGGAAACAGTACTTTGTATTCCAGACGTAATATGATACTGCAGGTACAGGTCACGGTAGACAATAAGACAGCAATTATTAGAATTAAGATTATTAAAATGTAATACTTTGTATTGCATCAAGAAATAGCAGACATGATATCTGCATTTCCCACAAAGTGATGTAAGAGCAGGGATAGCATAAATTTATTCAAAAGCCAAAGATGGCCAGTCATTCTTAGAACTCCATAACTTTAGCATGGTTAGTTGTTGAAAGCTACTCATTTTTAATTACTAATTATTGATTATTGATTTGTAACCTATAATAATTTTCAATTTCAAGTACTTAATGTTTAATGTATATAAACGTTCGTGTCTTAAAAGAGATAAAGTCACTTTGTAATTAATAAATTAAAATACACTTGATAGGAGTGTTAATTTGGAAATAAAGTCTTTTTAAAAAAAAGCTTGCAAAGACCCAAAACAATCTTGGCGCAGCGGTAAGATTCCTCAAGGGTACTAGAGAATCCAAAATCGAAGAACTGGTGGTCTTGAATTTCTATTCTTCATCTGGAACAAAAAACCAATTAAACGAAGTACAAGAATCGACCAAGTCCAACAATAACAAAGAGGAAAGACTATAATGGAACTGGCAATCAAATTTTTGTAAGTACCAAAGTTCATTTTCCTAACCATTGTCAACTAATATTGATATTAGCTAGTAAGAAACAAAAAGAATTGCTATGTACAATTTTATTATGGCAAATTATTATTTCTGAAAAAATTTACTCAGCAAAATCTCAAACTTAATTTAACCAAGAAATTTTATATACGCACAATTTATTACAATTTATTACGATTTATAAATGAAACAATTTATTCAGCAAAAGTCTGAAGCTTTAGTGTATAATTAGAACGCAATTCTTTGTACCATTTTATTACAGCAATTATTATTCAGAAAAATCTGACGACTCGATTCTCATCACATTTTATAAAGGGTTATAACTAAACACTTTCACTGCAAACAAAATAATCGAGGTGTATAATTGTAAACGCATTTTTATTATTTTATTATTTCAACAATTAATTTAATGAAATAACTATTCAGCGGAAGTCTGAAACCGATGTAATTATAATCAAGGATGTTGTAATTATACACAATACACGTAAAGATAAGGATTCTTTAAATAACCGTAATACAAACTCGACTGAAAAATTATTATAGAAATTAATTCTGACAACATGAAACTTTATCTAGACTCAATCCCTCTGTATGACGGAAACCAGCACAATTATGAATTTCATTACTGGTTGCGAGATATTTTTAAAATCTTTCTATAAGCCAGGCGACAGCAAATGCAACGTTTTGCTTTTACGCTTAATAATCAGCAAATTGACCGGCAGAGTATTAACATTGATTGCAAGCCGCGATGACCTTGTTGAATGAGTCGACTTTAAACTATGCTTAAACTTGATTTAAAATTGATAGCATAAACAACAAATGTCTTGTCCGAGATTTAATAAACTTACGGATGGAAACTAACCAATCACTCTACCAGTTCGGTATAAAATGTTAGAACGTTTGAAGTTTAATTTTGACCAAACTAAGACACCCCACAAACCTTTTCAAAAATTACATGCAGACACTTTAGTAGTAGAAACTCAAAACTTTTTAACAATCGTATACGCATTTACCAAAGTAGGCCAAGCGATACCCATCACTACAAAAAATAGTATCGATGTAACCCAAGGATTCTTACAATACTTTACATTTTACGGTACACCTGAATCAATAACTTTAGACAACGGAAGCGAATTTAGGCACGAGACCATTCAAAATACCTTAAAACCCCATAAAATAAAAATTTATTTTATAACGGAAAATCACCCAAAATCAAACGGATTAATTGAAAGATTACACCTAACCTTATTAGAACAAATTAGACTGTTAAAATTAACTTAAGAGAAAGAGCATATCACTAATTTAATGTCATACGCACTAATTGCTTACAACAACACAATCCACTCATCAACTAATTTTACACTCCTCGAATTAACATTAGGACACTCAAATTCTCGTAACCCTTACAATATACATTACAATAAAGAAGTTTACCAACAGTATGCAAAAGACCACAAAGAAAAATTAAAAATTACTTATAATAATTTATTAACGGATTAGGTAATATTTTAAAAGCTATCACAGGAAATTCAGACAACCAAGATGCAGAACGATACGACAACGCAATACAACACTTAATTGAAAACCAGAATGACATAAAAACCATTGTTAGAAATCTAATATCTTTAACTCAATCAACCATAATAAAATTTAATGATACATTAAGAAAGCTAGTAAAGAACCAAGACAGTATAACAACTAGAATACTAACCCTTGAAAGTAACATGCAAACTACAATGCTAGGAATGCGAGATTTAATAAGATTAAACACGATACGCAACAAATTTTAGCTACATTAGTAATAGCTGTAACATATTCTAAATTGAACACATTACACGCTAGTATTATAAAATCAATTGATTTCTTAAATGAATTATTAAGAATTAGATCACTTATAACTAACAGTAAACTACCCTTTGAAGTAACAGAATCTAACATACTTATATTTGAAAAATAACCATAGTAAAACGTTATGTAAAGAATAGTGAAATTACGTTTTTAATAGAAATCCCCATTGTAGAGATTAACACTTATAATTATTATCATTTATTTGCTTTTCCCATGAAAGTTACTAGCCAGTATCAAGTTATTATTCCTAAAACCAAGTTGCTTTCCCTGAATGAACTTAGGTATGGCTTCACGAATGTAAAGTGCAAAGAAGTAGCACCGAGTCAATATTTATGTCAATCATTAACGCCAACAGCTATTCAAACAGATAGCCCTTGTGAGGTACAATTATTAAAATTCTCTAATCACTATGAGAATTGTGGAGCCAAAACCAATGCAAATTACGAATATGAAAATTTGGAAAGTCACGGACAATAAATGGATTGATGTATTTCCACAAGAAGTAATAGCAACCGTCCATTGCAACCTAGACAAAAACAGTTTAGCCTTAATTGGAAGTAAAGTAATCACCATAAAAGAAGATTGCATTTAAAATTAAAAAACGAAATTATTCGAGTATACCAAGACCTAGCAATAATGAGGAAATTCGCAAATTTACCGGAACTACAGTTCAAGATTACACAAACCGAAGACGACAAAATCATCAAGAAACCAATGCAACTACAACATTTAGACCTAGACGGCCTCAACCAAGCCGAAAAATTAATGGACAGTTATAAAGAACACTTAAGTGAATCAAAAGTGTCAAAATTACATTACGACAACATAAGTGTTTGGACAATTCTATTGATTATTGTAATAGTTTTATTAACTGTATATTTATTGTACAAAATGTATCTTAGATATAGAAACAAGAAAACAAATTTTAGTCGTAAGAAACAAGAAACAAAGGTAATTAAAGAAATAATAAATGAACCTTTAGGGACAATGAGCTTTAAAAATTAAGTACAACCTTTAATTTTCATCTACGTCGGGAGGAGTTACATATCCCCCAAATTAATATGTATTGCTGTAATTATAGGGTTAATTTAGGGGTAGGTTAAGTCATAGGGGTCGTAGAATAAACAAAAGAAACTTCCAAGTAACAAGAGCACATAATTACAGATATTAGAAGAGTAAATAGATCATTATAAATATTATTAGTTGAGAGCACACTGTATATAGCAGTACAAGCGATTAAACGCATATCTAAGAGTAGCTACGAGCAAAGATAAGAATTTAGAAATGTAACGAAACGCATCGAAATTAAATCAATGAAAAACCTGTATGAATTGGCTAGATAAATATTCAAAAAGTGCGTTAATATATCATCATAAACGCAGGCAGAAATTATGCATTATTTGAAAAGTGTACGTGATACAAAAGTATTACAGTTGTTCAAAAATCCAATTTAACTAGGAAATAAACAAACACCAAATTTATTCCATTCAGATTAGAATAAAGCCAACAACAATAATACGTGATTTTATAAATAAAATTCCTGGGATTTCTGAATTAAATGTGAGGTATAACAATAAATTACGTAACTTTCTTAGCATTGTTTCATGCAATTAAACTACACAATTGGTAAAGTTTTCCAAAATAACAAGAGATAAGACACTTGGTGTCGCGCAGCACGTGGAGTCAACGAATCGCAAACAAAAGGGGCCGGGCCTATAAATATGATGACAATTGAACAACGTGTGAGTATACTTTTGAAACTGGGCAGTTACTATACTCCAAAGTGCTAAATATTCACGCGAACAGTTAATTAAATTAAAGTGAAAATTATTTTAAAAGAGTGTAAAATTGTGTGAGCGAGCCGTACTTCTACAGACGTAAGTGAACCAGATTTAATGAAATTATACAATTTCTAATCATAAATACAACAGGGCTCTCAATAAAGATCTTGTTACGATTCTTAATAAAGATTGTAACTGTTTTTGTTGTTTTTTTATGATGATGGTTTGGACGCCAGTGAACAAAAATCTTCCGACATAGCTAGGGGTCAATTCCTGGGTAGAGCAATAAGAAGTGGAGGGGTAAGTCGAATTTTGTTTGCAAACCAAAGCTAAACTAAGTTAAATAGGCGCCACCAAGTCCTGAGATAATCACGATAATAGCAAAGCACAATTCTAAGGGCGGACGTGGAAACCCAAAGATAAAACAATCGCCTTCGTTAACAAAAACCTGTCTTATAAAAATAAGACGCAGCTCCTGTAAGAAATTACAAAGATTAAATAAATAAAAATGTAAAACACCATTTGTGTCCTATAAAGTATCAAAAATAAAAAATGTATATCCAATATGATATTGGCACAAAATTATTACTCAAAAATTCTACCTTTATGTTATCAGATTTGATCGCATTTGACCAAAATAAAAGTCTCAAAGTTTAACTAATTGTGTACTGAAGAAAAAAAACTTTCTTTTAAAATTTCAAAACTTTTTAACAGGTAAAAAAATTTCAACAATAACATTTATAACAAAGTCAAAATTTTGGCTTTTTAAAGCAAAAGACTGCTCTTTAAACATAAAATTGTTTTAAATATTTGATTAAAATAATTTGTAGCCACAATGCATTGAATTAACGTTTCTATCCTGGGCAGATCTTTTCAGGTAGATTACAGTTTCTAAATTATTACGCAGCGTGTATTTAAATTTTCATACTTAGATTTTATAATTTATCTGTAAATAAAAGCTAATTACAAGATTGAAGAATGCTTAATTTAAATTTTATGACAGCTGCACGAAGCATCTGCTTTCACGGCAACATCTGTCAAATGTTCCTACAACACAAAAAAGTATGACGTCGAAAATATACCCTGAAATTTATCTGAAGTTCAAATGGAACAAAGCTTGCAATTATATAAACCAAACTTGACAAAATTTCTTTCTACGGCTTGTAAAACCTGTTCAACAATAATAAATTGAGAATGAAACAGATTATATGTTCGTAAACATGATAGCAACTTTTCGTGCTTTTTATATGATAGTCTGTTTGTCAAATTTTAACGACATTCAAAACACATGCAAAAATTTCTTATATGTAATAACGAACCGAACTGCCTCTGTTTCTCCAAGACAAATCTGGACGGAAATTTATAAGCTCCCAACAATGTTACAAGCCATTTCAAACTTGGGACGACTGCAATCAAAACCAAAATCTTCACTTGTACCTTATCTATCGTTCTTCGATGGCGAATTCTTCGTTGACGCGCGTTAGTAGAAGTTATCAAAATTGTTCCAGGTCTAGCACGACCTGACCCACTCACACAAATAATTTAACCGAAGGTCGCTTGCCTCTAGCCGGGAATACATCTTGATAAGTCGGTTGCTAGGGAGCGACTAACTCAACAAAGCGAGAACCGAATGATAGCGACGTTAGAGATGGGGAAATACGAAAGAAACAGCTAGAGATGCTTGATGAAATAACTTTAAGTCACACAGATATTTTACTATAAGAAGATGATTAAAACGAAGCGTTCCGTTATGTACTACATGGAACCTTAATAAAGAATAAGGCACGCTTAGCGCATTATCCTCGGAATTCAATGCGAATAATTATTGATCAAATTAAACATGTTACAAGATCTTGCCACGACTCCTGTTAAAAACTCTTAAATACGAGTCAGGAAGACTCTGGAGAATGCTACCTGTTAAATTAATTTGGTAATCTCTGAAAATGGTAAATATTCATTAATTATGGAGATGAAAAACCTTTTATTGGAACAACCTCACTAACAACGATTTGGATAGTATTTTGGTTGGATGTCGACTTACAAATTCGACCTAGAACATTCAGACTAGACACAAAAATTCTTGGGGATGCAGAGAACCTACTGAACCATTCCAGGTTAAATATTTTGATATGATTTATTTCTATAAATTGTTTTATTTCAATAATAATTCAAAATGTAAGAGCCGACAAACTGGGGGTTTCTTAGATAAATTTATGAAAGGCAATAGGCATCTTGAAACGTTTCAATAGGTCTCTAAATGTAATGAAAAGCTCGTTTTGCTAGCTTCATTTTCTAAAAATCTGACAGATGTAAATAACTCAAAAGGGGGAAGATATTTGAAAAGGTTGTAAATATTTAATCATTGTACTGTGTATTGTAGAATTGCTTTATTTAATTGAATCAGCTAGTTCAGACAAAGAGATTTAACATTTTTACAAGTGCTTGAGTAATAACAGGCGTATAACACAGCATTATAGGGCTACCCAACCGTGGGGTCATCACAGCATTATATGTCGACCAAATCGTGGGGCTAAGTATTAATATAATAACAAGGGGCTAACAAGGGTCATCACAGCATTTATGACATGCCCAAGTCGTTGGGCTTAATAATAGGAGAATAACACAGCATTATATGGTGCCCAATTTGTGGGGCGACATTTATTGCATCCAAGCGTGAAAGCTTGTTAACCCTAAATAAAAAAACACGACATTATATGTACGCCCAAGCCGTGGGGCGAGAATATCACAGCAATATGTATAATTAAATGAAATCATTAAATCTTAAGAAAGATTGTTATAATATATAATTGAAGGACATAATAAAAGGTTAATAAAAGTTCACAAACCAGACATGAGAACGGAAACAGTACTTTGTATTCCAGATGTAATATGATACTGCAGGTGCAGGTCACAGTAGACAATAAGACAGCAATTATTAGAATTAAGATTATTAAAATGTAATACTTTGTATTGTATCAAGAAATAGCAGACATGAGATCTGCATTTCCCACAAGGTGATGTAAGAGCAGGGATAGCATAAATACCCTCAAGAGCCCAAGATGGCCAGTCAGTCTGAGAACTCCATAACTTTAGCATTGTTAGTTGTTCAAAGCTACTCATTTGTAATTATTAATTATTAATTATTGATGTGTAACCTATAGTAATTTTCAATTTCAAGTACTTAATGTTTAATGTATATAAACGTTCAAGTGTCTTAGAAGAAATATATTCATTTTGTAATTAATAAATTAAAATACACTTGATAGGAGTGTTAATTTGGAAATAAAGTCTTTTTAAAAAGAAGCTCCCAAAGGCCCAAAAACTATCTCGCGTTCTTCTTTTTGATAACTGTGTTTACACAGCAAAGGCGATGATTTTGTCTGAGAGTTTCAAGGTTCTACCTTAAAGTATATCCTGTTTTTTATAAGCCTAGGACTTGGTTGCACCCTTTTAGTGTTGTTCTAATTTTACTTTCTATAGAGTGCCGTATGAAGTATAGCTTTTGAAGACCCACGCCCATCTCTTATTGCCCTGACCCTAGCATGGTCGGAAGACTACATTTCGTTTACTTGTATTAGGAAGGGGACTTTGTAGTTAGTCGCCCACTTCAAGCTGAAATTTCAATTAGGTTTCAGCGGCAATAGGACTAGCTTCTTAGCACTAATCAAGTTTTCTACAACACAAACTACTTGTCAAACAGTAATATACATATAACTGTACCTCAATTATTAAATAACTGGGAAGTAGCATAGCAAACAATAAATTGAGAGATAACTACCAATTTTGTTGTTTGCTATGTCATAAAGTACATATCCATTTATTTAGCTTCTGTATTAGAATTATGTAATATCCAGCAGCGATTCAAAGAGCTGGACAAATAAATTACTTGTTCCACTACCATTTAATTTGCCACCCATGCAATAAATTCCAATACTAAAGAGACACTATTCTCTTTTTAATTCAATTTAATCTGGCGTATGAAGCGTATCAATTCTGTTGTATAGAATACAATACATTATCTATAATTCATATGGTCGTACAAAAAAACTATGTGATCTTCACAGCAACTTTTGTGTTATCCTTCTTTGGTCATTGAAAATCTTGGGAAAGACAGAAATGGATACTTGTTTGAGTCGCCAGATATTTTAATTAAAATATTCAGTAACAGCATATTCGCCGCCCAAGAACAAACATTTCTTCGAGTTTTGTTTGTAAATTTTGCAGTTTATTAACTGACCTGCGGATATTCAAGACATTGTGGAATGTTAAAAGAGGTTTTTAAGAGATCGGTTCTCCTTAATTTACGAGATTTTGTTGCTAATCGATGGGATTATAGATACTTTATGCGATCTGATACGATATGATATTGATTTGATTTTTATCTGTGATAGTCTCGAGATTCTTTTCTTAATGGCTAGTTGAAAAGAATATATTTTAGTGTTTCTGTAAGTTTTGATTGTTCGTCAAATGATGATAAATAAGCAGTTTTACGATTCGATGCTATCGGTTTCTACTTTAAAATACCATAAATGAATTTTAAAATGTTTGGTTTGTAGGTGTTGCTTTTTAGAATATCGGTTAATAGAATATTGATTGCAAGATTACAACATTTAAAGCATCATTAAAAAATATAAAAAAGTATTGTCTTGCGCTAAAACATACAACTTTTAATAACCTACACAATAAGGAAGTGAGGTCGAATTGTTGGGTGGAATGTAACATACTGACAAACAGATAGTAATGTTTCATTTGTTTAACAACAGTAAAAAAGGTAAATGATATTTTAGCTTTAATAAAAATTAAAATAATCTGTACTTGAAGTAGTTTGAACACATCTAAAGCTTTTCTTAATCTTTTTTGGGAATTAAACCACTTACAGTTGTTAAAATCTTTATTTACGTTTCGATCTATGACCTAGGATCGTTGTCAAAATAATAAAAATTTTAAGTTCAAAGATGGAAACGTAAATAAAGACGATTTTAACAATTCTAAGTGGTATAATATGTGCCATACTACATGTAAAATAATTAACTATTAAATTTTTTTATATTTTTTCTATTAACTAGTTTTCGACATACACTGGTGGTAAGCAACAATAATTTCGTTTGTAGAAAAGACTTCTTACAAATTATTGTATGTTAGAAAGAAACAATGTTGTAAATACTTTAGTATGAAAGAAGATATTTCATATTATATAAATGCTTTGTGATAGTGCTGCGTTTTATTTCATTTTGAAAACTCCGTAAATTTCGTTGAGCTAGCCAGGCAAAGTGAAAAATTGGAAAGGAAGGTAAGTGAACAAGTTCAAGTTTACAAACCAGAAGTATCTTTTCATAGCACTCTTTCAGCGACGCACACACCATTTTCATAGCACTATTTTAGTGGCTTCCAACACGGGGCATTGTCACAGCACTTTATTAGTGGCGCTCAACGTGGACATTGTCACAGCACCTTTTTAGTGGCACCACAACTTGCAGAGTTATCACATCACTCCTTTAGTGGCGCCCAACGTGGAACGTTATTACATCACTCTTTTAGTGGCTCCTAACGCCAGGCTATTTTCATATCAACCTTTTCTTGTAACGCCCCAAAGCGAGGCCTGTAACGTGCATTTTTATTAAGTGTAACATTTTACGTTTTCTCAACTAGTAAATACCTTTCGGCAATTACTATTCCTATATTTTATGTATAATGAGTGGATCGCTGTTTGTATAAAACAAATACTTTCGCATAGGTTTCAGAATTGTATACAATTTAACTCGCGTGTATTAATTAAAAGTAGATAAATTGAAGATTGATTTTCATTAATAAGTAAATTACTTTCCCAACTTATCGGAAATGATAAACCGCGGTAATTAATTATGTAGATAGGAGTGCTGCATTCTTTTATTTGGATGTTCCTTATGTGAATATACAAGCCGAGATACAAGTCGAGTTGATAGGCGATAAGCGGTTGGAATAACAACGATTTTATATCTACAGACGGGGAGTGTTGTTTTGTTCTTCGTTTCGATATGTAGATTGCGTTAAAAAGTGCTGCACGACACGACTCGATTTTAGTTGTTTCTCTTGTGAAGTAAAAGTTGTTTTTTTAACTGTAGAGCAGTTGTAGTTTGGTTCTTTGTTCCTAGACATAAATAACTTTAAAAATACGTTTTCCTGTTTGCTTTAAAAGTTTGAGTTCGCTCTTCGATCTTACAAGTTAATTACGTTAAAATAGCGTGTGCTGTTTCCTTGTTGCTTTAAAAATAGTGAGAACTAATGCAGTATAAATTGTCGAATTGTGTTCTTAGTTGTCTTTCTTGTGAAATGAAAAGCTGTATATTAACCGTAGCAGTGTAGTTCTGTGTACTATCTGAAGGAAACATGCTTGATATGTAACGTGTTTGACGTGCTTGTTTACGGAACACGGACGGGTTTTAGTGATACGCGTTGCTTTGCTAATTGTGTTTCTGTGGCGTAGTCCTTTTTCTTATTTTGAGTAGCGCATACTTTGGATTATTTAAATACAGTGATACTGTAGTTTCTGAATTTTCTAACCCCAAAGAATCTACAACAGATCTTTGCCTGTGCAAGTTTCGTGTTTGCGAAATATAACAGATTACCGGTTTACTAAGGTATTGTTTGAAGTTTCTCACTGCTTATTGGGATGTTTATGAAAATAATATACATCTGGTCCCAGTTGAAATCAAACTAGTACTACAGAATATTTCGAAATTATTGTCTTAGGAAATAGAATTACCAAGAAATTTATCAACTATATAGTTCCGACGCGTGATATTGTCTGCTGCTAACCCCAGTGAAATACGTAGGTGTGATTAGTGTAACGTGGGATAAGTTTCATCAACACCCTCACAGTCAAGGGTGAAGTGCTTCGTTAGTGCAGGACATCGTGGAACCCCACCCTTCAGTTGCAAGGAGGCGTTGCTGAAGGACTTTTGTAAGTTGAACTGTTTCCTACTGATTATTACTCTAAATATCTATCCGTTGCTTTACCCTATCTTTGTGGTTCTGATACCTTTTACAATAGACTTGCATGCTATTTTAAAACATAAAAAAAAGAAAGAAAGAAAAATCAATACTACTGAATTACTCATACCAATTGTGTTTTATCTATTTATCTTTTGTCAACATTTTATCTGATTTATGTCTAATTGGTGTGTGAGGAAACGTTTCTGCTACTCCCCAATATTACCTCACTTTGTACTAAAGATTTGTTATATTGCTTTTAACGTTGTTATATTATATAGATTATCTAAACAGTTTTTTTTTCTCATTCTACCAAGTACTGAATAACTTAGACTATGCATTGCTGCTATGCTTTTTCTTTATTTCAGGTTTGCAGGACTAATCTTTTTTTTATTGCAGGTTTACTATTCTAATTTTTTTTATTGCAGGTATTGTTACTAACTCCTTACCGCCGCATACACCATATGTTAGTCTACTTTCTACAACCCCCCCTACTCTCCGATTGAGCCCGGTCATTTCTTTGACTTTCTTTGTGTTACGTAACATAAATTTGGCGCCCAACGTGGCTGCCACGAAAAAAAAACGTAACAGGCCTTACCACAGCAATATATATATATATATATATATATATATATATATTGCTATGTTTTTTCTCAAGCCCCACGTTGGTTCGTCTATAAATTTGCTGCAGTTGCCCCCTCACTTGTTGTAGTCGGATGTAATAAACGTTCTACTTAACGCCACCGCTCTGTGTTCCTCTTAAATTACTCTTTATTATGCCACGGTTAGCCCTTTTTAATCTACATAGAGTGCACAACGTTACGATGATCAATTTTCTTTTTTTTTTCCACCCCTTTATGATTACCTGTTTGAATTGATAAAACAAAGTCAATCTACATTCATATAATGAAAGGAAATAATATTTACAATTTTTAAAATTCTTTTAATACACCCTTCAATCAATTAATATCATATGGATTATTTATCCCAAAATTTATATACTTTTAATTCAATATAAAGTCACCAAAAACAACACCTTTTTACAAAAAAATCAGGAACGTTCGAGACCTTTTTATGATTTATTACGTAAGTTTAAACGTATGCAATGTTCCTTGTTGACTCTTTACAAGTTTTGGATAAATTGAATAAATTCAGTATTAAAATTTAAATTGAAAAGATGCCTTAAAACTAGGTAAGTCTGACCTGCTTTGTTTCGTGTTGTGGATCAACACCCCCCTTACTCTGCTTTGTCGAACCAATATTTTAATACAGTTACCCCTTTCTTTCTAAAAATCACCTCGTGCTTCTATATTTCTCTGCTTATGCTTTAAATCTCTTCCTTTAAATACCACTTGAAATTCCAGACTTCGGATAATAAATTAGCAGCGTATTAGAATTGTCCCATAATTGTACCAGAATTAAAATTAGAATTGTTTTATAAGTGAACCAGAAATAGTCCTGAAGCCAATTAGAAATGAATTGTTCCAAAATTAGAATTGCCTTCGACGCAGATTAGAATTGTTTTTCTTTCGACGCAGATTAGAATCATTTTTCTTTCGACGCAGATTAGAATCATAAGTATTTTCGACGTGGATTAGAATTCTTTTCGACGCAGATTAGAAGCCTTATCATTATAAATATTTAAATTAATTAACCAATTTCTACTCACGTTTTCTAAAAAAAACGGCAAAAACTCTTCGTGTATTCTTAACACTATATTTATGTAGCACCATTTTTACTATATTATAAATTTAATTTATTTGACGCGTAAATTTCTGGTTAAAAGTGATGTGAATTCAACCTGCTTCAAGTGGAAACTGAGCTGGCTTATTACCGGTGGGTGTTACATTGCCTTTCCCACTACCTTTGGGTTGGGTGTCCAAGCAGTTTTGCAGATTGTCGCGACCAACCAGGTTTTCTTTAATATTCCCTGTATTTTAAAGCTGTTTCTGATGAAATTTCTTCGGATTTCCGTGTCATGGTGTTTATTTGCGATCTTTGATACATTGTAATTTGTTATCGTGGCTAGACTTTTAACTTACGTCTGTTGTTTTGTATAGATAATAATTTTTTGAATTTTTGAATAATTGTACAAAAATAAATGATGTAACTCTAGTGCTGTTTTTGTTCATGTATTTATTTGAAAGTGCGTTTTCTTATCAAAGCGTTCATGGTTCCAGCGTAATTGCATGCAGTTTTATTAGGTTTTCTCTTATCTTCTGCGTCTTTTTTTTATAAACTTGTAAAACACTCCGCAACGTAGTTTAAATACATGTACGATTATTTCTCTGCTGAATACGCGTTCTACTGTTGAAAGATATGCGTACTTGCATTGATCAAGGTTAATTACGGTCTATATACAGGGTGTTAAATGCTTGCTATTTACATAATGTACGAATTACTTATTTTTCTGCTAAATAAATGCAGTTTTCTGATTCCTATTGCTATTTACAGTTACTACACGACCCTTACTACTCAGTACACCCCTAAACAACCCCTTATCACAACATATATATATATATATATATATATATATATGTTGTGGATTCAAAAGGTTAAATTTGGGGGTTAACAGTAAAATTTTAATCACCCTGTATAGAGAAAAGAAATTATTTACGCGCAAAATTTATTTAATTCATTTAGGGAGAACGGACACGTATTGACGTATTTTTATCATTAATAATTGAAAGGTTAAAAGGTACATAAAGAAAAACAGTTTTAGAACAAATAGAATACGCATAATTAATTTTAATTTATTTTAATTCAACACGTAAAGGCATAAGAAAACCCACTAGGGTACGAAAATCAATAATTCTAAGGCAAAAGGTTTTTGTAGTAACAAGCAAACGTCAGTTGTATCTAATACGACGAAATATAAAATCTAAGAATTGTTGTGCTAAACGGTCGATAATTAACAAACACCTGCGTTTTTAAAAAGGTTACATTCGTCGAAATTATAAGCATATTAAGACAGGACTTTATAGAAAATATTTTCACCCGTCAGTTTGGTTTGAACAACAAGCTAACAAAGTTCTTAAAGAGCAAGGGAAATGCACGATCGGTTATATACTACAGATAGAGACAGAGATAAAAACATTGATATTGAAAACCACGTACCATATCCACGTGGAGTGAAGATAAGCTGTCAGCAATATCGATTTTCTATAACTCAAGTGGGGTTTTGAACGCGACAGCAGATATGCATCAGACAAAGATAAATATAGTTTAGGCGGGATTTATGACGACAGAGAACATTATCATTGGTTAAAAACCGGATACGTACGACACGTAGACGGAATAAATTTCAGGAATATTCAAGACAGTTGTATCAAAATTTGTAGAATTTAAATTTGAAAATAAGCTTTTCACAGGAAGTGTGTCCGGGGGTAGGATTTTGAACCAATATAAATACTGAATGGAAATTATTAAAGTCCTCTTGTTTTCTCTTCGCTTCTATACTACGTCACTACGATAAAGTACTGAATGTTGACCAACATTATAGTTGAGCTTTTTTGTGAGTATTAGTGTCTTAATAATACAGTAAATATAGTGCTAGCACGTGTAACTTATTAGTAGTGGCCTTCTATTTATTAACGCGAAATACGTGTAGTGTATATTAAATTAATAGAGGTCCAACTACTACTATACTAAGCTAGAAAATCAATAAATGGAAGCATAATATATGTGGGGTAAGCATCACAAACAACCAGGATTGTGTGCTGATATGGAATTGTGCTATGAAACGAGTCGCTTGGCTCGCAATTGGGGTTATTGTCTGTGAATCCGCTGAATATCACAGCGCATGGTCACGAAGCCAAGATAGTCTGGTGATCGTCGTCGAAGGAATGGAAGCATGAAGCATTCTCCAGGTAATTTATTTGAAATTTCTGTTGTCTGATAAACTTTTGTGAAATTTAAGTGTTGTGTGAGTGAATTTTGGGGTTTATTTATGGTTATATAAATTTATTGGAAAAAATACATGTACTGGACAATTTATTAGGGTTAAGTATTGAAAGGGGGTATATTTAAAACCTATAAAATTTTATTCTGAATATATATTGGATTGTAAAGGGTAAACGGGTCTATCAATTTTGTATTAATTTATGCAAGGTAAAAGGGATATACAGAATAAACTGGGTTATTATGAGCTCACCATACTCCAGTGTTCAGTCAATTTAGGGTAATATGTGGGGCCCATCTACTCATATTTTATTAAATTTGTTTGCAAATAATTACATAAACTCAAGGACTTTAAAAACATATCACATTCTGAGTTTGTAATTAGTGTACCAAACTGTTTGTTTATACATGTGAATAATTTGTCTGTAAATAGCGTTAAATAAATGATTGTATGATTGTTGTATTATTTGGTGATTTTATTAAATGGTGTGCGAGTGTGAAGGAAGAATGGTTGTAAATTTAGGTATCCGAAAAGAGGCACAGCTGAGCTAGCCAGGGAAGCCGCTGAAGATTTTTGAAGCAGAAATAATAAGCAAATTTCTTTTGAAGTTTGTGCATTTTTGAAAATTATTTAATGACACTGGTTAAGTAGAAAACCTTTAATACCCGGGTCCACGGCAATCTTATGACGGCCCAACGCTGGGGCTCGATGTTAAAAGATTAAATCCACGATATCACGGCAATATATATATATATATATATATATATATATATATATATATTACTCATATTTAGACCAGGGTAGAAAATTAAATAATCACATCAAATAATTTTAATCACCGTGTAGAAGCTTTGGGAAAAGGTACGCGTTATTAAAAAAAACCGTGAAGCATAAAAATCCATTCGTTTCATTAAAAGTAAGGGAGTTAAATTATGTACAAGACGCTTGCTATAAAAAAAAAAGGAAGCAGTATTAAAAAGCTCTGCGTGTAATTTAATTATTCCTAGTAAAGAAACAAATAGAAAATTACGTGCAAAATTTATATTAATTAACTCAATTTTAAGTAACCGGTATTAAACAAAATGTACAGATAATAATTAATATTTGATTAGGAGTCACTAAAAATTAAAGGGTATTAATTTTAATTGAAGTTAATTGAACCAGTAGGAACATATAATACGCATCAAAACTTGTAAAAAACCCAATAAAATGCAAATCGTAGAAGTGTTATTTAAAAGTATTATGTTTGAACACCTGTGTATTTTTAAAAAAGCTCATTCTGCGTAAATTTGGCAGATAATAAATGGTTACAGAGAATCTTGGAGAAACCGTAGCTTAATAGTTACGAGAAATGCTAAAGGTGGGTTATTTCACAAGTCCACATGGACTGAAATAATCGATAATAAAGAATATTAATTTGCACCAATAAGAACAGGGTAGATAGAGGCAGATAATATGCGCAAGACCGAGACACATATAGTAAAAGGCGTGAGTGGAGCAACGCCATGGGGTTGCGATTGGTTGAAAATAAAAGGCAAAATTGAGAGGTAAAAATAACATTTCTGTATAAAATTTAGTTAGTTATTTCCAGACGTTGCGAGCCGTGTCGAGATTTCTGAGATTTAACTGGGGCGAGTGCAAATTTCGTAAAAATCGCATGCCGGGCTGCGGAATGGGAACCTAGCATGCGAAATTCTGAAGAATTGTCCGTTTTGGGGACTAGACCGACAGACGGGCTAACCGCTATATATACCCAGGGGAACATGAACAAGCTCTCTTAGATTTTCGACTTGATTCAATGCGTTAAACGGTGCTTTTTAGTGTTCCGATTTTGATTAAATAATTTAAACAGTTTGCTCGTATATTTTGGTGATTTAAAAACAGTTTGTTCTATACGTGCTACAATGAATGTACTTTAGTGCACTTAGAAAAGAAGATACAAGGTAATAAAGTTAGTATCACTGTACTAATTAGTCAAAATTTGCAACGACAAATGAATACACAAAAGTAGGCAGTTTTGGCGTATATTGGTGAAAGAAGCATGAATTTCTTTGCTATTTTTCGGGGGTGTTAATAATTAAATGGTTCATAAACGTGTCTGGATCCACAAAACAAGGGTCAGATATACACCGATGAGTTCCGGAAAAGCCCTGAAACAACTTTAGATGAATGGTGGTGGAGAAATTTTAAAAGCGTTGAGAATCAGAAGCCGTAAATATAACCCAGTTGGAATGGTGTGATTAACAAAAGGGACGAGGTACATTGAAGCTACGAGTGCAGTAACCTTCAGGTAAATTATACTATTTTGTTTGAACTTTGATGTTTTCGTGTGTGTTGAATAACTTTATAATTTATTTACTTAAAATGGACAGTAATGAAGTTGTACTAACAACAAATTTTTAATTTTAAGGTGAAATTTTCTTGTTTAAGTCGAAAGGAGTATTTAGTATTTATGTTCTTGATGAAAATTTGGGTATGTCTTTGAGCTCAATTAGACGAACCTGGTTAATTAACGTAAAGGGGTGGTAGATGCTCCTTTGTACTCAGACTCAGGTCTGCATATATTGTTATATTAATTAGGAGGCATCCTACAAGGACTTTAATTTTGGATGCACATTAAAATGATAACAAATTTAAATCTTGAAATTTTCTGATACTGAAATTTATGCTGAATTTTAATTTTGAAATTTTAATGTATTGTGGATATTGATGTAAATAGAGTTAACGTTGATGTTTGTGGTAGGAATGTGTTTGTTTTTTTATGAATGAGGATGAAGGTTTATCTAGGGAGCAGCCGAGGCGATGAACAGAAGAAAGTCGACGGACCAGTTAATTTAGGAGGTTTCACAGCAATATATATATATATATATATATAATAGAGAAGAATAATCCACATTTGGAATGCAAATGAATGCTTAATATATATTAAAAGTTATTAAGATGAAATGAATTAATATATATTAAGCATTCATTTGCATTCCAAATGTGGATTATTCTTCTATTAATAATAATATAATTACATGTTTGTATTATCCGAACGTTGCAAAATGGGATGATCAAGTTATTAGTACATGAATTATGTATATAACTAGATTCAATTTCCTTAAATGCAAGACGTAATTGAAAATCGAAAAGAGAACAAGCTTCAGTAGTATAAATTAACACACTCTAGCCAATCAGCTGCATAGCTCAGTTGGTAGAGCGTTGATCCGGCAAATCAATGGTCGCAGGTTCAAATCCTGCTGTGGCTGTTCTTTAGCGGTTTTCAATTACCAGTTCGATTTGAAATGATAATTCAACTTTAAATACAAAGTTGGGTTTTCATTTCATCTTAATAACTATATATATATATATATATATATATATATATATATATTATGCTGTGATAAGGGGTTGTTTAAGGGTGCATTTTATAGTAAAGGTCGTTTAGAAATGAGAAATTACCATAGGCAGCAAAAAACTGCATTTATTTAGTGAAGAATTGTGAAATGGAGATAGTTTGTAAATAGTAAGCAGTCAACACCCTGTATATAAAGTATAAATAGTTTTAAGCGACGCAGATAAACATAGGAGGACGCATAGTTGGCGTAGGAATGAGAAATACATGCATTAAGTAGATAGTAAATATTTAAAACCAAGTAGATAAAGTTTTAGTTAATTTAGGTAAAGCAAGTAATGATATTTTTCAGTGGAAGCACGCGTATATTTATAAGTAAACGATAAAGTGTAATTAGACACGCATTCAAAAGAGTTCCAAACAATTAGATTAATACGGAGATAGAAATAGAGCTTCACGTAGCATAGGTAAATGCGTGCAAATAGCTAATAATTTTTGATAAGAAAGAAAATTAAAAATTGCGTGAATAACATGTAAATATGAAAATTAAAGGTCGAATTGCATCAGTTGTTTATGGAAAAGCAATTAGATCTATCAAAACACAGCATGTTGATAACGAAGACAGCTGGAAGCAGGTTACAATTATTGGAAATCGTGGAGAATTACATCAGAAACTACTTTGAATGTAATTATTTGATTGGTCGTAAATAAGCGACGAGTTCTAGACCATACCCACTGACGGATTGGGAATTGAATAATATATTAGCAGGTACAATGATAACGAGGTCAGTTTTGAACTCAACAAAGGCCAAGTGCGCCGCTATAAAATAAAGTAATACGTAATAATTTTAAAAGTGAAAGATAAAATAAGTGCTAATATGAAGATTATGATTGCCGATTAAACGGCTTCTAAAGCCGGGGAGAAAAATTCAAATTTCTATGTACGGGGAAAGAATAATACAATTTGAAGTACGGGGATGAAACAAACTACAATTTTGAAGTCAAGGGGGAAACAAACTACAATTTCTAAGTCTGGGGGAAGAATAATACAATTCGAAGTTTGAAGAAATAGATTGATAAGAAGTAATAAATCTGAAATGAAACGACAATAAATTGGGGTGCATAAATTAATAATGGTAGTCCATAGGGTAATGGCAATAATTTAAATGTAATCCTGAATCGGGGGAAGATAATTTTTATTCAAATGGAAGCGTCGATGTGAAGAAAATAGACCATGTCAAATTTTTTAGTTATAAGACATTTTATTTTTCTATATATTTTTTATTTTGAATATTGAATTTGCTTAATATAATATGAATGTGAAAAAGTCAACAAAAGAAGTTGCATACGTATAAAGGGAGTAATATGATAACAGGTTTAGAATATTCTACACTTCGTTGATAAAGATAATAGGTTTTTTTTTTTTGGTGACTTTGGGTTTTGAGTAAATAGTATATGATGTTTAATAAATGAAATTTACAACATTAACTAATTGAAAAGTGTATTACAAATAATTTACAAAAGCTGTACATAATATATTGGTTTCATTATATAAAATCGAAATTAACTGAATTTTATAATTCCAAATAAATGCTAGCCGAGGTCATAAGATTTAAATAGTTCAAGGAGGAGCTACGAGTTGAATAGGAAATTGATAACAAGTAAGGCGGTAACGTACCGAGTTTTGTTATTGGTTGACAAGGTTGGTTCAAGATAAAATCCAGTTAAGTTTCTGGAGGGAATTTATAGCAACATTAATAAGATAGCCCAACGTCGGAGGAGATAATTACAATCTTGCTTATACATAGAAATATTTATATGGTCGCCCAAATGATGGAGCGCGAATAATTTAGAGTACATAGCAAGTAACATAACAGCCCAACGAAGGGGCTCGATAATTCCAGTAGTAGCAGAGCAATATTATATATATATATATATATATATATATATATATATATATAGTGAATAAGATGAAATAATAACTTAGACTTTTATGCAAAGCCCAAATGAGCATTTCAAATCGAGCTAGTAATTGAAAGATGGAAAATATAAGGTCTTGGATAGGACTTGAACCTGTATCCCCGTTTTGCCGAAACCATGCGTTTACCAATTATGCCACCGAGACCAATGGCGACAATTGGGAAATTTACAAATTTAAATCGTGTACAGAACTATACATAAACCAAACTTTCAACTAAATTTGGCATTTTTGTCAATCATATCTGACATTGTCAAGTTTTTGACTTATGTCAGTTATAGACAGGAAGCTACGCTCAAAATTACAGCAGTGTCTCCTTTTTGTAGTCGTGCCCCCCTGTTGGGCTGTCATAAAATTGCAGTGTTTTACCTGGAAAGAAGCCCCAAAAATCGTGCCTCAATTTTGGGTGACCATAAAAATTGCAGTGTTCCCTTTATGGAATCGCGGCCCACCTATGAATCTTTACTTATCCTAGCTGAACTCAAAACCGAACTCCTCCTATCTTTACCTAAATAAAACAATTTATGCTTCCCCAAGTTAATCTTCCACGGCTACTCATTCTCTCAACACCTTTATATTAAAGAAAAATAAAAATTCAAAAATAAAATCTTTCGACAAAGCATACATCCTTTTATTCATGTGACATAAATTATGTTTCACACTATCTAAATATTTACAAAGTATCTACAATAAAATATTTCACACTTCAGTTCAATCTAAATTCTAGTGAATTTTATGTTCCTCTATACTTCAACATTTTATTTAAAAGTAGATGGGCCTATCTTGTAACCCTAAATTTACTTTTCCCATGTCTATGATGAGCTCAGTATAAACCTCTTTTATTCTGTATGCATAAATTATTGCAATATCAAATTACGCTAAAAACCCGTTTACTCCTTACATCAAAATTCATGTATTTACACGCTCAGATTTTAAAATAAAAAAGTGTCTTTCCATATGTTAATCAAATTAATTTTCAGTCCATAAAATTTCCACCAAGTAACTCAAATCACTCATAGTTTTTATAATTCAACACCAGCACAACAGTTCAATAAAAAGAAAATTCGTTACCTGGAGTATTCTCCGGAATCACCACTTCAGTAGATGAGGTCCACCAAGCTCACGTTCCTGGACTACACCCAATGCTTTCTAACTAAGACAACTCGACTCGTTTATCCAATTTCCCCAACGATTTATGGATGCCTTCCATACAGCGTCCCATCCAGAGTCCAAACTCCACTTAACGTCCAACCAGCCTTCTCGTTCAAGATGTACTTCAATCGCTTACCTCAGTAACATCCAGCCTTACTCGTTATAATTATTTATACAAATATGTTCAGCCCGTTTACTTCAATTGCACCTACTTGTGCTTTTATAACACTGAAAAATACATTCGACGGACTGCATTTTCACTCGGTTTTTAAGTTAGGATGTCTTCTCAGCGGTACTCAATGTAAGCGAAGTGAATCAGAAAATAAGCGAATGATAAGAAACCCTAGCCACCTCCGGCAAGGCATATATAAGCTTAAAACCCCCGTTTTGTGACGTATTTTCACTCAGTTTTCCTTGAACTGTAGCAACCGCCACGTAATTCTACAAAATTCTCCCGAACAAACTACATAACGAACCGGTCCATTTCTTTTTTTTAGTTTTTCTTTTTCTAGGCTACGTCAATGCACGTAGCAGCTGTGTTACCTAAATAAACTAGATAGTAAGAGTTGGTGTACTTCGATGGCTTCTAAAAGAAAGTGTGTTTTTAATGATAAACTAAAAGCAGAGTACACATTTTTAAAAGGTATTCAATCACGTAACGAACGGGTACGGTGTTTAAAGTGCAATTCCGAGACTTCTGTGGACCACAGAGGCCGCTTGGACATCGAGGACCACGTTAAAAGAGACAAGCACAAAAAAGGTGTAAGTTCAGCATCGTCTTTAAATATTAAATAATTTTTTAAAAAAAGCTCAGCTTCGTCAAATTCTGATTTACAATGTGCTGCTAAAGAAGCGACTTTCGCTTACCACATTGCTCGGCACGAACTTAGTTTTAGAACTAATGATTGTACCTCAAAGCTGGTAACAAAACTGTTTGAACCAAAATTTTCGACAGCTAGAACCAAAACAGAAGCGATAATTGTTAAAGTTATTTCGCCCTATATTTTTAATTTTGTTTTGGAGGATCTAAAAAAATTAATTTCATTACTATCACAATTGATAGCTCAAACAGGAAGGATATAAAAAACGTACCCCTGTTGTTGTGAGGTATTTTACTGAAAGCGGAGAAGTTAGTGTAAAACTCTTGTATTTTGACGAAGTGCCTGGTGAAACATCAGATATATTGGTCGGGCACATCTTAAACTGTATTAAAAACTTTGATATTAAAAACAAAGTTAACTGCGTGTCTGCTGATAATACTAACACTAATTTTGGAGGCGTTAATCGACAAAGTGGAGGCAACGTTTTCAGAAAATTGCAGAAAGCCGTAGGTAGGCCCATTTTTGGAATTGGATGTGGTGCACACATTGTACACGATGCCGTGCAGACAGCATATGACATTTTACCTTTGGATGTAGAGGCTACTATGGTCAAGTTGTACAAATTTTTTTCCCAATACATTGTTAAAGTAACTAAGTTGAAAGAATTTTGTGAGTTCGCAAACATAGAGTTTAAAAGACTTATCTCATGGCAGTACTAGATTAAGTTTGATGTCAGCTTTGGAGAGAATACTTACTCAGTTTCACCCTTTGAAGTTATATTTCCAGTCAAATGAAAACTCTCCTAAATTGCTGACGAACTTATTTAATGAGCCCGTTAACGAACTATATTTTGTGTTCGTCTATGGAACTCTACAAAAGTTTCAAAAATCTATTTTAAATATTGAGGGATGATATACACCGGCATTTGTTATACTGCGCAATTGTTATACTCGCGGTATAATTCCCGCCAATTGTAACTTATACCGGCCACGTTTTAAAAGTGATGCAACCGCTTTTTAAGTCAATTTGCAAACACAATTTAAATCACAACAAATTACCTACATGGCGGCATCGCGTGAATTCGTCTCGGGGTCCCTCGGTACTTGTGAGGTGGGGTCCAGTTAACCATGTTGAATTAAATTACGATTTATCCTTTCTGTAGCTTCTCTAGTCGTAGGGGTGAAGGAACACCAGGTAAAGGGACGACACAAGGCAAGATAAAAGGAACCTACATACCTATACCTAAAAGAAAAGGCACACCACACCAAGATAGTTGTTGTTTCGTCGTGGGCTCGTAACTTTATGGCGTCTTTTAACACCATGCGCGCACTCCGCATCCTTTTGCGCAGACGCGGCTGTCAGGGACCACGCAAATTGACGTATTCATTTAAAAATATACGCGGGAATTTATTTACAAATTAAATCTAACGTGATGCATGCCAGTTGGCATGTAACAATCGCGACAAAGACTTAAAAGAAAAAATCTTAAAAAAAGAAAAAGACTTTAGAAAGGTAGAAACTGTTAATAAAATTCTAACTGTCGATAATTTAGCAATGAGAGCATACAACTGTGACATATCAAGTCTAAAGCCTTACTTACTTACACATAAACTAACTTACATTCTAGTAAATGTTTATTTTAGGCGCCACCTGGTTTTTTCAACCGATAATGCGTCTTGCGAGTAACCAGGAAACGGAATGTGTAGCCCCAAAATTATCGAACTACATCTATAAATGCACACACGAGTTTTAGATATGGCGCAGTTATAATCGACAAAATACATATTTGTCGGAGAGCACGAAACATTACTACAACTAAAACAACGGTGACAAGTCGCCCAACAGTTCTACCATCACCTAAAACTGACTTTACAGTTTTTTGGTGCACACGCACATAAGCATTACATTTTAACTGTTTCTGCTTTTGGCAAGAAAGTGCCCAAATTTTAAAATTCCCGAGAGAGCAAGTTACTATACATTTTACAAATTTGTATGTGTTGGTTCTTTGGCTTAATAAACAATACACATCAAAACTTTTTAATGACATGCTTGTGAATTAACAAATTTATCAACAGTACTATCTTACTAATTTCTTACATTTATAACCAAACAAATTACATTGTAAACATCAGGTTATCTTCTTCACTCAATACTCAAAAATTTCCTACGTCTGATCATAAATGCCAAACATTAGGACAACAAAAGAAAGTAAGACAAAGTCTCAAGTTATTACCAAAGATAATAGGTAAGATAGAGATATATTAAGATAAAATTAGATAACAATAAATGGACCCAAAACGTCGCAGTACGCCTAGGCATGCTACAATTACACATTTAAAAATATAGGCGTAGAATTCTCCAGCTTACCAAACTGTTTTGTTCTCCATCGTACTAATATATAGAGAGTGGCTCCTTGAAGCCGTTACGCAGGGAAATACTCGTACCCCCTAAAAGAGAGAGACCTGTGAAGCAGACCTGTTAGATATAACGGTACGAGGGACCAGAAAAGGCATGTGGGTGCATTCCTGCACCCGGCGTCGAGCGATATCGATAAGATATATATCTACTCTCGCACATTCACACTCATACATACTTGCACTGTCAGCGGCCACGTACGACTTACAGTGGCACCGCATGACCCTACGAAAGATTTCCAGAGACGTGGTCCAGGTGTCTATGAAGACCCTCCCGCGCGACCACACGGTGAATAATGGAAATGAAAAGGCAATAGAGATATAGGAAAAGGTAAAAAGAGGGAGGTAGGCATTTTGGAATGTGCTAGTGACACTTCCAGGTTGAAGAGAATAGAAGAAAAGCTCGCATTGAGCAAAAGCGATAGAAAAATGTGGATAGAAAAGCACTACTCAACCAGCCAATGTGGTCAGTAGCCCGGAGTGAGGGAAAAATCACTTTTATGTGGTAGGCGAGTGTTCGGCATGAGAACAGGTCTACTGAATGAAAAATAAGGCGGAAACGGAGACAGGGAGATAAAAAAAGTAGAGTTTTAGACCAGTGTCCGAGAGAAGGTAGAGAGTTGTCCCTGTTAAATGCAGATCGGTCTGAGGAACCACCTGCTGTTTTAATCAGACAAATTACGACACATAATAAGTTAAAAAATTACTAGACTGTAATGAGAACTAGTACAATCATCTTCTTAACGAGCGCATCCACTGCGATAAGAAGATCAGGCAAAAGTTGAACCAACCAACTGTTCCAATGTAATTTTCAGAAACGAACGCCATAAACACGCAGGAATACCTAACTATAGCAGTCAAATAAAGATACAAATATACTGTCCCAAGATGCTAGAAACAACCAAGAATTCAATAAGATACCAATAAAAAGCGATAGCACCTCACCACGAAGTTATATAAAACAAAAAAATGTTTATATGTTTTGATGACTTAACAGAAAAAAAAACAAGTAATGATATAGAATAAAGTGAGCGACAGCAATAATTCAGAAGAAGAGCGCATGGAATAGGAACTCCTAGTTTTGCAACTGCAAATATGGATTGTTTCTTACAAAGGCATAGGCCGCGGCTCCTACGTGAGCCCAAAGAAAAAAGCATCCACTCAACATCAGCTAGAACCAATCATAATAATTCAATGAGTTATTCCAACCAAAGTTACGACAATCGCCATGAATTTAAACAACGTAAGATAAATGCTAAAAAACAAAAAATATGATGCAGAAAAGGTACCAAGATTGATTAAATAAAGCAAAAGAGTGACATTGGAAAACCTAGAAAATAAACAGATATATAGTTGACAATAAATTCAAGGAAGAATTAAAAACCAGAAAAAAAAATTAAAATGAGGTAAATAAGGCAAAAGTGTAGAAGGTAAATGCTGTATAAAAAAAGAAACAAACAGATATAAGTAACAAATTCAGAACGTGAACAAAAACATTTGGTAGACCATTAAAGAAATGAAATGTAGAAAAACTAATTAGCATTTGGGTCAGCAGAGAATGGTTTAAGGTCTTTGATATGCCACTTTCCTTGACGTTTTCCTTCAGTGTCTTGGAGTTCATAGATATGTGAACTAATGAATTTTGGAGCTAACTTCGAAGAGAATTTTTTAGTAGCATCAGATAAGACATAATTTCTTTTCCAAACCTGTTCACCTAAAGCAAAAGAAATATCTCGTTTTCGCAGATTATAATGATTTTTACTCTTTTCGTAAGCCTTTAACAAATTTTTTCTAACATCATTAAAAATAGAAGATAGTGATTGTTGGTCTTCGTCCCAGCGTACTTTTTCGACAAATTCAATTACGTTAGAATCATCCGGAACTGAACCGTAATAACTACCATCAATTGACGTGTATCTTCCAAAAACAAGAAATGAGGGAGTGAATTGGGTTGCTTCGTGTTTGAATGTACGCAAAGGTTGAGCAATTTTAAAGATATTTTCATCCCACCTAGTGTGGTCTGAGTCGATATATGAAGAGATAGCAGTGATTAAGACTCAATTTACTCTTTTGGTAGGGTTTACCTGTGGATGGTATTTTGCGTTGAACCAAATTTTTTGTACTTTATAACTTTTAACGAAATTTTGGAAATTTTTTGAGATAAATTGCGCCCCATTATCACAGAGAATAATTTGAGGGACACCAAAGATAAGAAATACATTTTTTCTAAAAAAACCGTAAAAACTATTTAATTATTCAGGTTTACTTTAATAAATACGAGTTACAGATATAGTAGTAATTATACCAAAATTTAGAACAGAAAAAGGAAGTTTTAATAATCTAAAAAGCACGTCAAGACAAGTATTTAACTAAACTTAATGTGTGTTTTTTTAAATGATTTAAGATAAGGGATAATAAATGCAGGAATTTGATTAGTAAAATATCTATAAATAACAATAGTTACTGGATAAATTATTTATATTCAAAGGTAACACATTTTAGTTTAATCCAAATTGAGGTTAGATATTGACTATTAAGCACATTTTAAAAAAATCCACTGTTTTTATAAGGAACATTTAAATAACAGTTTTTGTAGAGAAAAGTAAATTATACTAAACTTGAAACTGCATTTTTAAGGTTAATGAAAGTAAACAAACAAGTAACCAAGGTAACAATTTCAACCAGTTAAATTGACATTTAATGCTCCCTCAAATGTCACCACGACATAAGATAAAAAGTAACTAAAGGTAACTAGATTTGGTGTTGCCAATTGCATTTTTTTTTAAAAGTCACTAAAAATAAAACTTATTTAATTATCGATTTTGAGTGAACAAACTAAATTTTCTAAAAATATATAAACTTTTTCAAAGCTAATATCTCTACAAGTTACAATAAAAGTTACACACAACGGATCTTAATTTTCAACAAACACGAGTAAGAGCGCCATTGTTATATGCCGGCATTTGTTATACTGCGCAATTGGTATACTCGCGGTATAATTCCCGCCAATTGTAACTTATACCGGCCACGTTTTAAAAGTGATCCAACCGCTTTTTAAGTCAATTTGCAAACACAATTTAAATCACAACAAATTACTTACCTGGCGGCATCTTGTGAATTCGTCTCAGGGTCCCTCGATTCTTGTGTGGTGGTGTCCAGTTAACCATGTTGAATCAAATTACGATCCGTCCTTTCTGTAGCTTCTGTAGTCGTAGGGGATGAAGGAACACCAGGTAATGGGACGACACAAGACAAGATAAATAGGAACCTACATACCTATACCTAAAACAAAAGGCACACCACACCAAGATAGTTGTTGTTTCGTCGTGGGCTTGTAACTTAATGGCGTCTTTTAACACCACGAGCGCACTCCGCATCTTTTTGCGCAAACGCGGCTGTCAGTTGCGATGGAAATTGACGTATTCATTTAAAAATATACGCGGGAATTAATTTACAAATTAAATCTAACGTAATGCATGCCAGTTGGCATGTAACAGGGAGACAAAATAAATGCTACTGAAGTCTCTCAAGCTTATTCTGATTTGCTTAAAAAGCTAGACGAGAGGAAAAATCTTGAGTTTATACAGTTTGCAGTACGGCAACTATTTAACAAACTGAAAGTGAACGAATAAATTGACGAAGCTACATTCTATGAAAATGTTTCCAAATTTTATGAATGTAGTATTAATTATCTAAAAATTTAGCAGACCTCTTTTGACAAGGTTAGCATATTTTCATGGACAAGTCTGAAATGCAATGTAACTTGGTTAAAATTTGAAGAAAGTGGGACTTCTGTCGATGCTGTAGTTTCTGAGAGTGTAGATATGGATGAGCTCTTTGATGAGAGGGTGTAACTGTGCCAAGTACTTGATGATCTCATTCCTAAGTGGAACGATCTGTCGGACAAGAAAAAACCATCAACTGTAGAAAAGTGGGGATCTGTATTCAATGTACTGAGAAAAAGCAATGTTTCATTCAAGAACATGGCCAAAGTAGTGGAATTCGCAATGTGCCTACCAGGAACATCGACTCCTGCAGAACGTGTCTTTTCAATAATGGGAAATATTTGATCGATAGAAAGAGAACGACTGTTTATTTCAGTTGTCAGGGCACTTTGTGTTAAAGTGAATTCAAAGCTTTCATGTTCCGATTTCTATGATAAGATAAGAAATGATAATTTGTTTCTTGCTCAGGTTTTATCTTCTGTGAAATATAAATCTACATGTAATGATAAATCATGTAAACATTAATATGACATTGTTGCAATAATATAATTTTGCTTTCATTGTCTCTATATATTCCTTAGCTCTTTTTTAGTTCTTTATCTCCCCACCCATCCGTTTAGATACAGTGTCCGGGGTTGGCTCTGAAAATTTCTGGTAACCCTACCTATGACATTGTTTATTGAAGTCGACTATTCTATATGATTTAGCTCATCACTCTAAGATTTAAATTTTAAGTTTCATCATCATTTTGTTTTCGACCTTACTTAAGGTCGGTTTGACGCAGATCTGACTTCTTTTCTATTCTGTGCTAATCTAAAAAGTTCTACATACCCTTCACAACCTAAATTTCTAATAATTTGACTAATATAGCTTGGTCTAGGTCTCCATATACTCTTCTATCTTTTTCTTATCTATCTGGCTCTACATAAATATTAGCAACCTGATGGTTGTTAAAGAACTTCAACATGTTTACATGAATCCCATTTATAAAGAAATGAAATATTACATGGTTATCCCCTCCAAAAAAGGAAAAGTGTTAAATTATATGTTACGGTAAGGCTTAAGCAGCGAATCGCTGCCAACATGCCAGACCGCTAACTAATTGTGAGTTATGTCATGGTGACATTTATTAACTGATTTTTATTTATTAATTTTTTTTTGTCTAGTTTTCTAACTTACTTAACGTCGGTTTGACGCAGCTTTAAATTCTCTTCTATTCTGAGCTAGTCTAAAGAAGTCCACATACCCTAAATATCTAATAATTTGACTTATATAGCTTTGTCTAGGTCTTCCTACTCTGTTTTTATTTGGTAGTGTATAACCTAAGACCTTACTAAATAGTTCCTCATGTCTTAACTGGTACTTTAGCTATATAAGTTATTATATTAAATAGCTCATTTATTCGATCCCCTTATAATGAAGGGAAATCGACAGTCTTTCGACTAAGCTAGAGGTCTATTCCTCGGGTATAGCTTATGAGAAGTGGTCGTGGGTTTCACTACACAATTATTGTTTTTTGTACTGACTGTTAAATACAAATAGGGGGTGCAAGAGTGGCGCCACCAAGTCCTAAAATTATTAAAGCACGGGTTACCCTAAGGAAGAACTTGTAATTTCTCAGGGGAAAACATCGCCTTTACTGCAAAACGCAGAATCTGAAAAAAAACAATGTTATTATAATAACGAAAGGCGCAAGAAGTACACTCTTGCTATCTTATACAATAAAGAAAACAGTAGTTATTAATACCAAAAATTTAAGTATACATAGTAAAAGAAAGTATATATGTTAAACTTCTTGAAAGCACTGTTTAGTACTTCTTTATAAAGTCACAGCCAATAACATGCTTTTTATAAAAGGGTATATATCCTTTTTACTTTTTAACTCATTTATTTCTACCTTTGGGACGCACCTGTCCAAACTAAAACAATTGTTTGATTAAATCATATGATGGTTCTTTAATCAAATTTATCTCTTTCTGTAGTAAAATTTTATATACAAAAATGTACAACAATAAAAAACGTGGTTTAATCTTTTAGACTCAGATATTTAAATATGGGAATTATGGTAATTTCTACTAGGAATCAAAATGTCAACAATGAATTAAATTCGACCGTATAGTTTTTAAATACCCAAAATGCACAGATCTGTTTACCTTGGTTTACAAATATCTGTTATATATTCAATGCTAAATAAACTAGTTCTCGTAATTACTTTATGTGTTATTGAGCTTGGGTGCAATACTTTTCCGGATTAAATAAAGAAAATTCATAATATTAATTATTTGCAGGTATATCAAACGTAAGCAATAATTTATACTATAATGAAATCCAAATGATAAAAGTTCAATCGACTTCCTTGTAAAACAAATTAAAAAACGCTACCATTTTAGTTTTAAATATTCGCCTCGCTGTCAAGTTATTCAGAACAGCGGTTGTCAGGTTAAGTCCTTATGCTATCGCTTTTCTTAGCAACTAGTAGTACTTTGAACTTCACTCTAACAAGTACCTTGTCAAGACCACATTTGTTAACTTGCGGTTGTTGGATAAACAAGTGACGTCAGCAAACTTTCCAGATCTGCACCTTACAAAGCTTAAGCTCGAGCTTCTTTTTTTAAACTAACGACGAATTAAATGCATTACAGCGTATTATACAGGACCATTACAGGGAACCATTTTTATCAATTTGTTGTGCAATCCATCGAAGTAAATCAAAACATAAAATCAATCCATAAAACGAGCTATTCAATGTGCATCATTTTTGACTCTTTATTAACCTATCCCAAGGGGAGATTATTTAACGGTAAACTGAGCTATTAAACATGATGTTTGAACTCGTAAGTTTGTAACCTTATAAATTGTGAATTAATGAAATTCAAAATTGGTAAACGTGTGAGTTATCGTTATCGGTATAGGTGAGGGTGAGCGCGTTATCAGACACAAACAAAGATCAAGTGCATTCTCCACATGATTACGCTGCCACGTTTATGGCCACGCGTAGATTGCTAACTCGGACCTTATTGATCTCCATGATGCTTCTAACTGCAGCGAGTTGTCGAGCCAGACTGGCTCTTCTGTCGACGGGATGCGCACAAGGCACACAAATTGTTTGACATTGAAAATGCTATTCAAATGGCCAACGTTTACGAATAAAGCCTTTACTATTATAATTAATTAATATATGCCTCGTGATTGGGTTATACGGTACTGATCTGAATTTTTATTATCATAATAAAATTAGTTGTTTATTTGAATAAACTGTGCAGTGTATTTTATAATTAAATTTATAAGCTTTTATAATCGTCAAAAAAATTGTTACCAACTTCCTCATTTGTTACTCTATCTGTCCAACTAATCTTTAACATTCTCCTATAACACCAAGTTTCAAAAGCTTTTATCTTTTTCTTATCTTCTTTTTCAATTGTCCAAGTTTCACTACCGTATAATAGAACGCTCCAAACGTACGACTTTAAGAAAGTTTTTCTATTATCTAAATTAATACTATTAGCTATTAGTAAGTCTTTCTTTTTTAAAAACATTTTTCTAGCTTGAGCTATTCTAGCTACTATATTCTTTCTGTTACGTCCGTCCTTTGTAATTATGCTACCTAAATAGCAAAATTCATCTACCTCCTCTAACTCGGTATTGCCTATTTTTAATTTTGGTTTAGAACTAGGCTGTAACTCACTTGTCATTATCCTTGTCTTTACTGAGTTAATTCTCATACTATAGTTACTCTGTAGTATCTCATCTAAAATAATTAAAAACTTTTCTAACTCTTTTCTAGACTCTGCTATAATGGCTGTATCATTTGCAAAACGTAACTTATCTATTTTCTGTCCCTGTACGCTAACAATTATCTGTTTTCTATCTCTAGCTAAGTTTAAAGCTTCTCAAATATAAACATTAAAAATCAAGGGAGATAGTATAGAGCCCTGTCTAACACCATTTCTAATCTTAGCTTCTTTTCTATTTCACCAAATCTAATTATTACCCTTTGGTTTTTATATAGATAGTAAATAATTTTTCTATCCCCATAGGAGATTCCTATTTTTCGCAAAACCCTGAACACAACAATCCAATTAACCCTATCAAATGCTTTTTCTAAATCTACAAACGCGAACTGAGTCTCTTTTTGTAACCTTTTTTTCGATAATTTTCCTAATCATTAATATCGGTTCTCTAGTCCCTCTGTCTTTACGAAAACCATATTGGTCTTCGCCTAAATAATTCTCAGTCAAAGCTTCTACTCTATTTCTAATTATTATTGCTAGTATTTTGGAAGCGTAGGAAGTTAAACTAACCGTTCTAAAATTCTCACACCTATCAGCTCCTGTCTTTTTTGGGATTGGGATAATAATATTTTTTTCGGAATCTATTGGGACCTCACCTGTTTCATATATTACTTTTACTAGTTCATATAATCTGTCTAAAGTTTTCTGCCTTGCATATTTTATTAATTCTGCGGATATATCGTCAATACCAGGCGCTTTATTTAGTTTAAGATCTCGAACAGCTTGTTACGTGCGAAATTGGCACTAAGCATTGTCTTAGCTTAATTCTTATGTGCGGAAGTTTTCGCGCCTTAAAATTTAAAAGACTTGGCGTGTATTTTCGTCACGCCAGAGGGCGTTTGCGCGAGATCGCGCGGGAACTTCGCGCCGACGCGTGAAAGAACAAAAGTGGGGAGTTTCCGAAAGACGCTTAGGAAACGGCGCCGTTTGCCTTTGAACATCGAGAAGGGCGGTCGTGTCTGGTATCGTATCTTCATTTTTATTATGTAGATTTCCTTTGCTTATCTTTGTTTGTCTTTACCTAATTAACCTATTCCTTATCGTTCCGCTACATATAGGAATCTGATACGACCCTGGAGCAGTCCCACGACCCTAGAACGAGCCGGATGTCCATGCTCCGCTAACAGCTAACCGGAGCAGTCACCATCTTTAACTATCTTAAAGGGGCTCTAGCCATTTGGAAGGCGTACCCTCCGTTAATTGCCTTAAAAGGGGCCATCAGCAGTCCTGATAGACGTTAGCAAACGCCAACTTTAACTCAACCCCGCAGGACGTCGAATTTCTTATGTAAGTACTTTAATTGTTTAATTTGTTCGCTAATTTAATTTATATTTTTCCGCAAATGGCGTATTTAATTTGTTAATGGTGTCGTCATTGACAGATGGACACGCCAAAATCTGTACAAAGATTAGCGTTACCACCTGCCGTGGCGTCGCTTATTTCGCGCTTGCGCGGTGTATTTACGACTTTTAAATTGTAAGAATTGGCGCTTTTAATGTGTGAGGTTGTAATACCTCTTTTATAAACATACAATGTATTATCTAATGTTATTTATAGCTTTTTCACTAAAAATAAAATCAATTATCTAATATCTGTTGACCTTAAAACCCTATATCCGTGTTTTGGAGCACACCCCATTCCTTAGATGTCAAAAATAGTCCTTATGGTAACTAAAGGTGAATACCGCCATTTTGATATTGTAATATATAGCTTTTGTCTTAAAATATTTTATTAAATATTTATTTAAATATTTTATTAAATGTAGTGTCATCTATAACTGAAATTCTCTGAAATTCTCGTGTGGTTGGTTTGTTTTTGAATTGAAATTTAAAGTGGTTTCCTGCAGCAGTGTATATAGTATAACCTCACTTACATACATGTTGCATCATATAATTTTGAATGTAAGTATTTTTAAATGTAACTAATTACCTTATTTTTTACCCATTATCAGAAAGAACAAATTTTTTTTTAAAAATGCTATAAAATGTAGTTAAAATAATCACTCTATTTATGAATATTTTTTTTAACTTATCTCAACTTGTTTTGGATTAATTTTTAAAGCTACCATTTAAATAACATATAATCTATCTTTCTACAATTTGGAGTGTTTTCTATAACCGAAATCATTTAGTATAATTCACAATTACATATATATATATATAACAAAATTGTTTGTCCAAATATAGATTTCCTACTTGCCTGAGTTTTTAGTGTCTTTTAAAGCGTTATTTTGACTTAACCGTGATATATTTTTTTTTCTTAGATATTATCTTGCTTTGATATAGTTTTAAAAGTTGTTTCCTTAAATGTTTTAAACAGTATAACCTATAAATGCCTTTTGTAGAGTTTTTACCTATATATATATATATATATATATATATATATATATATAAAGTAAAAAGGAATTATTGGCAAGTGACTCAAATTCAGCCACGAGGGCATCCTGTCGACGCGTTTCGCCCTAATTGGGGCTCATCAGGACAGGAGTAGCAAAGTTGTAACATTTAACACAAACACCTTATGGGAAGTACAGCATCACCTAGCTCACAATTTGTGTCTTCGTGTCATTTCACCTGAATTTGAGTCACTTGCCAATAATTCCTTTTTACTTTGTTTAATTTAAGACTCATTAAACCTACTTTTCTCTTATATATATATATATATATATATATATATATATATATATATATATAGTAACGAAATTACCTAACCATATCTTTTACCTTCCAAAATGTTGTAATAAACTGGATCTCTTTATATCTGCTCCTTTGAATACTGAAATAAAGGAATTGCCGTTAACGTTTTAGTATTTAAACTCATTTACGATAGTTGTTGATAACTCCCGCAATATCGAAAGAATATTCCAACAATTTGGAATACTACTTCTTGGTATAAGTATCGTGGAATGTTTCTTTCTTGTAGCGAGTATGATTTTGTCTTGATTGCATATTTCTTTAGATATCGATATTTCAACGTAGAACTTTAAGATCCATTAAGCGGAATTTACTGTCGGATTTGGTCGTCTAGCTGTCTATAAGTCTAGAACGAGACCCATAAAAGGACCGGTCGTTAAGCATCATAAGTCTAGACGAGAATTTGGTTGGTAAGTTTGTCGTTTTAGAATTTGTAATCTTTTTTTTAATAATGATGTTGAAATTTTTCTTTATTGGTTTGGGAGGAACTCAAATGAGAGCTTCCCATCCAGTAAATATATGCTTTATAAAATATCTTTTTGTTATTCAACAATTTTATTAGTGAATCGGGTCTCGATTACTCTTATCTCTTTGCATATCGATTCAAACCTCATTAAATGGCTTAAAATTATCTTTAAAATCGTTCAACCATACCTACATCTAAAAGCTTTTCACGTTTTACTTCTCTGATAATGTATCTAATGTTTTTAGCCCCCACTATCAATTAGTTAACTTTAATTACTTATTCCCTTTTTTGTGTACAGTATATACCTCTTACACGGTTAACTTTACTTACCTTAAATTAGCTATCTTTTTCTTTTTGGTTGACTTTTCCTTGACTATACCGTTAGATATATATCATTTTATTCTCTACACCCCAATATAACTATGTCGTTTCATTTAATTAATCTTCGAACTTTTCCTACAGAATATTATTTGGTTTTTAGTGTTTATCTTACGTCATTTAATTTTGTGTGGTAATTGTTGTAACTTTGGTTGTAATGACTCATTGAATTTTTATGATTGGTTTTAGCTGATGTTGAGTGGATGATTTTTTTCTTTGGGCCCACATAGGAGTCGCGACCTATGCCATTGTAAGAAATAGTTCATATTCGCAGTTGCAAAAAGCTAGGATTGTCTATTCCATGTGTTTTTCCACTGAATTATTACAGTCGCCCACATTATACTATATCATTATTTGTTTCTTTTTCTACTAAATCACCATAACTTATAAACATTTTTTTTCATTGTTTTTTATTGAACTTTGTGGTGAGGTGCTATTGCTTCTTATTGATATCTTATTAAATTCTCGGTTGTTTTAGCATATTGGGACAGTGTACCTGTTTTTAACTGCTTATAATTAGGCATCGTTGTGTGTTTAGGGTGCTACCGTTTTAAAAAAACTACTTAAAACAGTTTGTTTTTGTGTGAATGTATCTGTATTGATACTTTTAAGTTGTTGTGTCAACTTTTGTCTGATTTTCTTATCGTAGTGGATGCACTCGTTAGGAAAATGATCGTACTAGTTCTCTTAAGAGTCTAGTGAATTTTAAACGTGTATACCTTATCTTGTCGAATTAATATCGCAGGTGGTCCTTCAGACCGCGCTGTGTTTTAACAGGGACAACTTTCTACCTTCTCTCGGACGCTTGTCCAAAAACTCTACTTTTTCATATCCCGCTGTCTCCGTTTATGTCTTATCCTTCTTTCGGTGGACCTGTTCTCGTCCCGGAACACCCGTCTGCCACATAAGAGTGATGTTCCCTCACTCCGAGCTACTGGCCACATTGGCTAGTTGAGTAGCGCTTTGCTATCCACTTTTTTCTGTCTCTTTTGCTCAATGCGAGCCCTTTCTCTACTTTTTTCTACCTGGAAGTACCTCTTATGCATTCCAAATATCCACCCCCCTCTTTCTAACGTTCCTATTTCTCTGCCTTTTTCATTTCCGTTAGTCACCGTGTGGTTGCGCGGGAGGTTTTCACAGACACCTGGACCCCGTCTCTGGGAATCTTTCGTGAGGTCATGCGGTGCCGCTGTCAGCGCATGGGCTCTGGCAGTGAAGGTATGTATGAGTGTGTTGTTACGTTATTCGGGGCAGCCACGTTGGGCGCCAAAAATATATGTTACGTTGTCTCATAGCCGCGCGTAACACAAAGAAAAAAAACAAGTGACCGGGCTCAATCGGAGAGTAAGGGGGGTCGTAGAAAGCAGACCCACATATAATGTATGCGGCTGTAAGGAGTTAGTAACAATACCTGCAATAAAAAAAATTAGAATAGCAAACCTGAAATAAAGAAAAAGCATAGCAGCAATGATATGTCTAAGTTATTCAGTACTTTGTAGAATGTAAATAAAACTGTTTGGCTAATCTATATAATATAATCACGATAAAAGCATTATAAAAATTTTTATTACAAAGTGAGGTAATATTGGGGAGTAGCAGAAACGTTTTCTCACACACCAATTAAACATAAATCAGACAAAATGTTAACAAAAGATAAATAGGTAAGACACAATAGATATGAGTAATTCAGTAGGATTGATTTCTTTTTTTTTCTTTCTTTTTTTTTTTCTTAATAGCAGGCAAGTCTATTGTAAAAGGTATCAGAACGACGAAGACATGGCATAACAACGGATAGATATTTAAAGTAATAACAAGTAGGAAATAGTTCAACTTACAAAAAGTCCTTCAGCAACGCTTCCTTGCAACGGAAGTGTGAGATTCACGATGTTCTACGCTAACGAAGCACTTCACCCTGGACTGTGAGGGTGTTGATGGAACTTATCACACGTCACACTAATCACACCTTCGCATTTCACTGGGGTTAGCAGTAGACACCATCACGCGACGGAACTATGTAGCATTGATAAATTTCTTGTTAATTCTATTTCCTGAGACAATAATTTCGAAATATTTTGTAGCACTAGTTTAATTTCAACTGGGATCAAATGTATATTATTTTCATAAACCTCCAAAAAGCAGTGAGAAACTTCAACCAATACCTTTGTAAACCGGTAATCTGTTATATTTATCAAATAACGAAATTCGCGCAAGCAATGATCTATTTTACATTCTTTGGTGTTAGAAAAATGCAGAAACTACAGTATCCACTGTATTTAAATAATCCAAAGTATGCACTAATCTGATAAAACAAAGGGACACCAGACTAGATCGCACACACATTAATCCTAAAGAAAGAATCGGTCAGTTTAGCAAGTTCTACGACTATTATTTCACAAGACAAACAACTAAAACCACAAATTAGTAAAGTACGCGTATCACTAAAGTAAGTCCGTCAAATGTTTCCTTAAAGCATTTGTCTCACAAGAAAAACAACTAAAAACAATTAGTAAGAACGCGTGCAGGTCGAGTACAACAAGTACTACTACTTTTATTTCTAACAGAAAAGCAACAAAAAACAATTAGTAGAGTAACGCGCATCGCTAAAACACGTCCGTCAATCAAACACGTTACATCTAAAAGCATACTTCCTTCAAAAGTAATCAGAACTACACTTTATACAGTTAAAATACAACTTTTATTTCACAAGAAAACCACTAAAATCGTGCCGCGCTTGTTCAGGAACAATACGAGAATTGCTACCGCATTAATTCTCACTATTTTCAAAGCAACAGAAACAGTATTTTCACGTAATTAATGTATAGGAACCAAGAACGAACTACGACTCCTCATCTGTTTATTCAACTCCTTCCACTACAACTTCTTATCGTCTCTTATCTAGACCCGTATATTCACATAAGCAACAAAATTTATACGAACCGCAAGACAAGGACGATGCAATTTATACTCAATTACAAGCGGTTTATAATTTTCAATTTATCTATCTTCAAATTACTACACACGAGTTAATAAATATAAAATATAGAACTAGTAATTTGTAGAAAAGTACTTACGAATTGAGTATAAAAGCGTAAAATGTTAAAACTATAAAAAATGCACGTTACAGTGTGAATGTGTGAGTGGATGTGTATACAGGTACCGTATATACCGTGTGGGTATCGGGTGATTGTATCACCGATATCAATTAACGCCGGGTGCAGGGATGCACCCAAATGCCTTTGCCGGTCCCTCGTGCCGTTTATTGCAAACGGGCCTGCTTCACAGGTTGCTCTTTTTAGAGGGTACGAAAAATTCCTATTCAACGGCTCCACGGAGCCACTCTATCGTTATCTTTATCTATTATCTTTGATAATAACTAGGCTAATATCTTTATCTTATTTATTATCTTAGATAATACCCTTAGTTTTAATATCGTTATCTTACCGATTACCTATAATAATAATTTTAGTTAGTCTTTTATCATTATCTTTTATCTTTATCTTTCTCGCCGCAACTGTCCAAACTGTCACCCTACTCCTAATAGGTTTTCGAATAATCCTTCAAATTCTGCCCTCACCTCTAGATGCTTAATTTCTTCTGCTTCTCACTCTACGTTCTCTTCTGTCCCTCATCCGGGTCACCCTGCTACTACTATCACAATATACCCTTCTTCGGCAAATACAACTTCGAACAAAATTTCTTCTGTTTCTAATACTACATCCTTTTCTGCACCTACTACTGCTTGCCCTACTACCATCACCTCATACCCTTTTCAGCCATACGAGCCTTTGAAGTGTAATATTGCTTTTTACAGCTATCACGCCCCTACTTACTAACCTTCTACTAACAAGAAACAAATTTCTGCTGTCCTTCGCGAATCCAAAGATGAGCAAATGGAACCTACGTTTTCACTTCCACCCCAAACTGTGCTTCCGCCACCATTAAAACCCATACTTCAAATTAGTGACTTGCAGCCAGCTCTCAAGAGTTTGTTCCTGCTTTCTTAAACGATTCTAGTCAAGAAATTTCTGTCGTGTCTGCAAGTACACATGTCGCTGAAGTGACGATAATTTCTAATTCGGTGGGAGAGGGTCCTGTTGAAGTCCATGGACCTATATCGTTAATGCCGGTTGCCGTTTTTGTCAAAATTTTACCTGTTTCTGCTTTCTCAAATGATTCTAGTCCAGAAATTGCTATCGTACCTACAATAACGGATGTAGCTAAATTGACGATAACTCCTAATTTAGTCAGTGAAGGTCTTGTTGAAGTTCACGAACCTGTATCTTTAATGTCTGTTGCTGTTGTGTCAAAATTTTAAATGTTTCTGCTTTCTTAAATTGTTCTACTCAAGAAATTTCTGTCGTGTACAATAACAGCCGTAGCTGAAGTGAAGAAAATTTCTAATATGGATAGAGAAGGCTCTGTTGAGGTTAGTGAGCCCGTAGCTATAATGCCTGCTGCTGTCGTTGTCCAAGTTTTACCTGATCCTGTTTCATTATCTACTATTGTTAAGAAATCAGTTTCCATTGTGGCTGAAGTTTTGTCTGTTCCTACTCCGTTGTCGAACAGTGATGAAGTCTTACGTGATTCTACTCCCTTATCGGACGTTGAAGAAACGTTACCTGCTCTTACTCATTTTTCTGATTGTGTTTCTTTATCTCAATCTTAGTATGTCTTCGATATCTTTGTAAATCGCTTCTACTTCCTCCTCACTGTAACTAGAGGTGGGCATGTACACGTGTATTATTACTGTATTCACCGGTTTAGTTTTTAATCTAACCATGAGTACTCTTTCGTTCTTTTGTAAGGAGTTTTCTACACAGTGCCCTATCCCATTCCACATGACTATCACCGCACTCAAATTTCCTTCTTCTGATCCTGTATGAATTACCCTAGAGTCTCCGCTCCAAATATCCCCAGCCTCTAGCCACCGAATCTCGCTAATCCTTACTACGTCTAATGCTAACCTATACTTTTCAATTTTCAGATTCTTTAGCTTACGTACTTGCTTAATACTCCTGACATTCCACGCTCCGACTCCCAAAATGCCCCCTGTCTTTTTTTCAGCTTGTCGATCACATTCTCCGAAGTAGTCCCCTTCCGGAGATCCGAATGGGGGACAATTCTAACTCCGGAATCATTTACTCCAGAGGATGTCATCATTTTAAAACATTTTCAGTACGCTTTGTACTTGGGAGGAAATGTGGTGGTTTCTCGTTGCCTTCCACATCGTAGTGGTGTCTCTTAGAGTGTCATACTAACCCCCACGGTCTCACGAACTGCTGCTCTCTTTCGGGGACCTATCTTAGTCTGCTTTCCCACTAAAGACCCAAGTAATTTGGTTAAACCTTTATTTTCGCTCTTGAGGTCACTGAAACACGCAAGTCATTCTTCCCGTTCTAGTATTTTAGAAATTCTTCAAGGCGCAGGTCCATTCAGAATGGGTATAGTATACACAACAAATTTATTGAATCGAAGTTGATAATTTATGTATTTTAAATAAAAACTTATTATGTAGCAGCCAGCTAGACCCAAATATAAAAGCTATGATCATTAAATCTTACAATGCATAAGCTCTAAGAAAATAAATACCGATTGGCAACGCTGCTTTTGCAGGTAAAAAGAATAAATATATATATTCTAGTTGGTCAATTATCTCGGGAAATGCATAACATTCATACAAATACGATGTATCATTTGCTTCCGACTATATAGAGATTACTATGTATTCAGGCAGTAATATTGCCTCCAAAGTTTTAACGTAATGCTTTTATATTGCTTAAAATTGCAATACACTACGCTTATTTTCTATTCTGTCAATATAAATTAGGAGCAAACATGGTAGATTTTACTCCAAAGGCGATCTTCTCGTTATACCTACCTACTTTCGGAGAATTTAATTTCAAAGTCTCAAGAGGGCGCACTTCCAAGCCATTCCTGTTATTAACGCTATTTTGAATCTTTTTATAAACAATCATAGCATGTTGTAAAGCATTGAAAAATCCCGTAAAGCGTTGAAACAAAAATGGAAGTTACCTGGAAACCAAAAATAACAAATACTTAATTTCTAAATTTTTTTTGTAGTAATCAAAATTTTCTGTAAACGTTCGGTCCAAAAGTAAACAAATTTTAATATGGCTCTTCCTGAAAAACCTGTGGTGAAAAAACCTGCACATTATGTAATGCGCGCATTAAGAAATTTGCACGCAGTCGGAAAAGAAGATAGTGTCACCGCGAAGAAGCTATCCCAATTCATCAGTGCTGAATATAATCTTCCTGAAAGGTATAGTCGGGATATTGTTACAACATTAGAACGTGGTGTTGCATTTGGAGCTATTGATAAGACCAAAGGAAGGTACTTCTTGGGCGAATTAAGTGATGAATTGAGAACTAATCGCCGTCGAAGACGCAGAAGCAGGAGTAGTAGAAGACGACGTGGATCTCGCAGACGTCGTCGTCGTAGACGTATGGAATAAAAAGAAAGCTATATAAATATATTGTAATTTATAAATTCTGTAAGCCATGTTTGTGAAATTATGTAATATAGCTTGCCCTTGTTTAATTTTGCTTATAGATTTTGTTTTTCCAGCAATTGTGGTCTTTAACACATCCTAAAAAATAGCTTCGCTATTTGGGGAATATTTTAAAACCAGATTATGGAGAATTTTTTAAACAGGTCTACTTTACTTACAGGATACCTTTAAAAAACTTTGATTTTGATTCTAAGCTACGTAAAATACTAAAGGAACCTTTCCAAAAATTTTCGTATGGAAAAGAATCACTTTTTTTTTTTTTCCATTCAGAGTACGGCAGTTTGAATAAATCGCACAAGTACAAGCTTAGTTTGAAAGATTAATAATTTGAACTGGATTGAAAAAGCTTTTTCAACAGTAAATTTGAAAGTTCAAAATTTTTGACGTTGATTGCTCTTTCAGTGCCGGCCGCTTGATTAATTTGGTTAGTCAATAAACGGCAATCATTTGTAAGAAAATACTTTTGGATACCACCAAGTAGCACCTTCCTCAAAAGAATTTATATTCAGTCTATGCCATAGTCTAAGCGAAAGTAAAACATTTCCTCTAACAGCAATTAGAGGATGAAATATCTACCATGAACATACATCGTTAGATTTGAATTCCTTACCTATTTTTGACATTTACCTGACGTTTAAATTTTGTTACGTTCAACTTCGTATTTGTAAATTTCTACATTTTTAATTTAAAAAACCATTTCAATTTCTACTTGTTTGACACGGATTTGCTACTTTCATTATTTCAAGCCCACAGCTAGGCAAGCAACTGTGCTAGTTCTTTATTTACTTGCATCATTTCAAGTTACCTCAGTTAGACAACCAACATTACCGGTTCTTTATTTAATTGGAATTCGCAAGTCTGCATGTTTGTTATACTTTCTGGCTTCTTATCGAGTTATGTGTTTTTGATAGTTAGAAATTTTTTGAATGTTGCTAGTTTAATTGTAATTAGACAAAGCAGCTGCGTTATCTTTTGAAGATAGACATATGCTCAAACTTGTTTCCATTCGACATTGAATTTTCGTGATTTTTTTCAGAAAACAATTTTATAAATACATTGGCTGAATGAGTTCCCTTTATTTTTAGCGCTAGTTCGTTGTATCTGCTATGAAAAACGTGCTTTTTGTTTCTACGTGACTACGCGGTTTGTAACTAATGTTCTTAGGATTTTATACTCCATTCCTCAGGCTCCCTAAACCTATGATTGCTTGACTGTAACACAAAAAGTTTTGCTTTGTCGTTACAGCACATTTTGTCTGGCTGTTGTTTTGAATGCAGATCAAGTTATGATGAGATGGGTACACATTGCAATTACCCATACCTTTCTCAGCCTTCGTAAAAGAATATGACGACTGACAGCTGTTTACTTTACTCCTTGACGATATGTAGATTGACTACATTTTAAAAGAATACCTTAGGTTATAAAATTTTATCAATACTTTGGGGAGTTGTACTTAAATGTATGTATTTTTGTGTTTTTGTTTCAGGCGCTTCTGTTCAGAATTAATTCGGTCTGCATTAATATAGTAATTATTAAGTATGTATTTTTATGTCCTGTTTGCTGTGCCAATACAGATTTTTATTGAGTACAGTGGTTAAATGCCACTTAGTTTTGTTACCCTAAATTATGTGGCGGTATTTAATGAGTGTATAATGGTGTATTTCTTTTATTTGCAAAACACCCTTAGTAGATATAATTAATTTTTAATATTAGTACGTGGGAAGTGAAGGAGTGGAAGATACAGCAAAGTAATATTGTTTTGGCAGCTAAATTCATAAAGGGTATTTATTAATAATATTTTAGATGCGCCATGTGTTTAATTATTCTTTCAGGTACAGATGTTTGAAGAAAAATGCGAATTGGCTCGTATGTACTTTAGACTGCCCCTTCTCCCTCTCCAAAATTTAATTTCTTTCTCTTACTTCCTCTTCATTTGTTACACGTAATTCGGGTGAGCATTCCGTTACTGATATCAGTAGAGGACGGTGTTCGTTCTGGTGCAAATCTATCTTATGAAGTCCACCTACAGAATCCACCGAATCCTCCTGCTTATGGTAATTTACTTGTAAATTCTTTGGAAGTGAACCTCCTTCGGACATTTACTGGGGATTTCCTCCTTGCTCCCTCCTTGTAGACCTCCTTGTGGGATTTTTACCCACATTTTAAGAATTTTTATCGGTAACAATCCGAACCAAATAGTTTTCTTCGACTAACCATTTCATCTTTCGAGATAAATATTTCTCGTTTGGTATCAATTAATATTAGATTTTTATCAGCTATCCGAATTTCTAGGAGTTTTTTAGATAGCCTAATCCCCCAGGGAGCTACCCTCATTTTAAGACTTTTTACCAGCAGAGATTTCTGGCCGTCCTTATAAAAATTTTTAGCCATGCGACACATCACATTAGTCTGAAATTTTACGCAGAACTCGAATCTGTAAACAGATTTAAAATCCGACGACCCCATACCGTTTTACACACATACCCTCTGCGAGATAATCTTTCTCCACATTTCCACCCACGAGATAAATGTACCTTGTTTGGTATCAATTAATATCAGATTTTTCTCAGCTACCCGAATTTCTAGGAATTTGTCAGATTGCATCATTCCCAGGGAGCTACCCTCATTTTAAGAATTTTTTACCAACTGGTTTTTAATCACCCCCTATATACTTTTTAAGGGGTTCGAGATACGGATTCATCTTGCTGTTTTACGCAAAATCCGAATCTGCAAACAGATTTAAAATCGAGGCAACCCCTTACCGTTTTACACACATACCCTCTAGCAAGCATATAAAAGATTATTTTTGTTCCTTTCGAGATAAATGTACCTTATTCTTAAGCATTATAGGAAATTCAAAACCTGTTCTTTAATAAAACATTCTAAACTCAACACACTTTATTAAAACATGAGAGACTTTTAAACAGGGTAAAAATTTTATCAATTTCCTAGCTTTACATTTTAATTTCTAAATGCATGTCATAACATGTAGTTAAGTCAATGCTAAACTATGTACATTTAATCTATACAACTTACAACTAACACCTAACCTATATCTTTATGCCCCATGCATAGGTTTCTGTACTATTAGGGATGACGTACCTTTTGCCATCCTCGCCCGACAAACTAATTTTATGAATTAATTGGGTATATAGTTGGTGTTTATGACTTCGAATACACACCATGCTATGCATAAGGGCACCAGAATTATTATGTACAATGTCCTTACAACTATTTACATTAATATTCTTAACTACACTTCGTTAGACCCCTTTAATCTTTTTAATCGTGTCTTTCTCGCTTACAATACAGTAGGACATAGCCCTACTACCAACAAATTCTAATACTAGATCCCCATTAAATTCGTCTTTGAATTTCTCTACAAATTTTTAGTTGACAAGCGGTATATTGTATTTATTATCCGCGGGGTAGTCACTCTTTTAAGATAAATATATCTTGTTTGGTATCAACCAATATTAGATTTTTCTAGAGAGCCCAAATCTGTAAATAGATTTTAAATAGAACCACCCCTTACAAAGTTACGCCTTTTAAAAGCTCAAACCTCTAATTTTTGTCCATCTATATTTAACTCCATCTTTAAAACCTTTCTTTCGCTACCCAAGACATATGCTTCAACCAACCATTTCTTGAGAAATCTAAAACCGCTCTGTCCAGAGAACACCACGTGGAGATAACACGTATACTCTGTCCACCAGGATAGAAGCAGGAAGGATTTGGAAAAACGAAAGGTGGGAGAAGAACTTAAAACTTATAGAATTATAGAATTTACAAAATCTATACAAATATAAACAACTATCTTATATCTTTATGCCCCCATGCGTCGGTTGATATGCTTCCGGGGATGACGTAACGCTTGTCATCTTTGTTCGATAAACTAATTTTATTAATAAGTTGCGTGTGCAAATCGTGTTTTTTACTCCGGATACATACACCGACAAGTACTTGATACTACCCAAATAAGAATTAGATGCTTGGTGACTGTTAACTTCTGCTTTTTTCGTGTACGTCTAGGCACGCCCCTGCTCATGCGCACACCTGCGCGGGCGCCCCTGCCCATGCGCACCCCTGCACGTGCCCGCCCTGCTCATGCGCACCCCTCTCTGTGTGGCTGCCATTTCGTGGTGACGTCATAGCCTTTTATAAATAGCAATGTAATACTATTTTAAAATTTTTATTCTGACATTATACATAACAAAATGGGTGGAAATGTAGAGAAAGATTTATCTTGCAGAGGGTATGTGTGTAAAACGGTATGGGGTCGTCGGATTTTAAATCTGTTTACAGATTCAAATTCTGCGTAAAATTTCAGACTAATTTGATGTGTCGTATGGCTAAAAATTTTATGAGGATGGTCAGAAATCGCTGCGGGTAAAAAATCTTAAAATGAGGGTAGCTCCCTGGGGATGTTGCTATCTAAAAAACTCCTAGAAATTCGGATAGCTGAAAAGAATCTAATATTAATTGATACCAAACAAGAAAGATTTATCTCGAAAAATGAAATGGTTAGTCGAAGAAAACTATTTGGTTCAGAATATTACCGGTAAAAATTCTTAAAATGAGGGTAAAAATCCTACAAGGAGGTCCATAAGGAGGGAGCAAGAAGGAAATCCCCAGTAAATGTCTGAAGGAGGTTCACTTCCAAATAATTTGCAAGTAAATTTCTATAAGCAGGTGGATTCGGTGTATTCTATAGGTGGATTCCATAAGGTGGATTTGCACTAGAACGAACACCATCCTCTACTGATCTCGTTATTTCCGATTGACCCGCTCCTCTTACGGATTCCAATTTTTTACTTTCATACCTTCTCTGCATATTTCAGTGACTATTAGTATGGTCAAAATGACTTTTGACTTCGACATCCAAAAAAACAAAACTATTTTGATTGGAAAATGTTCGATCTTCTCTCCCCTTCACGCCGTGAAAAATCCCAGCAGTTTCAGTGTTGGGTTTGAGCGCTAGGGGTTTGCAGTGAAACGTAATATTTGGAGTTTTTTGGTAATATCTTGAAAATTATGGGGTTTAGCTAAAATACCAGGCTGTTCAAAAGTAAATTAGATACAATTTCCTAAAAAATACGTACAAGGTATTATTTCCACAGCTAAAGCTCTTACTTAACTGGCAATTGAGGTGCATATCCCTCAAAAATCAAAAAAATTAAAACGCTACAACTGAAGAAATTTAAAGTAGTATTATAATAATATGAAGAAAATAGGTGAGCCCAGGTTGTTACCATTAAAATCACGGTATCTAGAACAAACCACAACAGTTACACCTCCACATATATAACCTCAATTTTACTCAGGGGTTAAATTCCCCAAGGCTATAAAATGCGTCGCAAAGTTAGTGATATCACTGACGCCGGTATTCTATTCCTGGTGCGATGATTTTCTTGGACCACAGGGGTGGTTCCGTTGTAGCTTCCTGTTCTTCCTGTCGTTTGCCTCGCTGTAACTTTGTTGGCGACATACCGTTTCGGTAGAAGATAGGGAACGGAAAGTGGGAACCACTACTAATACGTCAACACTAGACTGAAGTCGGTAAGCAAGTCTCTTCTACCACGAAAATATCTATTCGCTTCAATTCTCTAATGCATTTTGGTGGATACAATGCTTTTCAAACCCCAAGAAAGTGCATTGTTAGCATTCTCTCAAACCACAAAGATAACCCCATGCCCGGACTTTCCATGTAAACCACAACTTTATGTGGTTTTCACGTAGGTCGGCATTAAAATATTAATCTGCTTGAAATTTCCCAACAGAGTTTTAAAAAAGGCCCCTAAACCTTATTAACAGACTAAATGTTAAAGCGTTATAAAAAAAAGCGTAACAATAGCCTTAAATCTTTAAAAACAAAAATAAGTTTCCTTGTACACATTTACGGATCTTCCGATGGTATTGCAATTGACTTCTTTCGACCGACAAGAAAGAGTACTCTTATCTTTTATGATTTTCTGCTACTCTTTAGCAAGAAACAACATTGTTAAGATGGTATTGTAATTGATTTCCTCCTACCTACGGCAAAGGAGACTTATCATTTGTGATCTCCTGATGCTTTTTTGGCAAGAAAAGACATTCTTCCGATGGTATTGCAATTAACCCCTTTCGACCTATAAGTAAGAATACTCAGTAGGTTAAGCAGGGTATGTTCTAACACAAAAGGTGCAGTTTTCCCATGTTAAATCCCATAAGAAGGCTCAAGGTCCGTTCTGGTGATTTTTGTACCATACATTGAATTCCCCATAAGGAGACGAAAGCTCCACCCAGTAATTTTTGTATCCAATCAAGAACCGTACAACGTTATCTAGACGAATCAGTATCTTTACACTTTCCACCGGAGTTTTTACCCAAGGATTAGCCCATACAACTCTCAAACCCCAAACCTCAAACCTCAAATTCTATCATACTTATAAACATTTTCTAACATCTTCTGTTCCAGTTATTTTTGTGAAATTGAAAAATAAATTATAACTTCTTGTCTTGCAACTTTTATTTCCGGGATATTTGATTCTCTACTTTTATTACAAGCACCAAATGCCTTTGCCGGTCCCTCGTGCCGTTTATTGCAAACGGGCCTGCTTCACAGGTTGCTCTGTTTAGAGGGTACGAAAAATTCCTATTCAACGGCTCCACGGAGCCACTCTATCGTTATCTTTATCTATTATCTTTGATAATAACTAGGCTAATATCTTTATCTTATTTATTATCTTAGATAATACCCTTAGTTTTAATATCGTTATCTTACCGATTACCTATAATAATAATTTTAGTTAGTCTTTTATCTTTATCTTTTATCTTTATCTTTCTCGCCGCAACTGTCCAAACTGTCACCCTACTCCTAATAGGTTTTCGAATAATCCTTCAAATTCTGCCTTCACCTCTAGATGCTTAATTTCTTCTGCTTCTCACTCTACGTTCTCTTCTGTCCCTCATCCAGGTCACCCTGCTACTACTATCACAATATACCCTTCTTCGGCAAATACAACTTCGAACAAAATTTCTTCTGTTTCTAGTACTACATCCTTTTCTGCACCTACTACTGCTTGCCCTACTACCATCACCTCATACCCTTTTCAGCCATACGAGCCTTTGAAGTATAATATTGCTTTTTACAGCTATCACGCCCCTACTTACTAACCTTCTACTAACAAGAAACAAATTTCTGCTGTCCTTCGCGAATCCAAAGATGAGCAAATGGAACCTACGTTTTCACTTCCACCCCAAACTGTGCTTCCGCCACCATTAAAACCCATACTTCAAATTAGTGACTTGCAGCCAGCTCTCAAGAGTTTGTTCCTGCTTTCTTAAACGATTCTAGTCAAGAAATTTCTGTCGTGTCTGCAAGTACACATGTCGCTGAAGTGACGATAATTTCTAATTCGGTGGGAGAGGGTCCTGTTGAAGTCCATGGACCTATATCGTTAATGCCTGTTGCCGTTTTTGTCAAAATTTTACCTGTTTCTGCTTTCTCAAATGATTCTAGTCAAGAAATTGCTATCGTACCTACAATAACGGATGTAGCTAAATTGACGATAACTCCTAATTTAGTCAGTGAAGGCCCTGTTGAAGTTCACGAACCTGTATCTTTAATGTCTGTTGCTGTTGTGTCAAAATTTTACATGTTTCTGCTTTCTTAAATTGTTCTACTCAAGAAATTTCTGTCGTGTACAATAACAGCCGTAGCTGAAGTGAAGAAAATTTCTAATATGGATAGAGAAGGCTCTGTTGAGGTTAGTGAGCCCGTAGCTATAATGCCTGCTGCTGTCGTTGTCCAAGTTTTACCTGATCCTGTTTCATTATCTACTATTGTTAAGAAATCAGTTTCCATTGTGGCTGAAGTTTTGTCTGTTCCTACTCCGTTGTCGAACAGTGATGAAGTCTTACGTGATTCTACTCCCTTATCGGACGTTGAAGAAACGTTACCTGCTCTTACTCATTTTTCTGATTGTGTTTCTTTATCTCAATCTTAGTATGTCTTCGATATCTTTGTAAATCGCTTCTACTTCCTCCTCACTGTAACTAGAGGTGGGCATGTACACGTGTATTATTACTGTATTCACCGGTTTAGTTTTTAATCTAACCATGAGTACTCTTTCGTTCTTTTGTAAAGAGTTTTCTACACAGTGCCCTATCCCATTCCACATGACTATCACCGCACTCAAATTTCCTTCTTCTGATCCTGTATGAATTACCCTAAAGTCTCCGCTCCAAATATCCCCAGCCTCTAGCCACCGAATCTCGCTAATCCTTACTACGTCTAATGCTAACCTATACTTTTCAATTTTCAGATTCTTTAGCTTACGTAGTTGCATAATACTCCTGACATTCCACGCTCCGACTCCCAAAATGCTTCCCTGCCTTTTTTTCAGCTTGTCTATCACATTCTCCGAAGTAGTCCCCTTCCCGAGATCCGAATGGGGGACGATTCTAACTCCGGAATCTTTTACCCCAGAGAATGTCATCATTTTAAAACATTTTTAGTACTTGGAAGATAATGTGGTGGTTTTCCATTGCCTTCCACATCGCAGTGGTGGGTCTTAGAGTGTCATACTGACCCCCATGGTCTCACGAACTGCTGCTCTCTTTCGGGGACCTATCTTAGTCTGCTTTCCCACTAAAGACCCAAGTAATTTGGTTAAACCTTTATTTTCGCTCTTGAGTTCACTGAAACACGCAAGTCATTCTTCCCGTTCTAGTATTTTAGAAATTTTTCAAGGCGCAGGTCCGTTCAGAATGGGTATAGTATACACAACAAATTTATTGAATCGAAGTTGATAATTTATGTATTTTAAATAAAAACTTATTATGCAGCAGCCAGCTAGACCCAAATATAAAAGCTATGATTATTAAATCTTAGAATGCATAAGCTCTAAGAAAATAAATACCGATTGGCAACGCTGCTTTCGCAGGTAAAAAGAATAAATATACATTCTAGTTCATACAAATACGATTTATCATGTCCTTCCCACTATATAGAGATTACCATGTGTTTAGGCAGTAATATTGCCTCCAAAATTTTAACGTAATGCTTTTATATTGCTTAAAATTTGAATACACTACGCTTATTCTCTATTCTGTCAATTTAAATTAGGAGCAAACATTGTAGATTTTACTTCAAAGGCGATCTTCTCGTTACCTACTTTCGGAGAATTTAATTTCAAAGCCTCAAGAGGGCGCACTTCCAAGCCATTCCTGTTATTAACGCTATTTTGAATCTTTTTATAAACAATCATAGCATGTTGTAAAGCATTGAAAAATCCCGGAAAGCGTTGAAACAAAAATGGAAGTTACCTGGAAACCAAAAATAACAAATACTTCATTTCTAAATCTTTTTTGTAGTAATCAAAATTTTCTGTAAACCTTCGGTCCAAAAGTAAACAAATTTTAATATGGCTCTTCCTGAAAAACCTGTGGTGAAAAAACCTGCACATTATGTAATGCGCGCATTAAGAAATTTGCACGCAGTCGGAAAAGAAGATAGTGTCACCGCGAAGAAGCTATCCCAATTCATCAGTGCTGAATATAATCTTCCTGAAAGGTATAGTCGGGATATTGTTACAACTGTAACGGGCTACTACTACCGCGTTTCTTTAATTTAAAACAAGTAATAACAAACGTCTTTATTACTTACTGTTCACAAGTCTAATTAACAGTATATGCCTTATTTATAGATGTTTTCAGGACACTTAACAATGAAGCACTATTACACTAATGAATTTACATGCACTAATATCTTCTTAAACTATCTTCTTTACCATAGGTTCATTAACAACACTAACACAACTATTTGTTTATACACTTCTATTTATTTATGTATACTGCAAGCTGCATGCACATTAGACACAGCATATCATTTATGTATATATTCTAAAAACTCAACTACGTTTACTTTACAACGATATAATTTATATTAGACATTCAAGAATAGACTAACTCTTACATTCATAAGCGGCCTTATATATACCCTGCATTAAGATATGACTCATTATCTAGAACTTTGTAGAAGGATTCTCGAATGCTGAAGAATACGCTGTGCCCCGGCGTTTGTATGTTTGACGGGTTGCCTAATAGTGGATCGCAACACTGCCCCTCTTTAAAACCGTTACGTCTCGTAACTGTAAATCCATCTTGACGCCAATTCGATGACTGGTGACGGTATCGGCAGCTATCTCCTCTGGTGCATCCACCGCGTCGTTGGAAGTAACAGTCAACACTCTTTTCATGGTCTTGGTAGGCAACCGGTTGATAACAACAAACAAGAACCTGGACGTTGGTTCCCTGGAAAACTACTTCTAGCATATTTCGGACTATCCTCCAATCCAAGCGATCTAGTCCACAGCCCAGCTTGGGCACCGCTAGTCTCGTTACTCCATTTTCCATCATCTGCGCCTTAAGATTTAGCAAAGCCTCCCATAGATGTCCATAACTAGGTCTCTGCCATGAAGAATTTTTGGTGACCAGATAGTAAACATAACGATTTTTATCTTGAAGAACCAAAGATTTTCCTACAGTTGGCTGCTGTTGTACTAATTCATCCACACATCCAAACTTTTTCTTGAAAACAACAGCTATTCCCTTGACATTGCCAAATCTTGAGCTACGCAATGTGCAAGGGAATACTCTTCTGGTGCTCTAAACAGATCTTGCTGTTTTTCAACAACAACGCCAAATCTCGCTTTAGCGGAACCACCATACGCCGCCATAAAGCTCTCAAAATCTGCATTTGGCTCATGATTAATAACTTGCCGAACACCATTATCATTATTTGAGTCTTCCTGGTTGTTGCCAGTGTAGGGTGTTAAACGGTCAAAGTGTACCACTTTCGGTTTACCACGAGGGATCTTCTGATCCGGTACACTACATCATTAATCCTTTTAACACTTTGTACGGCCCTTCCCATTGTCTTTGTAGTTTTGGCGACAATCCACGTTTTCTTTGTGGATTGTACAACCACACTAAATCTCCAGGTTGATAACCACCTTCTTGTGCTCTCGTGTCATATTGTGATTTCATTCGATCGCTTGCTGCCTGTATATTCTTTCGGACGTTTTCGTGAATACTATTTGATCTTTCACGAAGCTTACTAACGTAATCTTCACCTGCGATTTCTTCTCCAGGTTTAAATCCAAACTGAAGATCACATGGTAGCCGCAATTCCACGTCCTAGCATTACGCAAGCGGGCGAGTATCCTGTGCTGTCATGTACCGAAGATCGGTACGCCAGTAGGAGCAAATGTAAATATTGGTCCCAGTCTCGTTGATGTTCAGAGACAACTTTGGTCAGGTACTTCCCTAACGTCCTGTTCATTCTTTCAACCATTCCATCCGATTGGGGATGAAGTGGCGTGGTTCTAGTCTTCCTGATTCCAAGGTGCTTGCAGACGTTTTGAAACAACGCCGATTCGAAGTTTCGACCTTGATCGGAGTGTAATTCCAACGGAACTCCAAAACGACAAAACAACTCCCTGACTAGTACATCTGCAACCGTCTCGGCTTCTTGGTTAGGTATAGCATATGCCTCCGGCCATTTGGTAAAATAATCCATTGCAACCAAGATGTATTTATTTCCTTTCTCTGATTCAGGAAACGGACCAGCTATATCAATGGCTACCCTTTCAAAAGGATTCCCCACGTTATACTGTCTCATTGGGGCTTTCCGTTTTGAGACCGGGCCATTTGCAGAGGCACACAATTCACATTTCCGGCACCACTCCTTCACATCATCTTTGCAGTTCAGCCAATAGAATCTTTCTCTCACTCTCTCGAGAGTTCTTTTCACGCCAAAGTGCCCTCCGGAAATACCATCGTGCAAGTGCTGCAACACTTCCGGCACTCTGCTTCTCGGCACTATCACTTGAAGTCTCTCAGTGCCATCTTCAAATTCCAGGCGTCGTTTCAAGATTCTATTTTCCATCATCAAGGAGTCCCACTGTGCCCAGTATGCCTTCAGGCTCCTATTTAAAATACTAATTTCTTCCCAAGCTGGTCGTTGTCCTCTATTTTTCCACTCAATAATACGTCCCAATTCGGCGTCATTTTCCTGGTCTTCTCGTATTCTTTCGAGTTGCCAAGTATCATCGGTTACCGTCATTCTATGGATGACACTTATTTTCTCTTCCATCTTGGAGCAATGATTGCAGTCCACCGGACAAGGTCTCCTAGATAGAGCGTCTGCATTCCGATGGCTAGTTCCTACGCGATGTTCTGTGTCAAAGTCATATTCCTGCAGCCGCTCTATCCACCTTGCCACTTGCCCTTCAGGATTTCGAAACTGCAGTAACCATTTCAGTGCAGCATGGTCTGTTCTCAACAGGAATTTACGGCCGTATAAGTACTTATAAAAGTGCTCTACGGATTTGACGACGGCCAACAGCTCCCTTCTTGTCACACAATAGTTCCTTTCTGGCCGCGACAAGACCTTGCTGAAATACCCAATAACTTTTTCTTGTCCGTCCTGCACTTGAGAAAGAACGCCTCCTATAGCTGTGTTACTGGCGTTGGTATCCAACACAAATTTCCCCTCCATCCGTGGATAGCTCAAAATTGGTGCTGTAACTAGTAGCCGTTTCAGTTGTTCAAATGCTCTGTAGCAGGCGTCATTCCAATCATATTCTTGTCCATCTTCGGTTAATTTTGTTAACGGTTTGGCAATGTTCGCAAACCCAAGTATAAAACGTCGGTAATATGTGCACAATCCTAGAAAACTGCGTAGTTGGTGTATATCTGCTGGTGTAGGCCACTCCTGTACCGTTTTTATTTTGTCAGGGTCAGCTCTTATTCCGGTCTCCGAAACGACATGTCCTAGGTATTTCACCTCTTTTCCAAACAGGTGACACTTCTTGGGGCTCAATGTAAGGTTTACCCCGTAATCTCTGGAATATCTCCTCTAGGTTCTTAAGATGTTCTTCGAAAGACCGACCTAACACTATCACGTCGTCCAGGTACACCAGACATGTCTTCCAGGACAGTCCACGCAGTACCGACTCCATCAATCGTTCAAAAGTAGCAGGAGCATTGCATAATCCAAATGGCATGACCTTGAACTGCCATAATCCAGTTCCAATTGTAAAGGCAGTCTTTTCTTTATCGTTTGGCTCCAAGCCTACCTGCCAGTATCCGCTTTTCAAGTCCAAGGTCGAAAACCATTTAGATCCGGATAGAGTATCTAAGGTGTCATCAATTCTGGGCAAAGGATAGCTGTCTTTCTTTGTCACATTATTAAGCCGCCGGTAGTCTACACAAAACCTTGTCGACCCGTCCTTTTCTTGACAAGCACTACCGGGGATGCCCATGGACTATTCGAGGTTCAATCACTCCTGTTCTTCCATATCGGTGATAATTTGCTCAGCTTCCTTACGTTTTGCCAAAGGAAGCCGCCTGGGTGCTGTCTTATCGGTTGCGCATCTCCAGTATTGATCTTGTGCTGCACAACATTCGTCCTTCCTTTCTCACTATCATCCAGTGCAAACACACCTCGATATCGTCCGACCAGTTCTTTTACCTTGCCCAGTTGGTCGCCATTTAATCCTTGACACGAGGGTATCAACATATCCAGCAATTTCTGTGAGCAACCGTTGGTTGGTTTATTTTTCGTGTCGTCCACACAACGTTTAATATGACATACTGGAATGCAACTTCCCACAATCATGCCTTTCTTCAGGGTCACTGTATGGGGATTAATGTTCAGCACCCTTACTGGTACAATGTTTCGAGACTTTACCAGCGTTCTTCCAATCAGAAGTCCCTCCTGACCCATTCCCGATTCAGTTGCTTCCATCATGCATACTTGTCCTTCCCGGAGCGTACCATCCGGGTGTCCCATTACTATCATTTCCGCCTTCTCGGGTATTTTTACATCGCAAATCATTCGTACTTGCATCGTCTGGTTACTCCTACCTTGAAATGGAATCTCATCATCATCTATCCGAAGCACATTTTCTTTCATGTTTACATGAAACCCATATTCTCTCATGAGATCCATTCCCAAGATCACTTCTTCTGTAATTTCAGCTACCAACACTCGATGATTAATTAATTTGTCCCCAATTGTCAACATAACGGCAGTCTCTCCGTGAGTACCAATCTTCTCACCACTTGCCGTTCGGAGACACACCGATACAGGTAGCACTTTTCCACGACCAACCAAATCTGGTCTCACAATAGTTCTTGTCGCTCCTGTATCCACAAGTAATCGGACAACCCTACCATTAATTCTACCATCGATATAAATGCTGTCCAGACTTTCCACCGACGATGCAACACGGATGATAATCTCCGGGGCACTACGCTGTGCTGTCAAAGTTCGCCCCCTTACATGGACCAGCTTTGGCACAACCGGTTGTTTCTTTGGTTGAGCACAGCGTCTCTGCATATGGCCAACTTCACCGCAGCTCCAGCATCGTAGACGCCATCTCCGCGGTCGTTGTCTTTTCAGCCTTTCCGCCTTTCGCTTTTCAAACACACGATTGACTATTTCATCTATGCTGTTCTGAGCTTGACCAGGTTCCTCTAAGGCAGACCGAGCTTTGTGACTCACCCTATGTGATGTCTGCTTAGCTGCTTCAAATTCAAGCGCATGGGCCAGTGCGTCATCCAACATTTTTGGCCGTGCTAGTCTTAGCGCTTGCTGTATTTCGCCATCCTTAACGCCATCCACAAATGTTTGGACAGCAAGTTGTTCGAGGAAGCTGTCTGGTGCCGTTGGGTATGCCAATCTAACTAATCTGGCAATGTCAGCTTCGAATTCTTGCAGGCTTTCACTTGTCTTTTGCGAGCGGTTCTTAACTTGTGCGTGGTAAACCTGTTGAAGGTGAGCATCTCCATATCTCATCTCAAGCTTTGATGTTAAGAGGCCGTAATCATTCTGCTGGTGATCGGGAATCGTTTGTAAGATGTTAAGAGCCTCCCCCCGTAGGGCCACTATTAAGCAGATAGCCTTCTCTTTGTTGCACCAACCGTTGGCTATTGCAGCAGCTTCAAATTGTTTCAAATATGTGGGCCAAGGTGTTTTACCATCGAATGTAGGTGGTTTTACTTTAAATTTAGACGGAATTGACTCGCTTCTTTCCATTGTTCTTATTTCTGGAATGTTCTGATTAACAACTTGGCTTGGTAATTCAAGTGGTCGCGTTGTTAGTGAAATCATTTGTTCTTGAAGCCTCATCACATCTTCTTCCATTTTTACCAATTTATTATCCAACTTTTGCTCAACTGTTTTACTTGTTCAGTAAAATCTTCTTTCAATGCAATGGAACTTTCCATTAATCTTTGTTCTAACGTGGCTGTACTTTCATTCAACATTTCTTCCACTTTGGCAGCATTTTCACTTAACCTTTCCATTTTCTCAGCGTTTTCAGTAAACCTTTCATCTATTTTTGCAGCATTTTCAGTAAACTTTTCATCTATTTTTGCGGCATTTTCAGTAAACTTTTCATTTAGTGTCACTTCCAGTTTAGCCGACCTCTCCTCCATTTTCTCAGCATTTTCACTAAGTGTCAAGTCTAGTTTAGCCGACCTTTCCTCCATACCGGATTTAAAATCCTTGAGGAAATTCATTAAAGTGTCTGCCTCCATTTTACTTTGATTTCTTGTCACTGACATATACAAACTACTTAAATGTCTTTAGGCTTGTGTGTTTTCCTTTTAAATTAATCACTATATACCCCACAAATGCCTGACACCAGTGTAACGGGCTACTACTACCGCGTTTCTTTAATTTAAAACAAGTAATAACAAACGTCTTTATTACTTACTGTTCACAAGTCTAATTAACAGTATATGCCTTATTTATAGATGTTTTCAGGACACTTAACAATGAAGCACTATTACACTAATGAATTTACATGCACTAATATCTTCTTAAACTATCTTCTTTACCATAGGTTCATTAACAACACTAACACAACTATTTGTTTATACACTTCTATTTATTTATGTATACTGCAAGCTGCATGCACATTAGACACAGCATATCATTTATGTATATATTCTAAAAACTCAACTACGTTTACTTTACAACGATATAATTTATATTAGACATTCAAGAATAGACTAACTCTTACATTCATAAGCGGCCTTATATATACCCTGCATTAAGATATGACTCATTATCTAGAACTTTGTAGAAGGATTCTCGAATACTGAAGAATACGCTGTGCCCCGGGCGTTTGTATGTTTGACGGGTTGCCTAATAGTGGATCGCAACACAACATTAGAACGTGGTGTTGCATTTGGAGCTATTGATAAGACCAAAGGAAGGTACTTCTTGGGCGAATTAAGTGATGAATTGAGAACTAATCGCCGTCGAAGACGCAGAAGCAGGAGTAGTAGAAGACGACGTGGATCTCGCAGACGTCGTCGTCATAGACGTATGGAATAAAAAGAAAGCTATATAAATATATTGTAATTTATAAATTCTGTAAGCCATGTTTGTGAAATTATGTAATATAGCTTGCCCTTGTTTAATTTTGCTTATAGATTTTGTTTTTCCAGCAATTGTGGTCTTTAACACATCCTAAAAAATAGCTTCGCTATTTGGGGAATATTTTAAAACCATATTATGGAGAATTTTTTAAACAGGTCTGCTTTACTTACAGGATACCTTTAAAAAACTTTGATTTTGATTCTAATCTACGTAAAATACTAAAGGAACCTTTCCAAAATTTTTCGTATGGAAAAGAATCACTTTTTTTTTATTTTTTCCATTCAGAGTACGGCAGTTTGAATAAATCGCACAAGTACAAGCTTAGTTTGAAAGATTAATAATTTGAACTGGATTGAAAAAGCTTTTTCAACAGTAAATTTGAAAGTTCAAAATTTTTGACGTTGATTGCTCTTTCAGTGCCGGCCGCTTGATTAATTTGGTTAGTCAATAAACGGCAATCATTTGTAAGAAACTACTTTTGGATACCACCAAATAGCACCTTCCTCAAAAGAATTTATATTCAATCGATGCTATAGTCTAAACGAAGACATTTCCTCTAACGGCAACTAGAGAATGAAATATCTACCATGAGCATACCTCGTTAGATTTGAATTCCTTACCTATTTTTGACACTTATTTGACATTTAAATTTTGTTACGTTCAACTTCGTATTTGTAAATTTACTACCGTTTTAATTTAAAAAACCATTTTAATTTCTACTTTTTTGATACGGATTCGCTACTTTCATTATTTTAAGTCTTCAGTTGGGCAAGCAACTGTGCTAGTTTTTTCTTTATTTACTTGTATCATTTCAAGCTAGTTCAGTTAGACAACCAACGTTACTCGTTCTTTATTTAATTCGAATTTGCAAGTCTGCATGTTTGTTATACTTTCTGGCTTCTTATCGAGTTATGTGTTTTTGATAGTTAGAAATTTTTTGAATGTTGCTAGTTTAATTGTAATTAGACAAAGCAGCTGCGTTATCTTTTGAAGATAGACATATGCTCAAACTTGTTTCCATTCGACATTGAATTTTCGTGATTTTTTTCAGAAAACAATTTTATAAATACATTGGCTGAATGAGTTCCCTTTATTTTTAGCGCTAGTTCGTTGTATCTGCTATGATAAAATATAAACTCAATCGGGCAGTTACAGAAGCTTACGATGAAAAACGTGCTTTTTGTTTCTACGTGACTACGCGGTTTGTAACTAATGTTCTTAGGATTTTATACTCCATTCCTCAGGCTCCCTAAACCTATGATTGCTTGGCTGTAACACAAAAAGTTTTGCTTTGTCGTTACAGCACATTTTGTCTGGCTGTTGTTTTGAATGCAGATCAAGTTATGATGAGATGGGTACACGTTGCAATTACCCATACCCTTCTCAGCCTGTGTAAAAGAATATGACGACTGACAGCTGTTTACTTTATTCCTTGACGATATGTAGATTGCCTATATTTTAGAAGAATACCTTAGGTTATAAAATTTTATCAATACTTTGGGGAGTTGTACTTAAATGTATGTATTTTTTGTGTTTTTGTTTCAGGCGCTTCTGTTCAGAATTAATTCGGTCTGCATTAATATAGTAATTATTAAGTATGTATTTTTATGTCCTGTTTGCTGTGCCAATACAGATTTTTATTGAGTACAGTGGTTAAATGCCACTTAGTTTTGTTACCCTAAATTATGTGGCGGTATTTAATGAGTGTATAATGGTGTATTTCTTTTATTTGCAAAACACCCTTAGTAGATATAATTAATTTTTAATATTAGTACGTGGGAAGTGAAGGAGTGGAAGATACAGCAAAGTAATATTGTTTTGGCAGCTAAATTCATAAAGGGTATTTATTAATAATATTTTAGATGCGCCATGTGTTTAATTATTCTTTCAGGTACAGATGTTTGAAGAAAAATGCGAATTGGCTCGTATGTACTTTAGACTGCCCCTTCTCCCTCTCCAAAATTTAATTTCTTTCTCTTACTTCCTCTTCATTTGTTACACGTAATTCGGGTGAGCATTCCGTTACTGATATCAGTAGAGGACGGTGTTCGTTCTGGTGCAAATCTACCTTATGAAGTCCACCTACAGAATCCAGCGAATCCACCTGCTTATGGAAATTTACTTGTAAATTCTTTGGAAGTGAACCTCCTTCGGACATTTACTAGGGATTTCCTCCTTGCTCCCTCCTTGTAGACCTACTTGTGGGATTTTTACCCACAGTTTAAGAATTTTTATCGGTAACAATCTGAACCAAATAGTTTTCTTCGACTAACCATTTCATCTTTCGAGATAAATATTTCTCGTTTGGTATCAATTAATATTAGATTTTTATCAGCTATCCGAATTTCTAGGAGTTTTTTTAGATAGCCTCATCCCCCAGGGAGCTATCCTCATTTTAAGACTTTTTACCAGCAGAGATTTCTGGCCGTCCTTATAAAAATTTTTAGCCATGCGACACATCACATTAGTCTGAAATTTTACGCAGAACTCGAATCTGTAAACAGATTTCAAATCCGACGACCCCATACCGTTTTACACACATACCCTCTGCGAGATAATCTTTCTCCACATTTCCGCCCACGAGATAAATGTACCTTGTTTGGTATCAATTAATATCAGATTTTTCTCAGCTACCCGAATTTCTAGGAATTTGTCAGATTTCATCATTCCCAGGGAGCTACCCTCATTTTAAGAATTTTTTACCAACTGGTTTTTAATCACCCTCTATATACTTTTTAAGGGGTTCGAGATACGGATTCATCTTGCTGTTTTACGCAAAATCCGAATCTGCAAACAGATTTAAAATCGGGGCAACCCCTTACCGGTTTACACACATACCCTCTAGCAAGCATATAAAATATTATTTTTGTTCCTTTCGAGATAAATGTACCTTATTCTTAAGCATTATAGGGAAATTCAAAACCTGTTCTTTAATAAAACATTCTAAACTCAACACACTTTATTAAAACATGAAAGACTTTTAAACAGGGTAAAAATTTTATCAATTTCCTAGCTTTACATTTTAATTTCTAAATGCATGTCATAACATATTTATGTAGTTAAGTCAATGCTAAACTATGTACACTTAATCTATACAACTTACAACTAACACCTAACCTATATCTTTATGCCCCATGCATAGGTTTCTGTACTATTAGGGATGACGTACCTTTTGCCATCCTCGCCCGACAAACTAATTTTATGAATTAATTGGGTATATAGTTGGTGTTTATGACTTCGAATACACACCATGCTATGCATAAGGGCACCAGAATTATTATGTACAATATCCTTACAACTATTTACATTAATATTCTTAACTACACTTCGTGAGACCCCTTTAATCTTTTTAATCGTGTCTTTCTCGCTTACAATACAGTAGGACATAGCCCTACTACCAACAAATTCTAATACTAGATCCCCATTAAATTTGTCTTTGAATTTCCCTACAAATTTTTAGTTGACAAGCGGTATATTGTATTTATTATCCGCGGGGTAGTTACTCTTTTAAGATAAATATATCTTGTTTGGTATCAACTAATATTAAATTTTTCTAGGGAGCCCAAATCTGTAAATAGATTTTAAATAGAACCACCCCTTACAAAGTTACGCCTTTTAAAAGTTCAAACCTCTAATTTTTGTCCATCTATATTTAACTCCATCTTTAAAACCTTTCTCTCGCTACCCAAGACATATGCTTCAACCAACCATTTCTTGAGAAATCTAAAACCGCTCTGTCCAGAGAACACCACGTGGAGATAACACGTATACTCTGTCCACCAGGATAGAAGCAGGAAGAATTTGGAAGAAGGAAAAGTGGGAGAAGAACTTAAAAATTATAGAATTATAAAATTTACAAAATCTATACAAATATAAACTACTATCTTATATCTTTATGCCCCCATGCGTCGGTTGATATGCTTCCGGGGATGACGTAACGCTTGTCATCTTTGCTCGATAAACTAATTTTATTAATAAGTTGCGTGTGCAAATCGTATTTTTTACTCCGGATACAAACACCAGCAAGTACTCGATACCACCTAAATAAGAATTACATGCTTGGTGACTGTTAACTTATGCTTCTTTCGTGTACGTCTAGGCACGCTCCTGCGCATGCGCACACCAGCGCGGGCGTCCCTGCCCATGCGCACCCTTGCGCGTGCCCGCCCTGCCCATGCGCACCCCTCTTGGTGTGACTGCCATTTCGTGGTGACGTCATAGCCTTTTATAAATAAAGAGCAATGTAATACTATTATAAAATTTTTATTCTGACATTATACATAACAAAATGGGTGGAAATGTAGAGAAAGATTTATCTCGCAGAGGGTATGTGTGTAAAACGGTATGGGGTTGTCGGATTTTAAATCTGTTTACAGATTCAAATTTTGCGTAAAATTTCAGACTAATTTGATGTGTCGCATGGCTAAAAATTTTATGAGGATGGTCAGAAATCGCTGCGGGTAAAAAATCTTAAAATGAGGGTAGCTCCCTGGGGGATGTTGCTATCTAAAAAACTTCTAGAAATTAGGATAGCTGAAAAGAATCTAATATTAATTGATACCAAACAAGAAAGATTTATCTCGAAAGATGAAATGCTTAGTCGAAGAAAACTATTTGGTATATTACCGGTAAAAATTCTTAAAATGAGGGTAAAAATCCTACAAGGAGGTCCACAAGGAGGGAGCAAGAAGGAAATCCCCAGTAAATGTCTGAAGGAGGTTCACTTCCAAAGAATTTACAAGTAAATTTCTATAAGCAGGTGGATTCGGTGTATTCTATAGGTGGATTCCATAAGGTGGATTTGCACTAGAACGAACACCATCCTCTACCGATCTCGTTATTTCCGACTGACTCGCTCCTCTTACGGATTCCAATTTTTTACTTTCATACCTTCTCTGCATATTTCAGTGACTATTAGTATGGTCAAAATGACTTTTGACTTCGACATCCAAAAAAACAAAACTATTTTGATTGGAAAATGTTCGATCTTCTCTCCCCTTCACGCCGTGAAAAATCCCAGCAGTTTCAGTGTCGGGTTTGAGCGCTAGGGGTTTGTAGTGAAACGTAATATTTGAAGTTTTTTGGTAATATCTCGAAAATTATGGGGTTTAGCTAAAATACCAGGCTATTCAAAAGTAAATTAGATACAATTTTCTAAAAAATACGTACAAGGTATTATTTTCACAGCTAAAGCTCTTACTTAACTGGCAACTGACGTAAATATCCATAAAAAATCAAAAAAATGAAAACGCTACAACTGAAGAAATTTAAAGTAGTATTATAATAATATAAAGAAAATAGGTAAGCTCAGGTTGTTACCATTAAAATCGCGGTATCTAGAACAAAACACAACAGTTACACCTCCACATATATAACCTCAATTTTACTCAGGGGTTAAATTCCCCGAGGCTATAAAATGCGTCGCAAAGTTATTAGTGATATCACTGACGTCGGTTTTCTGTTCCTGGTGCGATGATTTTCTTGGATCACGGGGGTGGTTCCGTTGTAGCTTCCTGTTCTTCCTGTCGTTTGCCTCGCTGTAACTTCGTTGGCGACATACCGATTCGGTAGAAGATAGGGAACGGAAAGTGAGAATCACTACTAATACGTCAACACTAGACTGAAGTCAGTAAGCAAGTCTCTTCTACCACGAAAATATCTATCCGCTCCAATTCTCTAATGCACGTTGGTGGATACAACGCTGTTTAAACCCCGAGAAAGTGCATTGTTAGCATTCTCTCAAACCACAAAGATAAGCCCATGCCCGGACTTTCCGTGTAAACCACAACTTTATGTGGTTTTCACGTAGGTCAGCATTAAAATATTAATATGCTGGAAATTTCCCAACAGAGTTTTAAAAAAGACCCCTAAACCTTATTAACAGACTAAATGTTAAAGCGTTATAAAAAAAAGCGTAACAATAGCCTTAAATCTTTAAAAACAAAAATAAGTTTCCTTGTACACATTTACGGATCTTCCGATGGTATTGCAATTGACTCCTTTCGACCGACAAGAAAGAGTACTCTTATCTTTTATGATTTTCTGCTACTCTTTAGCAAGAAACAACATTGTTAAGATGGTATTGTAATTGATTTCCTCCTACCTACGGCAAAGGAGACTTATCATTTGTGATCTCCTGATGCTTTTTTGGCAAGAAAAGATATTCTTCCGATGGTATTGCAATTAACCCCTTTCGACCTATAAGTAAGAATACTCAGTAGGTTAAGCAGGGTATGTTCTAACACAAAGGTGCAGTTTTCCCATGTTAAATCCCATAAGAAGGCTCAAGGTCCGTTCTGGTGATTTTTGTACCATACATTGAATTCCCCATAAGGAGACGAAAGCTCCACCCAGTAATTTTTGTATCCAATCAAGAACCGTACAACGTTATCTAGACGAATCAGTATCTTTACACTTTCCACCGGAGTTTTTACCCAAGGATTAGCCCATACAACTCTCAAACCCCAAACCTCAAACCTCAAATTCTATCATACTTATAAACATTTTCTAACATCTTCTGTTCCAGTTATTTTTGTGAAATTGAAAAATAAATTATAACTTCTTGTCTTGCAACTTTTATTTCCGGGATATTTGATTCTCTACTTTTATTACAAGCACCAAGTTTATCGATGTGGTCGTGTAGCGTTGTTCTGGGTACATTGTACAACCTACTAGCTTTACGCGTATTTAACACACCCTTTGTATTTCACTAATTGCTTTCTCTTAAGATTCCTTGTTGTACATCTTTCAAATATAAGTTTAAACTAATTCAAATTGAAAATAATACCTCTTATATACCAGCATTACAGGAATGCGCATGGGCAGGGGTGCGCATGCGCATGGGTGCACATGAGTAGGGCGCGCATGCTCAGGGGTGCACATGGGCAGGAGTGTGCATGCACATGGGCGCGCATAGGCAGGGGTGCGCCTGCTCATGCGCATTCCTGTAATGCTGGTATATAAGGAACTTTATTTTCAATTGAATCAGTTTAAACTTATATTTGAAAGATGTACACCAAGGTATCTTTGGGGCAATTAGTGAAATACAAAAGGTGTGTTAAATACACGTAAAGTTAGTAGGTTGTACAAAGTACCTAGAACAACGCTACGCGATCACCTCGATGGACTTGGTGCTCGAAATAAAAGTAGAGAATCAAATATCCCGAAAATGAAAGTTGCAAAACAAGAGGTTAAAATTCATTTTTCAATTTTACATAAATAACTGGAACAGAAGATGTTAGAAAATGTTTATAAATATGATAGAATTTGAGGTTTGGGGTTTAAGAGCTATAGGAGCTAATCCTTGGGTAAAAACTCCGATGGAAAGTGTAAAGATATTGACGCGTCTAGATAACGTTATACGGTTCTTGATCGGATACAAAAATGACTGGGTGGTGCTTTCGCCTCCTTATGGGGAGTTCAATGTATGATACAAAGATGACCAGAACGGACCTTGGCCCTCTTTATGGGATTTAACATGGGAAAATTGCACCTTTTGTGCTAGACCATACCCTGCTTACCTACTACTATACTCTTATTTTTTATGATCTCTTCATACCCTTTAGTAAGAAACGACATTGTTAAGATGGTATTGCAATTGATTTCCTTCGACCTACAAGCAAAACAACTCTTATCCCTTATGATCTCCTGATGCATTTGACAAGAAAAATCCTTCTTTAGATGGTTTTGCAATTGATTTCTTTAGACCTAAAACAAGGACGACTCTTAATATTTATGATGTCTTGATAACCTACAGCAAGTAACGACATTGTTAAGATAGTATTGCAATTCATTTCCTTCCACCTACAGCAAAGAGGACTCGTCATTTATAATCTTCTGATGCTTTTTGGTGAGAAAATACATTTTTTAGATGGTATTGCAATTGATTTCCTGCAACCTACAGCAAAGAGGACTCATAATTTATGATCTCTTGATGACTTTTGGCAAAAAAGACATTCTTTAGATGTTATGGCAATTGACTCTTTCGACCTACAAGCAAGGCGACACTTACCCCTTATGATCTTTTGATGCTTTTTGGCAAGAAAAGACGTTTTCCCGATGGTATTGCAATTGACTCCTTTCTACCTACAACAAAAAAGGCTCTTAGCATTTATGGATCCCTCGAAACCCTTTGGGAAGTAACGACATTGTTTAGATGGCATTACAATTAATCTCTTTCGACTTACAAGCAAAACGACCCTTATCCCATATGATCTCCCACTGCATTTGGCAAAAAAGGCCTTCTTTAAATGGTATTGAAATTGATTCCTTTAGATCTACAAAAAGGAAGTCTCTTAACATTTATGATCTCCTGATACCCTTTAGTAAGAAACGACATTGTTAAGATGGCATTACAATTGATGCCCTTCGACCTACAAGCAAGACGACTTCTATCCCTTGTGCTTTCCTAATACCCTTTGGCAAGAAAAGACATTCCTCCGATGGTATTGCAATTGACTCCTTTCGACCTACAAGCAAGACCATTTTTATCCCTTATGATCTCGTAGTGCATTTGACAAGAAAAATCTTTCTTTAGACGGTAGTGCAATTGATTTCTTTAGACCTACAAGAAGTATGACTTTTAATATTTATGATCTCCTGATAACTTTTAGCAAGTAACGACATTGTTAAGATGACATTGCAATTTATTTCTTTCCACCTACAGCAAAGAGGACTCGTCATTTATAATCTCCTGATGCCTTTTGGTGGAAAAAGACATTCTCCCCATGGTATTGCTATTGACTCCTTTCGACCTATAAGCAAGAATACTCTTGTCTTTTGTAATCCCTTGATAGGTACGCTTCAGCAAGAAACGACACAGTTAAGATGGTATTCCAATTGTTTTCTTTCGACCTACAGCAAAGAAGATTTTTTATTTATGATCTCCTGATGTCTTTTGGCAAGAAAATACATTCTTTAGATAGTATTGCAATTGACTCCTTTATACCTACAAGAAGGAAGACTTTTAACATTTATGATTTCTCGAAACCCTTTAGCAAGAAACGACACTGTTAATATGGCATTCCATTTGATTTCTTTTGACCTACAAGCAAGACGACTCTTAGCCCTTTTGCTCTCCTAATACCCTTTGGCAAAAAAGGACATTCTTCCGATGGTATTGCAATTGACTACTTTCGATCTACTAGAAGGAATACTCTTATCCATTATGATTTCCTGGTACCCTTTAGCAAGAAACGACATTTTTAAGATGGTAATGCAATTTTTTTCCTTCAACTTACAAGCAAGACAACTCTTATCCCTTATGATCTCCCGCTGCATTTGGGAAGAAAAGTCCTTCTTTAGATGGCATGCAATTGATTTCTTTGGACCTACAAGAAGGATGACTCTTAACATTTATTATCTTCTGATAACCTTTAGCAAGTAACGACATTGTTAAGATGGTATTGCAATTGATTTCTTTCGACCTACAAGCAAGGCAACTCTTATCCCTTATGATCTCCCGATGCATTTAGCAAGAAAAATTCTTGCAATTGATTTCTTTCGACCTACAAGAAGGAAGACTTAACATTTTTGATCTCCCGATACTCTTTAGCAAGAAACGACATTGTTGGCATAGCATTGTGATTGATTTCTTTCGACCTACAAGCAAGACGACTTCAATCCCGTATTCTCTCCTAATACTCTTTGACAAGAAAAGACATTCTTTCGATGATATTGCAATTGACTCCTTTCGACCTACAAGCAAGACGATGCTTATCCCTTATGATCTCCTAATGCATTTGGCAAGAAAATCCTTTTTTTGATGGCATTGCAATTGATTTCTTTTAACCTACAAGCAAGACAACTTCTATCCCTTATTCTCTCCTAATGTCCTTTGTCAAGAAAAGACATTTTTCCGATGGTATTGGAATTGACTCCTTGCGACCTACAAGCAAAACGATGCTTATCTCTTATAATCTCCTAATGCGCTTGACAAGAAAATCCGTCTTTTGATGGCATTGCAATTGATTTCTTTCGACCTACAAGAAGGATGACTGTTAACATTTGTGATCTCCTGATAACCTTTAGAAAGGAACGACATTGTTAAGATGGTATTGCAATTGATTTCTCTTGAACAACAGCAAAGAGGACGTATCATTTATGATCTCCTGATGCCTTTTGGCAAGGCATTCTTTAGATGGTATTGCAATTGACTCTTTTTGACCGTACTGTATTGTAGCAAAATGGCGATACCAGGAAACGCAAGTGAGCAGCCTGTAGTGTAATCGATTAACCCAAACGCCCTCTATAAACGGCACACCGGGCTCCATGATCTAACATCTAGTGGCAGTAGCTCGACGACTCCTACGTTGTGTTGTTATAATGTAACCCAAATTCACACTGGGAAGATGGCGTTAAGGCGGGAAGGTTTGAAATAAAACTACAGAATTTACCTAACTTGACTTTTAATCAAAACAATAACCACAAAATATGTCATTCACATGAAAGCATAGAAAAATGACGTTCAAAGCAAACAGTGCCGTGCTCAACCTGGGCGATTGGGCAAAGAGCACGGCAGAGAAAACCCCAAACTGCTCTCACACTTCCAACTGCATTTGGCACATCTTGATAAGGACAGATGCCGTACAAGCACCCAGATCACTAACATTGAATTTGACGGGATGTCAACTGTTACCCAGACATACGACACATGACAACTGAGGAAACGTTAGTGTAAACCTGCTATTCTTTTCTGGTAGGTACTGAGGTCGGCTAGGCCAATACTACACAGTTAAAGTCGAAGAGCGGGAGGACACCAGGAAGACGACCTGTACCTTGACTACCAATGTTCCTCCCCGCACGGAAATAAAATGTTAATAATATTCAACAAGGCTCAAACACACGCGCCCACATACACACATTAACAGTTTCCAGCCCGTGTTACAAAATATTTCACAAAGGCTAGTCAACTTCTTATTATTTGCAAAAGGGTACAATTACAAGTAAATTGACAAGACGACATGAATCGCTGAAATGAACTTATGGTATGATTGCGCATGGCTAAAAAGGCGCTTATTATTGAATAGACTATCTCCAACATAGACATAAATGCAAACACGAAGGCACGAGATGATCGATCATACCAGAGGTTCAATTTAATTACATCACAACAATTATCATAAACGTTACATACTAGTTAATTATATAGGAACATCAGCTAGATAATAGGATTAACAAAACAACAAACATATCATGAAGTAAAACCCAGATGTGAGCAGTGCAGTTGTATATGTGATTAATATGCTGAAATAAAACAATTACACATAAATAAAATGTCAAATGCATCACAAATATCAAACAAAGATAACATAGAAATGTAATACTGTTCAGATTCCAGCATGCCCAATAATTTGTTTAATGTTGATGTTGATACTATTCATTGTTTGTCGTAGAATTACAGAAATGGTACCTTTGCTATTGATTCTGCAATAAGTGCAACGCAATTGTTGTTCCAACTCTGCATTAAATCCAATATCAACATTATTTCACATAAATAAATATTACTTTTACTCTGATTTAGATACTAAATAAATAATCTAAATAAATAAATATTAGTTTTCGGTTGTTAAACCAAACAACACACCTTTATACCTCAAACATATTCAATAAAATAGTAAATTCACCTGCAATTACATATTAAACAATTCACATCAAATTCTAAGTCAAGAGCAACAGGTAACACAAATATTTCCATCAATGATTAAATAACTAATGGTTTTACAATAAGTACCAACATCACACTCAAAACTAGGCTGGAATTACCAGATGTAATCAGATTAACTTAAATAGCAACTATATTATCAACATAAACATTACCTTTAATAAAAAACCGCCAAATAAAATCTTTCAACCTGCCATCCTGTAAGCTAAAAACAAAGTCATTTAACCCTTATCGACTAGATCAATCGTCCCTACACATGCGCCCCGTATAATGTAAATTCTGACGTCACGGAATGCGTTTAGAAACCTGCAAATGGTTACTGAGCTATTCTAATAAACACCATCAAATATCAAAATGTATACTATAATATTTGCAATAATTATCAATCAATGAGAAATCGACTTAGAAACACTACGGATCACTACAAGCCACCCGATTTTAAGGCTTACTCGAACTCAGCGCATACAAATTTCGTCGGAAACATGAGACTTTCTTACTTATTACTACACTCAACCTCACTATAGATCTAAATATACGAGATTCTCTTCACATTCACTTATGACTGCGTGCAAGATATTCTCCAAAGCTAAACAAATTTGTACTGGCTTAACAGAATAAGACAAAATATGATACAGGAACGAAAACGTAGGTTAACAAATTAGCCACTACTATTGCATTTATGATACGTAATTTCTTAACCTTATCCTATCAAATACAGCGCTAAGGTGTAAATCAGCTTTTTCACATTACAATAATTAATCCTACCTTTGGTCATAAATACTACGGATTCAGAACAATAAATCCATATAATAATTTCATGATATTTTATTACGAAAAAGATATAGGTACATTATTGACGTGACGGTAAAGGCAAGGTAACGCCAACATCTCATAGATAACTGCAGGGAGAACGATAAATACCTAACCATCTATGGGTTAGAGTAATTTTTAAGGTACGATAAGATCTCCAAGATATTTTCGGAAAAAAGGTAGAATAAAATTCTTAAGACAATTTTAAAGAAAAAGGATAGGCACTACACATTTATGATTTAACCTAAAAATTAAGATAAGATAAAATATTACAAAATTTAAAAAAAAAGAAACGCAAGATCAATTTTTGCTTGGGAAGTCTTATTCTCAAGGCACACCGTCCCTCATATAAATGTTACAAAAAGAAAGAATGGAAACTCGCGAGGCAGTAGTGATTTAGCACATGCTCTCTAAAAGGAGAAGCTCCGCGAAGCGGCGTTCGTTCACTTAAACGCCATGCGGGACCAGTTCGCCAGGAGAATACGATTTCTGCATCCTGGCGTCTATTAGGAAGATCGGCACATCCAAATCGATAACAACATTCACTGTTAACGTATATTGACAGAAGATAAAATCACCAGGAAACGAAAAATTTTCCGCATCCGAAGATGAACCACTTGCCTGGAAGTCATCTGTTGTGTTATCACTATCTGATTTTACAGTTCTTTTTTTGACTGGTTTTTCCACATCACTAGCAAATAAATTTTTTTTAAATTTTTTTGTCGTTTCTTTGGCTTTTATTGGCTGTTGCTCTAAGTTCTCTTTGTAAAATGTGCAAGTAAGAACTGCCGCACCTTGTAGTTGTCTTTATCTTCAGGTACTAGGTAATGTTTGGGGTAATGGATTAATTTTATACACAGATTCAGAAAATGTTTTTGAATTTTTGTGAGTGGTGATAATGTTATCATCTGATTTTTCTTGTTATACTTCTGAAGCAACAAAATGATGATTTTGAAACACATAACGGTCAACAGGTCAAATTCCAGAAACTTTGAAAACATTTTCAGTAGTTCCATTGGTGGCTGCTTTGTCGTATGCTTCAGCAAGTGATGTAACAACATCGTATTGTGTAATTCGCTTTTCTATGTTATGACGTAAAAATTTTTCTTGTGATTTCACATAGTAAATTCCAAGACGACAAAAAGCCCAGCATCAAGGGGCTGCAGACGGTGCGTCGAATGACTAGGCAATTGAAACATAATGATTCCATTTACTCGCTCAAACAAAAGTGCATCAAGATTTTTACTATGGTTGGAATGCTGGTCTAAAAGCAACAATACAGGATCCCCCTTTGAACATACTACATTTGTTTTAAAAAATTGAAGCCATTGAGCAAAAAGTTCTGTTGTAATGTAGCCTGTATCTGAAATCGCTAGGAGTATCCTTTGTTAATTCTGCTACAAATCTTTTTCTTTTAAAGATGAACGTGGGTGGAATATACACACCTGCAGCGCTTACATAACATACGATGGTGATGTTGACTTCTCCTTCGCCACTACTAGCCGCACCAATTTGATGTTTGCCTTTAAGACCAATAACTTTTTGTGGTCTCTTTTGAACTGTGGTAAATCCACTTTTATCCACATTATAAATTTGTTACTTTTATTTTACGATTAAATTAAAACCTTCCTTTTTCTTACATTATTCATGCACGTAGATTCTGTTTCAATCCTACAACATCCTGTATATCTTACCGTTTCATTAATAAGTACGCTTCCTACTAATTTTCATTTTAAACTTATTTATTTCAAAACGTAAAGTTTATGATAAAATTAAATAGTCAATACCTTGTTTTAGGTATTCGTTAACTTGTTACACATTACGACCGCGTATAATTGATTCTTATGTGATTTCCAACTAAAGCCTCTTTGAAATGAGGTATTAAACTATCCGATAAAACCGTGTTTCTAAGTCTTCTTATCTCGTTTGATAACATCAATATTACTTTGAACTCTAGTTATTAGTTAAACGAATTAATATTCACTTTCCTTTGTAATTTTTCAAGTAGCACTTGTCGTGATTGTTAGATTCTTCGTTCCCGTTTTTATAGAATTTCGTGCACGCAGTACTGCGTGGTCAGTAATTGTGGTTTTACAAACATGTACGTTTCGACGCCACTAAATTAATTTACCTGTAATTATTCTAGCTTCCTCCGGTGGGCCTAACAATCACTTTGAACCATCGCTCCTGTTGGCACGAGAGAACACGCATATGGCGTGATTCCGCACACAGTTGGTTCACACCGTCTTTAGAGACGGAAGCCAGCCTACAACGTGGATGTGGGTAAGTCTGTAGCCCGATTTCTTTTTTTGTTTCTTTGTTGACACTGCTTCTGGGAAAGGGTCACACCCACATGTTTATCAGGTTCGACTCGAAGCCCACACTTTGTAGTTGTGAACATGAGCATCGTTAGGCGAGAGGGTACTTATCATTAATATTGTATGTCTTATGTCCATCATACATCAGTAATGGTATACTTACGATGGTAATGTCTACAAGTGGAGGGTTTCCATTTTTTCTGTGCTTACAAATTTTTGATATTAATTTTTAATTTAACGCCCAAACTACTTAATGTCTACAAGGGGAGGATTTTTCTGTTTTTTTTGTTGTATTTTTTGGGTTGTAAAAATTTGTTAATTTAGGCAGTGTAGTGCTAATGATTTTTATATGCTTAATTATTGTATTTAAGATAATTATTTAGAGCTGTTGTTTTTAGGGTCGTAATTTCTTGTTCTCTTTTTTTGTAATTAATGAGGAAAACCTAAAAACGGCAGCTCCCCATTTTAAGTATTAATTCTTTTATGTTATGTTCATTTTTGGCACTACTGTTCTGGTGTAATTAATATGTATGACTATTTTTATGTGTAATTTTTTTAAAATTTTATTTCAGGTCTTTCTTTAATTTTTGTATGTATTATACCCCGCCCACTCACCGAATGAGCTCGGTCAATTTCGTTTTGCATTCTTTGGCTTTTAGGCTACGTAAATGTACGTAGCATAAATTTTGACGCCCTGGCGTGGGGCTCCGATTTTGTTTGATTAACTTTGGCTTTGAGTTTGTTTTAGTTAATTTTTAGCTCCGATTTTAACTTTGGCTCCGATTTGGTTTCGCATAATTCCTGGCCCAATTTTTGTTTGTTGTTTCTGCCTGATTTCCGACATTACCTGCATTTCTAGACCTGATGCTACTTATATTTTCTTCCTTACGTTCGAACTAGTATTTATTTCTTTTCTTTAGTTCTTGTGTGGGTTCGATCTTCTTAAATTATGATTTTGTTTTCTTTCTTGATCGCTAAATATGAGTTGGTTGGCTCATTTCAGATTATTGGACTTATGTTTTCGCCAATAATTCTAGCCCGTCGAAAACGCTGTCGCCCTATCCTACTTTTTATTTTGTTTCGCTTCTATTAGCGTCGCATACGTTTTAGATTGTCCTGTATTCGCAATAATTGTTTTTAGCTTTTATTGAGTTACGGTTAGCTTTCATTTAGTTACTTTCTCCCAATTTCCTTTTTTATTCTGATTCAAAATGATTAATCATAGGTTGGTGGTGTTTAATATGATCTGTACGAGACAGTAGAAGTCATCCGAAAGCATTACTAACTACTTCGCGTGTATGACGGTCTGTTTGGGAACTATGGTTCTTTCAGTTAAGATGATCAATTTTATAGAACCCATTTGCCTACCGTCCACTCCTTGCAAGAATTAAAGAACGAATGTCTGAAGTTAGAACAGGCAAAGATTCTGGCCGATAATTCCGTATCAGTTAATTACGACCAACATGTTGTGTCTGCTGAAACGGAATCGGCCCCTGCTATAGTGCCTAAGTTAGTTGCTACTCCGTTTTCGGCTTTCCACCAAAACCTTTCTGTGTGGGAGTGGAATTTAAAATTACTTGGTGTCCCAAAAACTCTTACCGTACATGATTTTTTTGGACGGATCGAGGAACCCCAACGAACTCACCATGTGTCAGAATTGCAGTTATTTGAGTCTGCAGTGGACTTGCTCGAGGCTAAAGCGTTACTTTGGTATCGTGGTAACCGGCATAGGTTTTCTGACTAAAAGTCGTTGTCTAATTTACTGATTCAACATTTTGAACCCCCGGATTTTGCTTATAAGTCTGCTACTATTGAGAAAAATACTTCACATGACCGAATTGTTAAGATTTCTCCTTCTTCCTAGTTCTGCTTCTACTCGTCAGGTTATTTGCTTTAATTGCGACAAGCCTGGTCATGTTTCGACATGTTGGACTTCGTCCTCATGTACTCCATTGCCATGGTTGCGGACATAAGGGAGTTTCTCGCCGCAACTGTCCGAACTGTCATCCTACTACTAATAGGTCTTCAAATAATACTTCAACTTCTGTTCTCAGTTCTAGGAGCCAAACTTCTTCTGCTTCTAATTCTACGTTCTTTTCTGTACCTCATCCAGGTCATCCTGCTACTACTATCAAAGTCTACTTTTCTTCAGCAAATATAGTTTTGACTAAAATTTCTTCCGTCTCTAGTTCTACATCTTATTCTACTCCTCCTTCTGCTCACCCTACTTATTCACTCTCATCCCAGACTGTACCTTCAACACCATTGCAACCCATACTTCGAATTAGTGACTTGCAGCTAGCTTCTCAAGAGGTTGTTCCCGTTTTCTTAAATGACTCTACCCAAGAAATTTCTGTCGTGTCTGCAAGCACAAATGTCGCTGAAGTGACGATAGCTTCTAATTTAGTCAGCGAAGTTCCTGTTGAAGTCATGGATCTGTATCGTTAATGCCTGTGGCAGTTTTTTGTCAAAATTTTATCTGTTCCTTCTCTCTTACATGATTCTAGTCAAGAAATTGCTGTCGTACCTACAATAACAGCTGTAGCTAAATTGACGATAACTTTTAATTTAGTCAGCGAAGGTCCTGTTGAAGTTCATGAACCTGTAGCTTTAATGTCTGTTGCTGTTGCTGTCAAAAATTTACATATTCCTGCTTTCTTAAATTGTTCTACTCAAGAAATTTCTGTCGTGTCTGCAATAACAGCAGCAGCTGAAGTGACAATAACTTCTAATACGGATACAGAAGGTCATGTTAAAGTTAGGGAACCCGTAGCAATAATGCATGTTGCTGCTGTCGTCAAAGTTTTACCTGATCCTGTTTCTTTATCTACTATGGTCAAGGAATCAGTTCCTATTGTGGTAGAAGTTTTGTCCGTTCCTAGACCGTTGTCTAACATTGACGAAATCTTACTTGATTCTACTCCTTTATCGAACGTTGATGAAACGTTTCCTACTCTTACTCATGTTTCTCATACCGACAAAATGCTACTTGTTTCTGTTCTTTTAGCTAAGACTGGTGAAATCCTAGCTGATGTCCTGTTGTCTAATGTTGACGAAGGTCAACCTAATTCTGCTTCCTTATCTACTGTGGACGGAGTTCTTTTTGATGCTGTTTGTTCTTGTAAAGTTGATAAACTCTATCTAATCCTGTTCCTTTATGTAATATGGGTGAAGTGCTATCGGATTCTGCTCCTTTTCCTACGGTGGATACTTCTACAGCCAATGCTGTTTTATTTCCTAACTGTGATACTGCTAGTCCTTTATCTAACATCGATAAAATTTTATCTGTTTCTGTCCCTTTATCTAACGTAGCTGAAGTGAGCTTTGCTTGTGTTTCGTTTCGTAAGGTTGATTCTCGTACAGACAATACTTTTTCTTTTTCTACCGTGGATATTCTGAAAACCCACGATGCTTCCTTTTGAACCGTTGACTTTTTACAAGCATGTACGTTTCGGCGGCACTAAATTAATTTATCTGTAATTATTCTAGCTTCCTCCGGTGGGCCTAACGATTACTTCGAACCATCGCTCCTGTTGGCACGAGCAAACACGCACATGGCGTGATTCCGCACACAGCTGGTCCACTCCATCCTTAGAGACGGAATCCAGCCTAAAACATGGATGTGGGCGAGTCTTTAGTCCGATTTCTTTTTTTGTTTCTTTGTTGGCACTGATCCTGGGCAATGGTCACACCCACATGTTTATCAGGTTCGACTCAAAGCCCACACTTGATAGTTGTGAACATGAGCATCGTTAGGTGAGATGGTACTTATCATTGATATTGTATGTACTGTGACCATCATACATCCGTAATGGTATACTTACGGTGGTACTGTCTACAAGGGGAAGGTTTTCATTTTCTTTTGTGCTTACAAATTTTTGATATTAATTTTTAATTTAACACCCAAACTACTTAATGTCTACAAGGGGAGGGTTTCTCTGTTTTTTTTGTTGTATTTTTTGGGTTGTAAAATTTTGTTAATTTAAGCAGTGTAGTGCTAATGATTTTTATATGCTTAATTATTGTATTTAAGATAATTATTTAGAGCTGTTGTTTTTAGGGTCTTAATTTCTTGTTGGTTTTTTTTGTAATTAATGGGGGAACCTAAAAACGGCAGCTCGCCATTTTAAGTATTGATTCTTTTATGTTACGTTCATTTTTGGCACTACTGTTCTGGTGTAATAGATTTTTTTTGGTAATTAGAGGTTGTATGATTATTTTTATTTTATTTTAGGCCTTTCTTTATTTTTTGTATGTATAATACCCCGCCCACTCACCGAATGAGCTCGGTCAATTTCTTTTTTTCTTCTTTGGCTTTTAGGCTACGTAAATGTACGTAGCAACTTGTTGTGGCAGTTATTTTATGTTTGTCCACCTGTTCTTCTAGAAGATTAAAAAATTTACTATATTCTTATTAAAACCTCTGATTCTGGCCAGGGAAGTAGCTTCTGGCTGTCTAAATGATAAACCCAATGTAGTACCTCCGGGTGGAGCATTGGGGACGTGGCCGCAAGTATAGCGGCCCTAATTCAAATTATAATGTCTAAATGCTAACTTAGGATTTTTTCTCATAAAATCTATAACCATTTTATTCTGCTAAACCCTTTTCACATTAGAGCACAATTTGCCTTGGCGTCATCAAACGCAGTCTTTCTTATATCTTTCATGGTGCAGCCAAATAGCCTTTGTTCAAACTTAAGAATATTGACTACTAGTTCTTTTTCCATCTCTTCAGTGAAAACAGGACGTTTGCCGAGAGGTTTAACAAGGGCCTTCTTCATATATTTCAAGTAACGCTTTAGGGTAGTTTGTAATATAGAATACCTACCAGTTGCTTCATTGACTCCAACTGTGTCTTCGAACTGCATTTATAGCCAATCTCAAATCGTCATTAGTCCACAAACCATACTTTCTATTACCAAGCATTATTTTCTGAAAATAAATTTTTTAAGTAAATGGACAATCAATTCATATTTATTATTGATAAATAAATATTTTCTAACAAACATAAAAATATATATTATCAATTTTTAGTATTGATATAATTTTTTACTAGTTTTCCAAAATGAAATCAAAATAAATATAAAGGTTCCTAAATTGGTCCAGTTCAACAAAGACAACTATGATTGGTCCAATTTAAGGACTTATACAATTTTATACACCATTCACATTATCAAGTATTTCATAAGCGGTTTTTAACCTAATTTTACAAAAAACTATTATTAGAAAACTCAGCAATACGAAAGCGTTGTTAAAATATTGCTTACCACTTCTATATATAGCATCTACGCTTGACGTCATTAATCTCAAGGTCTTGGCTTGGAGGATAAACAAAAAATTAACCTCAATATATTTCCCTTGTTGACTGCAGCGATTTGATTATTTTTCACTCGTTTTGTAGTTTTTGCATGGTGGGAGTTTGCGGGAGTAATGCATTAAGAGACAAATTAAATTTTTATAGAATACCATCCGAATTCGATAATCGGAAACGTTTAAATACTGTTGCACTAGAACTGCGAAATGTTTGAATTATAAGCGTAAAAAAGAAAAGATCTTAATGAGTCCAAAATAAAATATGGAAGAATATGTACCATACATTTTATTTCTAGTGGAACCTAGCACATATAATTACTAAATATTTTAAATAATTTTGGTCTAGGTAAGCCTGCAAAAGTATGCGATAGAACCAATCCTGACAGGTTTCCTATATTACTTATGGGATACAATTCTACAAAATATTCATTTAGTTTATGCGAATGCATAGCCTATAGAAAATTTCAATTATTATTGGTCTAGAAATTTTTGTGAATCAACTTTGCCTAAAAGTAACATGTTTTCATCATACTTATTTACTGCAACCTTCTTAACCCAACCATAAGCTGCCTGTTTGTAGGCGTCCAATCCTTTAAATGCTTTGAAATCTTCATGCGTGTACCTATGCATTTTCTAATACACAAAATAATTGACAATGTCGGGATACAATATATGTGGAAAAATCTTCTATTTTGATACTGCATATTTCCAAATTCACCATATACGGATCCACGCCGGAGTATATCGACTTTCTTTCTATACCGAGATGTAATCTCAACATCTAACTTGTAATAATAATCACTAAACATACTAATTATAAAATATAAATACAATAGAAATGCTTCAAACACACAGATTGTTACAAATGAGCTAACAGTTGAGGTTATGTCTCCGGTTTGCTTATCCTCCAAGCAGCTAACCACACCCGTTTCAGTCACGTGCCGCAGATGCTTTATATGAGCAGTCACTTAAATAAAGAGGTCAAAATATTATTTTAGAAAACGAAGAAATCAAAAATGCTCCTCCATTTAAGTATCAAGTACAACTGAATAGGAATAAAGTAAGGCTATGCAGTAGATGTATGATGCATAGTTATAGCTATTTCAAAATCTCAGCAACCCTGGCATGCGCAATGGAAAAAGTGAGAAACTTTTAGAAAAGGATATAACATGGTGTTTTCAGTTCAACCTAAAAACATCAGAAGTCGCTAAAATAACCCTTAACGTAATGTCAAATTATTAATGTGTAAATAAATACCTACCTTACTACTAATCTATGATAAAAAGTTAGGCGTATTTACTTTTGAGTTTTATATTACTTCTTGGAACTAAGTGAATTAAGTAAATCATATAATGCAAGATATGGAAATCGCAAATGTCAAAATAAAGTGTCTAGGATATGCAGTATCGGCTCGGCGTTAAGTTAAGAACATAGATTAGATAAGGCTAATATAGATAAGACACTTTCATAATAGAAGCACGTGTCCTTTAGTTACATTAATAAACATAGATTTAAAAATGATGGTTAAAAATTCGTAAATAAGCACTGCAATGCTGCTATAGTGATTATTTAATTTAATCTTATCGTCATATGGTAACATCGATTTTGAAATTATATTGCAGTAACGTCAACGCTGTTGGAGCCATGACTATTATTCCACAATACTATATTTTCATTTTGGTCTTTAGTTTTGTCAGTAATATTTGGGATTTCTGCGCAGGTCGCTGAGATTTTTAAAGACCTATACCACCCTATTTCACACAAGAATAGCAAGTTTCGCTATTTCATCTGTATTTTGGGCCACTGGTCCAGATTAGGAAGTGATCGGGCAACTTTCCCTTAAATTATTTTCAGGTAAGATTACTAATTACAAAACATCTCGAATAGATAAGCTCGAAGTAGGTCGGGTAATAAAATTATATCACGAAGCATCAGGCATGGGCATTTTAAAAAGATGAGTGAGAAGATATATGGCGATAAGAGTTGTGATTATAAATCATCTCAGATGGGTAGTCTAAGAATACGTTTGAAATCACATATTAGTAGTATATCATTTTTATGTAGTTTGTCGTTGGTTACAAAGCCTCTCGAATAGGCAGCCTAAAATCGCATATGAAAATGCACTGTTAGATTTGTGATTACCTACAAGCATCTCAAAGGGTAATCTAAACATCATATGAAATCATATACTGGTGCTGAACTATTTACATGTATGATTTGTGATGACAAAGGACTTATAAAAGGTAGTTTAAAAACATATGAGATCACATACAGTTGACAAATCACTATCATGTGTGCTTTGTGATTACAAAACTTCTGAAATAAGCAGTCTATAAATACATATTAGAACACATACTGGTGATAAACCATTTCTATGTACGGTTTGTAATCACAAATCATCTCAAATTAGCAATTTGAAAACGCATATGAGAACACATACTGATGATAAACCATTTTCATGTTTGATTTGTCACTACAAATGCATATGAAATCACATGCTGGCGATAAACCATATTTATGTATGATTTGTAATTTCAAAGCATTTTAAAAATGCAATTTAAAATACATATGAAAACACATACCGGTGATAAACCATTTTTGTGTATCTACGGTTTGTGATCACAAAACATCCGAAATGGGCAAATCTGCTCAGGTTCATATGAGAACACATACTGGTGATAAACCATTCTCATGTATGTTTTGTTATCACAAATCATCTCGAATCAACAATTTGAAAGAACATGAGAATATATACTGGAGATAAATCATTTTCTTGTTCAATTTGTGATTACAAAACATTTTGAAAAGGTAGTCTAAAAATACATATGAGAACTCATACTGGTGATAAACCATTTTCATGTGCGGTTTGTGATTACAAAGCATCTCAAATGTGTAATCTAAAAATTTATATGAGTTCACACACTGGTTATAAACCATACTCATGTATGATTTGTAATTACAAAGCATCTCAAATGAGCAATTTAAAAATACACATGAGAACACATATTGGCGATAAACCGTTTCGATGTGGGGCGTGTGATAAGAAACTACCTCGAATGATTAGTGCTAAAAAACATATTAGTACACATGCTGGTGATAAGCCATTTTCATATACGGTTCGTGATTACAAAGGATCTCGAATGGATAATCTAAAGATACATATGAATTCACATACTGACGATAAATCATAATGGTGTATGATTTGTAAGTACAAAGCTTCTCTAAGAGGTAGTTTAAACAGATATATGATTTCAGAGCATCTCAAATGAGCTGTCTAAAAATACATTTGATATAGAGTATCATATTTGAAAGGAATATATGATAAAACGCTGTTGATAACTCATTTTCATGCACAATTTCTGATTACAAAACTTTCGAAATAGTAATTGTACGCGTTTTATACCGAAGTATTTATAGAAAGGAATTGATAACAAAACGTACATTTTTTGTAAATTTGGTTTGTAATAGAACCCGAGAAAAAAGGCTCCACTTGTAACGTCTTTAACGGTTGGGATTTAATTTATATGCTTATATAGTTTTTCTGTATCCATTAAAACTAGTGATTTTACTACACATAACCATAAAGCATTGTAGTGGTCGCGGATTCTAGTACTTGCATGCTATCGGTGGAACCCCAATTCGTATCAGTCCCGTTTCTACTTACCTGGATGGTCGAGCGGTTACCTATTTTGTTTGTGAGGTTGGTTGACGAGTGGTCATAATTTAGGAGTCGAGCCTGTCCGTACCTCAGGAGTGGAAAGAGAAATGTGCTAGCTGACGTACTTCTTTAATTAAGACCATTACAGGATTAATGGATATATTGAATACTATTACAATTTCTTTAACACATAAATCCTTCCCTGTTGTAGTAATAGTGAGTAGTAAGGTCCGTTGCCATTGGAGGCACTCGTATATAGAAGAGTAGGGAGCGCGAGTCCAATACAGGCGGCTGGCTGTTCTTAGTAGTTAATCATGAAGTGTAGACGTAAGCTAATCACATGTACTAAATTATAAGTTATGACAATAAACAATACAAAATATAACATGGCGCTGCGACAAAACCGACAACAGCAAGCATAATTACAGTAATTAACACGCGTACAACAATTTACTAAGAAAAATGGCGAGTAACATACTACCCAGGTTAGAATTGAACAATGGTCAAGCTGCAGAACAATGGGCACAATGGAAAAATAGCTTTAACATATATTTAATAGCGACGGAAGCCAATAAAAAAGAAGAAAAAATTCAAATCGCTCAGTTGCTACATTTTGCAGGTCTTGAAATCCAGAAAATTTACGCGACGCTTGAATTCGAAGAGGATGAAAAGAACAAATTAGAGCCAGTAATTGAAAAATTCGATAACCACTTCTCGCCTAGAAAGAATCTAACATTTTTGCGATACAAGTTTTTTACATCCAAGCAATCAAGTGAAATGACAATGGAACAATTCATCATTGATCTTAGACGACAAGCGGCAAGTTGTAAATTTGACACATTAAATGATGATCTTATAAAACTTATTCTAATTTGTGGAACAAATAGTCAAGAAATAAGGCACCGATTACTGCAAGAAGATGAAGTTATGACAATAAACAATACTAAATATAACACTCCCTAACGTTTTGGTATGAATTATAACTACAGTTAACCGGCGGGCCCAGCTCCCATATACACATGTTTATGGTTAGTACAATTTTACATCACTCACCCGAAATTACAATAACTTACTATCACTACTTTCATTACTTTCAATTGACTTACTTTTAGTACATAATTTTTATCTGAAGAGACTTCACCAGTTGAAGTCTGGATTGGAACTGCCTCTGATGTGTTTTCTTACTTGCCTCGCAGTGGTTCTGCCCCTATTTTAAATTGTAAACTAAGCTTATTTCGAGTTAGTGACCAGCAGCTACCTCATGTGTTCTGCTTGGACTTTGTCTGTATTGCTATTCTGATGTACTTGACTATTACGAAATTATAAACTATTTTGCTGGCCCTATGTTGTAACCAACCGTTTCCTCTCTTGGAAACTAGCGCACAGGTTGAATACCTGAATGAACTTATAATACGTTTAACATTACATACTGTCTTTATAACTGAGTTTCCTGTCTTCCTATCTTAACAATTCTAATTTTGTCGGTGGGTGTATGGGGGGTACAACAGCATTTTTAAACACGTTCGTTATCAAACTGAAGTTTAACAAGTGAATAAAGTGCAAACGAAAGAGAACTGATAGCAATGTTTTATAGTAAGTATGCTAGATCAAATCGATAAAGGACAAAAAATTGTGAATAGATGAGTGAAATTTGAAACTCCATATTTTGTACAAATGGACTGCACACGTCTTATTATTGCTTAGGAAAAGAATCATCAGATTAGTATATAAATTTCAAATTTTAAGATAAGAATTAATTCAGATAAGTTAAAAGTTACCCTAGAATTGTAGTTTTAGACTTTTACATACCATAGTGTATAATTTATCAAAACTTTAAATAGCGTGTACCGTATACAGGAAATTCTTTAAAACGTTTGTCAGTACGTCAAAAATGAAAAGACTAAGGGCCATTCTAAAAATGTCTAAGATAGGGTGTGGTTAAACTTGTGTAACAAGTTATCAAGACATAGTCGCTGAGAGAAGAATTGATTATTTAAATATAAGGAGAAAGTGTTCAATACATTATCCTCGATTAAAATAACTCAATTTTGGTTCCTTGAAAAAAGTACACTTTGAATACGTATATAGTTCAAGAAATCTAAAATTCGATACGTCATAAAGTGGAGTGAGGTAAGTGCATCTCAGTTTTTAGTAAGTTTGACTTTCAACCCGCTTATCTTTAATTTGTTTTATAATAGTTTAACATTTATTGAAATCAACGAATACTTGAGTTAATACACTTTAATTAAAATTGACATAAACGTCAATTTCATTGATATATTGTTGTGTCTAACTTTTACTATAAGGTTTATTAGATTAACGTTCTAGTTTTTAGACACAAAATTTTATTTGACGCATCCCTGTCAATCTTCACGTTGACTTTTTCTACAATATTGGCGGTGAATGGGGTAAGATTGTAACTGATATTACTTGTAAACATTATAATTACTTTATATATTAATAAACTACGTATTCGTGTTATTCTACTAATTACTACCTACAAAAACAACATATGAATTTTAAGTTTTTAAGAAAACTGTAAAAATTGAACAACTGTACACTTTCCCCGAAAATGGGGCATGTGCACAACCGATCATTAAAACCGATTCGAAACCTTATATCAAATGCTCCGGAACAAGAGTATAATTATTGACGTGTTTGCTATAAAATGCTTTTTACCGCATTCAAATATGTTGCTTCGTTTTGGAGTAAAGCAAATAAATAAAAAAAAGATCTAAAATATAGGGTTACTAGAAATTCGAGGTATTCCTGTTAAGGTGTTATAGAGGAGGTATTTAGCAATTAATTTAACCATGTAATGCCTTATGCAAAACTGAACAGTTTGTGGGATATTTACAAATTTATAATTTTTTGGAAAAAACAGGGAACACAACTTAAAAATTTATAAGAAAATCCTAATAATAATAAACAAACTTTTAGACTCACTAAACGCTCAGGACATCGTACTAAACCTTTATCTACACTTAAATTGAAATCACATCTGCATACAATAAAATGGGAGGCACAAACATTTCAAACCTTAATGAGTTTCATTCGTTTCTCTTATTCAAATTGGTGTCTTTTCAAAAATCATTGACATATTTAGCGTGCAGATTACTGTAAAACTTGCACAATTCCTTAGCTTTCGATAGAGCTATTCACATCTGGAATTGGTTAATAAGTTACAGAGAAATCGAAATTACAAAGGGATCGTGAACAAATCCTCTACAGGTAAACTTGAACTTAAATAACTTCAAGACGGCTTTGAAATTAAACATAAAGTTTGTTGATGTCAAATTGGGATTTAGTTAGTTCGTATCGTTAAAACGCTTTCTACCTTGTGCTCTTTTGTGCTTGTAATCGGGAGATTTTGATCTGCCTTATTTATCGGACTGTTGTTTCTACTTTTGTGACTTGGCTAGTGAGTGAACTGGACTCTCTGATCAATTGCTTTCCGGAGGGCTTGGCGTATAAACGGACTTGTTATTTTACTTACACAGTAGGCAACTACGATTAATGTTTTGGCCGCAGAACCCAACCAACATCGCAGTCATCCCCAACAATCTCTTTCCAACCATGAGTATGCTGACATAATGTCTTGTCACGGATACTGTAATGGTAACGCTGCAGATGCTCGTCGTGAATATCTGCGTCGGTTTCCGCCGACCTGATGTGCGCGTGTTCGATAGAGTGTATCATTATACTAGTACAAACCATTGAAGAAGGAGATCTTGCCAGAAGGCTAGATTTCTGCACGTTTTTGTTGAACGCGAGTTACATATCCCCCCCAAATCAATATATTGTGATGTATTTTTTTTTTAATTTAGTAGGATAAAGGAGCCGGTGAATAGGTAGTCGGTTTAAAAATCAAAATTTCTGTGGAATAAACATGGACATTAGGATTAAGAGTTTTAATTGTAAATAGAGTAGGTAATTTACATATTCTGTCAATTAAAATAAAAAAGAATAGGGAAGATGAGTATGTAATTAAGGAAACGAGGATATTAGATAAATAGATTTTGAATGGTGAAGAAAATAAAAAAACAAGTCCTGTCAATTAATTTTATAAAAGAGAAGTTTAAGTAGTGAATAATTGTATTGGAATTTAATAGGAATATAATTGTAGAAGAGTATTTGTTACCCATAATTAGGGATAATAAGATTTATAAACTAGGACCATTTATAAGAGAATTGTCAAGCAAGATTGTGAAGTGTGAAACCAATTTATAATACCACCGAGTTGTATTACCAGTGTGCCGTTTTCTGTATTTGAGAAGAAATAGAGGATATACATAAAGAAAGCTATTGTTATTCATAAAATAAGTTTGGATTTTAAAGAATATAGGTTTGCTCAAGAAAGGAACCAAATAAATCCAAAAGAAACACTAGACGAAAATACCAAGGCGTGAAGAAACACCACTATCAAACCCATAATACAACAACGATCGAGGACTAAAGGAGATTCAAGAACAAATCACCAGACTGTCATCAAGGAAAGTAAATTGTTATTTTATTAGAGCGCTTGTAAATATTAAAGTAGTATTAGATTTATCAATTTTGACACTTATATTATATTTTACGATCGAGTATCTATTTACAGGTTTCTCAACAAAATTGAGTAAAGTAATAGTTGAAATATCAGGGAACTTAATCTTCAAAATTAGTGGTTCGCCGAGTATTTCAACACAAGGCTTTACATCCCTATATTGGAAATTAATGCCTTTTGAATATTTCAGAGAGAACTGCTGACATCGGGTGTTATGACAGTATCTGAAATTTAAGACCTAAAGAAATAGGAACAAACGGATAGAAATTTTAATTAAAACTCAGAGGATACAGGACCAAAAGTAGTGACTACGTTAGTAAGATAGCATTAGCTGCTATATCACTAGTGATATTTAAAGTCAAAATTATAATAAATAACCTAAATTTGACAAGTGTCATTTTGACATTTGAATTTATAGATAGAAATTTTATCCTGATCGCTTTTAGTTAGAACATTTTGCCATGATAAATTTGCATAATAAACATAAAATTGTGAACCCAACCGGAGATAAGAGTAGATAGAAAAAAAGGGAAAATAGCTAGCCGAGGTAGATTAAGGGTTTTGAATGGAATAGAGATCGACATTATAATATTTTGGTTGATACAAGGTGTTCGGGTAGAGATACACCACAAAATAAAAGTATCAGCAAAATATATGTATAATTAATTACAAAGAATTATTAAAACTTAAGTTAGATGCAACAATGTAAAATTGAAAGACAAATAAAAGGTTAATTAAAGTTCAACAAGCCAGACATGAGAACGGATGTGAAGACATTCTATTCCAGACGCAACGTGATACTGCAGGTACAGGTCACAGTAGGTTATAAGACAGCAATTTCTTACGCTTTGAACCCAAATTCTTACAGTTAAAAACGTCGATAATCTACAGTTAAAAAGTCGATAAATACATTGCGCAAGCGCGATGAAAAAGTGACGTCACGGGCCGGTGGTAGCTCCAGCTTTACACAGGCTTTAGCGCGGCCATCTGCCAATGACGTCATCAATGCACAAATTTAAGACGCAATTATCGGAAAAATATAAATTTAAGACAATCGTTGTACGGCAAACAAATTAAACAAGGAATACTTACATCAGAAATCCGAACGTCCTGCGGGGTTGAGCTAAAGTTGGCCTCTATTAAAGTCCATCAGGGCTACGGAGGGCCCTTTTTAGGTAGTTAAAGATGGTACGCTCAACGCTCTTCCAAAGCGTTCGGACCAGCTCCGGCAGTCATGGGCTCGTTCATCCAGGGTCGTTCAGTTACGGTTCGCCAACGGCTGCAAATTACCACCTACCTATGTAGGGAATGGACAGGAAACATGGTAAAGGCGACAAACAAAGACAATTAGGCAAGGGAATCTACATAGATAAAGCTAACGATACGTTACCGAAAACGTCCACTCCACTCGAAGGTTCTGGCAAAAGCAACGTTAAAGCGTCTAACGGAAACTTCTCTCACTTTTGTCTTTTCCGCGTCGGCGCGAAGTTATTCGTCCAATCCACTATTGACGTGATGGAAATACGCGCACCGCGTCTTTTAAATTTGTGGCGCAAAACTTCCGCACATCAAAATTAAACTAAAAACAATGTTTAAGTGTCAAATGGCACGTAACAAATTATTAGAATTAAGATTACTAAGAAGTAATACATTGTATTAAATATGGAAATAAGCAGACATGAGTTCTGCAGTTCCCACAAGTAATGTGAAGGGCAGGGATAGCATAATACCCTCGAGAGTCCAAGATGGCCAGTCAGTCTAGAGCTTCACAACTTTAACATTGTTGGTAGTTCAGCTACTCACGGTTATCCACAACTACTCACAGCTACTCACCGTAATTTAGTAAAAATCAACTTAGAATTATTTCGATTTTTGTTTAAATCGCTCCCAATTTGCTTTTTTATTACAGAACCGCGGAAATATAGTTAGCTGCGCGTTTGCGCTTGTTTTGGTTTCAACGTCCCATGTTATGAATTTATGGTCAGAGAGCGTTTCCTCGTCCGACCTTAATTTCCAATTACAAATCGTTTCTAACATTTCGTGCGAGACTGCAGTAATATCTATAAAACTGCTGCCTCTATGCCCCTCAAACGTAGGTGAATCATTAGTGTTTATCACACTAAGGTCCCATTCCGTAAAAAAATCAGCAACCTGCGAGCCTCTATCGTCTTCGATAGGGCTGTCCCATGGTGGCGACTTGGCATTAAAATCTCCCCCGATGATTAGATTTTTATTCCTGCCGATTTTACGAATAATATTATCTACTTGATTTATCAAGTCCTCGGTTTGGGGATTTTCCTGATGGGAATCGACCGGCGGTAGGTACGCGCTTATTACGTAGAACGCATTTCCCCCTGATTTGATTTCGGCCGTCATTAAAAATTCGTTCGATAAATTATTTAATATAATTCCGGCGCACGTCCCATTATTTATTATTATCCCGCTACGCGGTCGTTCACTATTCGCGTTTAAGACGGTAACCCCCTCCCAAAACCTGTTATTTTGTGGTCATACATGTGCGGTTCCTGTATAAGCCCGATGTCGATATTATTTTCGATGAATAGCTTTACGAAGTTATTTGTTGCCCCTTTACCTTTCCCGAAAATCGATGTTTCGTGTGATTGCGTGCTTCAGACGTTGCATCGTGGGGCATCTACTGGACTTGGCGTCGTGGCGCGTATCGACCTTCGCGCCACCGCCAGATTTGTCGTTTGCCCTAGCGCAAACCAGCAATTCTTAAATTCATGCCCGACCTCGGCACAGTTGCCGCACCACTGTACCCTGCATTCCATCGATCGATGGCCGTACTCGTAGCACCTGTAATACTGGGTCATCGAGAAGTGGTCCCGGGCCCATACTCTTCGCCACCTGAGGTTAATAGCATCAGTTAATATACGCTTTTGAAGTGTGGGGGTCACTTCGAAGACTACGTTGGCGAAGGGATCCCTAGGGCCCTTTCCGCCAAACCTGAACTTCTCTCTCAGGTGGTCTTCTAGCTTCAAATCGCCGAAGCGGGGATTCTGGCTCGCAATCAACCGCACGAGCTCTTCAGCCTTCATCCCCGCTTCGACCCTTGGAAGAACGACCCGTGGACGTTTCTTCTCGATGGTCTTCGCCACGAGTTCCTTGCAGTTCTCGCCGACCTTCAACTGCAACTTCTTGGCGTCGTCGCGACCTGCGCAGTCCACAACGACACCGCACCGGCGCGTCCTACGAGCTCCGACAACAAACCCATTTCGAGTGGGATCGACCTTCTGCTTCAGGGTCGTCATCACGTCGTACTTATGGCCTGGCCTGGCGTCGACCCTGACAGCAAACGTAGGGGCAGATCCTGAAGCTGCAGCGGCGTAGGAGACCTTGCGCTGCACCGACGCACCCTGACTCTGGCCTCCTGAAACGACAGAATTCACCGCCGGACTTCCCCCAACAACGCTCGCTCTCCCTGAACCATCTAAACAAAGACGCAGCGCCCTAACCATACCTATCAGTTGGTTCGTCACGTCGCGGATATCATCCACGGCGTGCCGAACCATCTTTCTATCCTCCACGACAATAGTGGCGGAGGTCGTCGGCACCTTTCCATAGACGGCAGCGTGCGCCTTCCTCACCCTAAAATTCAAGAGTTCCAGCTCATCAAGGTCGCTAGCATCAACGCCACCAATGCTGCTAGTCGACATCGCGCACTGTGCTCTCGAAGTAGAGGGCAATTCTGGCGACGCAACCACCACGGGAGGCCCCGACTCCCCCGACACGACCGCCGCAGACACAGGCTCCTTCTCTACGTCCTGTACCTCCTCCTGAATCTCTAACATGACGTCCTTAAGTATAACCTTAAACTGTTTCCCCCCAACAGCGCCCTCAGCCTCCGACCTAGCAGACTCCGATCGATCGCGCCTCTTCCTCCTAGGCAGCGGCTCCTCATTGCGGTAAACCACCATGCTGGCAAAACTAACTACAAAGAATGACACCTAAAACGCAGCTCAAAAAACGACCTGACCGTTACGACGCTAAAAGAACGACGTTAGAAGAACGCAAAACGTTGGTCCAATAAAAATATTTTGGTTAAGAGTAAACCGTAAACAACCCTGTATTTATTTAAACTTCGAACCGTCCAATTAAATTTCAAATTTAACAAAAATGCAATAAACACTAAGCGTCAAAATAACAACTAGAACCAAATAAAATCGCTAACCCAATAAAAATACCTTGATTAATAAATATACCCTAACAAACACTATTTATTTAGTTTAAATTTTTAAACCGCCAAATCAAATTTAAATAAGCTAATTACTTCAAAATATCTAATTTATAAATAACAACACTTTAATTTTAAATGTGTATTTAACAAATAAAGTCAAGCGCTATCGGAATGCGGTTACCGGAAACGCACTTTCACTTAATCACTTGGTAACTAGCACAACCTGTAACTGTTACACGGCTTAATTACACCAAAAATCGATTTTAAAGGAACTTTTAAGTACGCGTGTACTTAAATTACGGAAAATTTATATTAAAATTGTTGTAAAATTTACAGTTTTTAAGTTATTTATTTGATTTAAAAGGGCCTAGATTTTTGTTTTTAGCTTATTATTTGATTATATGCGCACTATAAAAATTCACACACTTTTGGTTGTTTTACCCGGCTTTTACTCAATTTACACGGTTTTTGTTTTAAATTTATTATAAACGCCTTTTTAAGTTATTTCAAAATTATTTTTAAGTATTTGTTTATTAGATTATTGGTTTATTATCCCGAAATTAGTTAGTTTATTTTAAAACGCGGATTTTAGTTTAAATTACAAAGAAAAACGGGATTTTTAAATATTTATTCGGTTTAAATTTTGTTTTTAAAATTTTATTTTACTGCCCTGTATTTAAAATTTAATGCCACACAATTATAAAAATAAAACACCATAAAAATCAAAGCTTCAAATAAAATAATTAAAAAAGATAAATAGCAAAAACCCTAGATAAAAACTTACTTCTTAATTGCTGAAGCGGGAGCTCTGCAAAAACACGTCCGCTCGCTTCAAGCGGCAACTAGAAAGTTTATAAGTGCCACAGCAAATATCAGGCGAAATTTAACAATAAAAGTCGTTAAAACCGAAACAAGGAAAAGAATGCAGCTCGGTGTTCGAAATAGAGGGAGCCACATTGAACATGAAGTGTAATTATTAAATGCCAACTTCTTTTTTTAATTTTAGTCTCAAATTAATTATTCAATCAAATGTTTTATCTTTTGACGATTTGTTCACGATCCCTTTGTAATCTCGATTTCTCTGTAACTTATTAACCGATTCCAGATGTGAATAGCTCAATCAAAAGTTAAGGAATTGTGCAAATTTTTACAGTAATCTGCACACCAAATGTATCAATGATTTTTTTTTGAAAGGACGCCAATTTGAGCGAAAGAAACGAATGAAACTAATCAAGGTTTGAAATGATTGTGCCTCCCATTTTAATGGATGTACAGGTGATTTCAATTAAGTGTTGGTAATGGTTTAGTACGATGTCCTGAGCACTTAATCAATCTAAAAGGTTTGTTTATTATTATTAGGATTTTCTTATGAATTTTTAAAGTTGCATTTCCTGTTTTTAAAAAAAAATTATAAATTTGTAAATATTCCAGAAACCGTCAACTTTTGCATAAGGCATTACATGGTTAAACTAATTGCTAAATACCTCCTCTATAACACCTTAACAGGAATACCTCAAATTTTCAGTAACCCTGTATATTGTTAGTAATGGTACAATGTTAAAAAAATGATATTTTTGAACAAATGTATTAATAATCAGAATCTAGACAACGTTCACTTTTATATCGTCGTTTCTTGGAACTTTTGTTGGTTGTTCCGCACACTCACTGGATACAAGTTACGCACTGGATTCGGTCTTTCTTCTTAATGTAATACCGGAAATCGAACTGGCAGATCGAATATATATTAGTGCTATCATCCTTTGAGGAAGTGGCTGTTTCGTCTAATACGATATTATCTTTTTTCTTGCACCTTTTTGCGGTAATCATTGTAATGTTTCCCTTCATTTATATTTATTTGTTTTATTTGTATCGGTGACAAACCACTACCTAAAACGGGTACCTACACTTCAATTAAACTAAGCTCTTGAGCCTTTCTACTCTTTCATTTACAAATTAATCGTGCAACAGAGTATTTTTAAAAGACAATAATTACCCCTTGTTAAACACTGTAGGGAATGCTTCTAACCCCTTTAAACCTTTCAGAATGTCACTCTTTAAAGCTCTACCCTGACTTCCAGTACTTGTTAGTGAGCCACTTACAAGTTTTTCCTAACTGTATTCAAAATTATTTAGACAAAATAGCAGTTTACAAGCAACTTCTTTACTATGATGTAAACAAAATACACAAAGTATCTATTTCTATTAATACCTAATCCCCTAACTAAATACTCTTAACCTAGTTATCTGGTATATTACAGACAGGTATGCCGTAAATCGCATTAAGGATCAATTCAACATTAAAACTACTTACATTACGGGCGACACTTTTCACCACCGACGATGCGTATAGGAACAGCTGCAAATTTCAGGGTCCGGGTCGGTGTTCTGGTTGACTTGATGACACCGTTGGTTGTAATATACCCGCGATATCTGTGTAGATTATTGTCCTCGCACGAAACACTTTCACTTTTCTATTCTAACAATGTATATAACGGCTATACCAACAACTACCTGCTAAAGGTCACACCGCAGGGTTGCTTCGTCGGGATAACGGTATTTATTTAAGTTTAACAAATATTTTCACTTTCAGCACATTGACTTTGAACCCGACGGGGTTATTTGATGCTTTACAATACGCGCTCCCCCAATCTGATTTGGTGAAACCAGTTTACCTGGACCGTTAATCTCACTCACAACTTATTTAATTAGTAACACTTTGGGTTGCTGAGTTACTATACAATTTGGGATGACAAATCGCTTTACAATCGAACTGTACCGATCTCGATGCGGTCAACGAAATTTAATAACCCTTTATATATTCTCTAGGATTTCCGGGAGATAAAAACTTATTTAACTCTAATATTCTAATGAGGAAACTATTAGCGAATAGTTTCTCACTACTATATCTGAGACTCAAAATGATAATCATCATCAAACTGAATACACGCTGGTATTTATAAACTTGTGGTTCTTTGTTATGCTTCTTAGAGCTTTAAAATGTTCATAAAGAACCCTAGGGCATTCTTACCCTGCCAATTTCCTTATGAAATCACCCTTACTGATGTGTTAAAGTCCAGTTTTCGTCCTAACGTCCTAATACTATTTCCTTATTTACAAACTGCGTTTAAATTTGACCTACTTAAACATGCTGGTAATAAATTAATAAAAATACTTATTACTATTACCTAACATAATCCAAGTCTCCCTCACATGGACTTGTTATCAAAGTACTTTAAAAATCGTGATTTACAAAACTTCCTGAATAGAATTTTGATTAGACATTTAATTAAGTGGTAAAGCTTCTATGAGGCGGCTTTGTGGCGTAGTGGTATGTGTGTGACTTCTACACCCAAGGTCCCGGGTTCGAATCCCGACACGGTCCGCTTGAAAATGTTAGGCGAGCCTTTTTCATAAAAATACACCTTCGTTCGGATGAGAGGTAAAAAACAGGTCCCGTGTGTGAGTGTTGTCACGCACGTTAAAGATCCCTACCTTGCTTGAAACAGCAAGGGTTTGACAAAATTTCAAATTTTTCAGGTAACAAAAAACTCGCTTCCTTGCCAATGTAGTACCTTCGGGTGGAGCATTGAAAAATCACATGTAAGGTAAAACCCCTATGTGTTGCTAAAATAGATGGCGGGCCACTCCAATCTGGCGATGCCTAATCATATTTATTGATGGCAACTATAAACCATAAGCATCCACATTGCAGTGCCGTGGCTTTGGTCGGGCAAAATGTCATTATAATATTTACTTTTAATTTAAATTAAAAGGAGATGTTACAGGAGATGTTTTTATTCGCATGATTGGGCGCATTCACTTTTACGGTGTCTAAAAGAAGTCCTTCAAAAGTTTTTATTTCATGCGGTATCAATGCAGGGCTAGTTAAGAGAGTAATTTTATCACTTCCGTATGATAATTAGATGCCATGAATGTTTCAATGTATTTTAGAACCAACCGTATCTAAAAGAATTTTATGGGAATATTCCCAACTTGTTATCAAAGTCGTTTGTATTCTTATGAACTTATGTGAAGTACCTTTATACAAAACAAAATTGCTAATTCCACTGCTTTCTAAACCTTAACTATTTTATAACCTCCAATACAAGGTGTATCCTGCCTAAAATTTTAATCTGTTAACCTTGCACTAATGAATATATTCTTAGTCTATTAGGTCTAACTAAAGTAACACGGCAGCGTTACATATCTTTAATGTAAAATCAAAGTTGGAAGTTTTTGGAGTCTCCACTTAGTGGAATTTCACTCTCGTTCAATAATATGCAAATGATTGCATTAGAAGTATGCTCGTCTATATCATCTATAAATTTTAAATAAAACCTACATCAAACACCTACAATAATTGTTAAACTTTTTAGATATTGCAACCTACAAGTACTTACTTGAATGAACTACTCCTACATCGCGTTTTACATTTATTTCATTACTAGGTGCCATTGAACTTTATATATTTTAAATACTAAAATGTAATTGCTAGTTGTAAATTGCCAACTAATATCTTCATCAAAGATAACCTAAAACATATAGGTTATTTGCGATTTTGTTATCGCCATAAATCATTTAAGAAATTTAGTTATTAGACACTGAAATTTACATCAACAGCAATTTGGTCTAAGCGAGCGCTATCAAAAATAAAAATAGCTTAATCGCTGTATGGTTACCCAAGGGAGTGGGTGCGTTACTAGATAATTTCAACAAATTTTACAAATTAATACGATTAGCTAAAGAAGTAAACAGCAACAAACATATAAACAAGGGCTACCAACACTTATAGACAAAATTGACAGTCTTTGTAACGTTTGCTATTTAGACGCAGAGAAATGCAACAGATACAGAACCTCGAGACATTAGATGGACAAACAGTCAGGAGCTTGCCTATCGTGACCACCCACATAGTTAATCGTCCTCAATAAATCTAAATTCATTATGTAAAGCGCTTTAAGTCACTGCACTCACGAAAATAAGGAATGTGTTGTATATTCGCAGCCGCGTTGTGGATTTCTAATAAAACTATATATATGACTGGATTTATAATTTATTCAATTTAACAAACAGGTTCACGATGTGACCAGGTTGACTTGTAGTTAGACAAAGCTGACACCTCTTACAATTCTGGTAGTGTCTCACTATGTGCTAATATGAGGTGCTTTCCTTTCACAGAAAAGAACAGCTCCGAACAGCCCAGGGCTTTAAAGCTAATGTTCCCTTCAATTAGAGCGCCAAGCCCTGAGCCTTAAAATTACGTTTTCCCCTTACCCCTTGAGCACCAGAATATTAGCTGAGACGCGAAGCCACTTTCTACTTATTTGAGGTTATGATGACAAATGACATTTCTAAATTAACATTTGATCCAGAAAAAATGGAACCATATGAATTAATTCTCACTCTTAGCCAGGAAGATTTTGCAAGGCCAATGCATGGTAAGTTTAGAAAAAAACTTGTGAAATTAATAGGTAATATAATATAGTACCCTTTTTAGATCAACGCTTTGCTCAGTCTTTGTTAACTTATTCAAATGCTGCAACAGCTGCAGATGATTCAGCACTTGTTTATACTGAAAATGAAGACGCCAATACTATTATAAATGAGTCTACTGTAGAAGATATGAACACTGTAGTTACGGAAGAATCTGATGATGACAATAGAAAAATTCCACATTTGTGGCATTACAATCAAGTGGTAGAACTGATTCGAATAATGGGCAATTATTTAGAGGACTTTAATCACGGGCTTAATTACCCTCCGAGGTCTTGTATTTACATTTAACGATACATTTCTTGGGCTAGTAGTATTAGCAGATACCACACCAGAAGTAGTGGGTGCTAAAATTGCTTCCACCTCTGTTGGTACATTGCCAGATACTAGTTCCTCACTTACTAAAGGTACTATTTCAGGTTCTACCACGACTAAAGGATCAGGTAAATTTATTTCAGGTAAGACTTTGTCTCTATTCCTTTCAATCGTAACAGCCTCTGAAACTTCATTACTACTCTTAGACTTATCACATATAATTTGGTCTAAATGACGCTTCCAAATCAAATTCTCATTAACTAGTTTACACAAATAAACTCGATCACCTAACACTTCGTCTATTTCGCACTGTACCCAACTTTTTCTATTGGGGTTACGATAATCCCTACACCACACTTTATCCCCTTCTTCAAATTTTTCGTTTCGTCCTTCTCTAACAGTTTGCTCATTCTTAATGCGATTCGTTCTAACAGACAAAGTTTTTAACAACTCAAAGCGTGTTATAACTTTATGCTTAAATAATAAACTAGAAGGTGTAGCCCCTGTAGTCGTGTGCACTGAATTTCTGTAATGAAACAAATACCTATTGATTAAGGTTTGCATGCTACTTCGACTATTGGTGCTATCCATTAATAACTTATATAAAGAATGTTTAACATTTTTGACACAATTTTCCGCTAATCCGTTCGTTGCGGGATGCCAAGGTGGTGACGTTAAAAATTTAACTCCATATTGATACAAAAATGTAATGAATTCCTCTGAAACAAACTGACTTGCGTTTTCAGTTAGGATCACTTTAGGCAGCCCAAAACGAGCAAAGCATTCTCGAAATTTTTCTTTTGTTTCCTTAGAATTTATGCTATTCATAATAAAAGCTTCAGGCCATTTTGAATAACTATCAATAATAATTAAAATCATTTTACCAGATACTGGACCAAGAAAATCCGCATGAATTCTTTCATAGAAATAATCTGCATCATTATTGGCAACAATTTTACATTTTTTAGGTTCAGGTCTAAATGGTAAGCAAACCTTACAACTATTTACCAATGTTTCTATGTCATTATCAAGACCAGGCCACCAAAAATATGATCTAGCCATTGTCTTCATTTTAACAATTCCGCCATGAGTGGAATGTAACTCTTCTAATAACTGATGCCTATAAAGGGAGGAATTATAACACGATACCCCACATTATCACTCCGTTTTCGATACTTAACTCACTTTTGTGATTAAAATAAGGTTTTAACAATGTGTCATCAGAGACTTTAGGAAACCCATACTGTATATAATTGTATATTTTACCTAGAACTGTGTCTCTTCGGGTCGCTGATCTAATTTTATAAAAATCAACCGGAATGGAATTTTCTACCAGATGAATATATTCAAAGTCAGTCTTTATACAACCATCATTAGTACTCGGTAAAGGCAACCTTGTCAGAGTGTCTGCCCTAGTAATATTTTTGCCTTTAGTATATTTTAAAATGTAATCGAAATTTGACAGAAAAATCGACCATCTTTGTAACCGCCCTGCCGCCATCTGCGGTAGACTTTTATTTTCCCCAAATAGGGCTAGCAACGGTTTATGGTCAGTGACTAATTCAAACTTTTTACCCATTAAGTATTGATAAAGTTTTTGCGTCGCCCAATATATGCTCAAGGCTTCTTTGTGAATCATTGAGTAATTTTTTCAGCTTTTGATAAAAGTCTAGAAATAAAACTAATAGGCCGCTCGGTTCCGTCCTCTAACACATGAGACAGAACTGCCCCTAGGCCAAAATAGCTAGCATCGCATACTAAACGTAAACGTTTAGAA
>JARFIW010000725.1:0-19098 GCA_036346225.1 Platerodrilus igneus | reverse complement strand
TTGCTTCTATATAAATGGTTTAACCATTTCTATAAAATTTCTGGTCAATGTTTTATACAAACGGAAATATTTTTAAGTTTAATATATGTTTAATCAAAAAAATATTTTCTCGTCGGTAATTCAAATCGTCGTAGTGTCGAATTTAATTCTGCCTCTTCGACATCTCTCCTCATTATCATTAGATCTTCAGTTCTGGACCTGGTTAGACGCGTAACCCCCATAGTTTCTTATTCTGACCTAATTTACACGTTTCCCTGAAATTTCCACAGTTTGTATCTTTAATCATCTGCGTGCAGTAGTCTGATCTAGGTCTACCTCTACCTCTTTTTTCCCATCGCTGTTTGTAATATATCCCACAGCATTCCCTCATACGTTAGTGTGTGGCCAATCATTCTATCTCTCATATTTTATACTGTTTTTTACATATTTCTTTTTTCCCCTACAATTTGTAGTACCTCTTTGTTCTAGTCCATGATATTTTCATCATACGTCAGAAGCACCAAACTTCAAAGACTTCTATCTTTTTCCTGTTCGCTTTTCCTACGGTTTAGGTTTCATAGCCGTACAGCAATACGCACATATGCTTTAAGCCATCTTTTCCTTATTTCTGTTTGTTGTCTTTGAACACAGTAGTTGCTTTTACTTGTTAAATCTAGCACGACCTTGTGCTAATCTTTGTTTTATATCTTTTGTGCTTTTGCCATTTTGCGTTATTTGGCTTTCTAAGTATCAGAAATCCTTAACCTATTGTAAGTTCTCGATACCTATTTGTATTCTTATTTTTTATTTATTTTCTCCTTCTTTGCATACTAGAACTTTAGTTTTATATTTGTTAATTTTCATACCGTATTTCTCTGTTAGAACTGTTTCCATTTCATTAAGAGCAGCTTCTAACTCTTCCTTGTTAGACGCTGATACCGCTATATCATCTGCGGATTTAAGCATATCAATTTTTTGTATTTGCATAATAATTCCAAATGTCTTCCTGCATTTGACAGTATTTATCGCCTCTTCAATGTACAAGTTAAAAATTAATTGGGATATGCACATCCCTGTCTCATCCCTTTCCTAATATTTACTTCTCTATGTTCCTGCTCTAATTCTATTGCCGCTGCTTGCTCTTTGTATAAGCTATGTACTATCCGTCTATCCCTAAAACTCATTCCAATCTATTCAGACATTTTTTCCATTTTACATCCAGCATCATTTTGTTTTCGACATTACGTAAGGTCGGTTTGACGCAGCTTTAACTCCTTTTCTATTCTATGCTAATCTAAAAAGTTCCACCTACCCTTCCCAACCTAAATTTCTAATAATTTGACTAATGTAGCTTGGTCTAGGTTTTCATATACTCTTCTATCTTTTTCCCATCTACCTGGCTCTATATAGATATTAGCTACCTGATGGTTGTTAAAGAACTTCAGCATGTTTACATGATTCCCATTTATAAGGAAATGAATTATTACCTGGTTATTCCATCCAAAAAAGGAAAAGTGTGAATTATATGTTATGGTAAGGCTTAAGCAGAGAATGCCAACATGCCACTAATTGTGAGTTGTCTTGGTGACATTTAGTTAAATGATTTTTATTTATTTTCTTTTGTTTTGTTTTCGAACTTACTTAAGTCGGTTTGACGTAGCTCTATATTGTTTTCTATGCTGAGATAGTCTGAAAAGGTCTATATACCCTTTACAACCTATATAGCTTTGTCTAGGTCTTCCTACTCTATTTTTATTTGGTAGTCTATAATCTATGGCCTTACTAAATAGTCCCTCGTGTCTTAACTGGTGCCCTATCATTCTATCTCTCGTGACCTTTAATTGTTTCCTCATATAGGGTTCCTCACCTATACTTCTATAAACTTCCTCATTTGTTACTCTATCTGTCCAACTAATCTTTAACATTCTCCTATAACACCAAGTTTCAAAAGCTTCTATCTTTTCCTTATCTACCTCTTTAATTGTCCAAGTCTCACTACCGTATAATAGAACGCTCCATACGTACGACTTTAAAAAACTTTTTCATTATCTAAACTTATACCATCACTATTAGTAAGTTTTTCTTTTTTAAAAACATTTTTCTAGCTTGAGCTATTCTAGCTATTATATCCCTTCTGCCACGTCCGCCCTCTGTAATTATACTACCTAAATAGCAAAATTCATCTACCTCCTGTAACTCGGTATTACCTACTTTGAATTTTGGTTTAGAACGAGGATGTAACTCACTTGTCATTATATTTGTCTTTCCTGAGTTATTTCTCATACTATGTTACTCTGTAGTATCTTATCCAAAATATTTAAAAACTCTACTAACTCTTTTCTAGACTCCGCTACAATGGCCATGACATCTGCAAAACGTAATATGTCTATTTTCTGTCCCTGTACACTAATACACCTATCTCTAAATTTAAAGCTTCCTCAATATAAATATTAAAAATCAAGAGAGATAGTATACAGCCCTGTCTACAACATTTCTAATCTTAGCTTCCTTTTCTATTTCATCAAATCTAATTACTACGCTTTTGTTTTTATATAGACTGTAAATAATTTTTCTATCCCTGTGAGAAATTCCTATTTTTCGCAAAACCCTGACCATAACAATCCAATTAACCCTATTAAATGCTTTTTCTAAATTTACAAACGCGAAATGAGTCTTTTTATTTTTTTTGTAACATTTTTTCAATAATTATCATAATCATTAGTAGCGGTTCTCTAATCTCTCTGTTTTTACAAAAACCATATTGGTCTTCGCCTAAATAATTCTCAGTCAAAGCTTCTACTCTATTTTTAATTATTATTGTTAGTATTTTGGAAGCGTGGGAAGTTAAACTAGCCGTTCTAAAATTCTCACATCTATCAGTTCCTGGCTTTTTTGGAATTAAGATAATATTTTTTTCGAAACCTATTGGGACCTCACCTGTGTAATATATTACTTTTACTAGTTCATATAATCTATCTAAAGTTTTCCGACTTGAATATTTTATTAATTCTGCTGGTAAATCGTCTATCCCAGGCGCTTTATTTAGTTGAAGATCCCTAACAGCTCCATCAAATTGCTCTCTTAATATTGAAAACCCTATTTCTACATCCTCTTCCTGGTCGTTCTCTAACTCATGCATATGGTCTCCCTTATATAGATCTTCTAACTATCTTTTCCATCTATCTGTTACCTCAACTTTATTTATTAAAAGCTCATTATTTTATCTTTAATACCATTATATGTTTTCTATCTTCCCCGAAAAACATTTTAACTGCCTTGTAATAAGCCCAGTCTGTCTTACCTACTCTCAAATCATCTAGTATTTTCTTACAATTCTCTTCCATCCATTTATTTCTAGCTTTTCTACACTCATGTACCATCTTATTTCTAACTTTTTGTCTACTTTCACTATTCAATTCTCTGAAAAGTTTAAGTTTTCTTCTGTTCTCTATTAAATCTAATATCTCCTTTGTTATCCAGGGTTTTGTCGCTTCTACTTTTTTCTTACCTATAGTCTGTGTTGCTATATCATGCGCAGCTCTTTTTATTTCTTTCCATCTATTTTCTACGTTCTCTGCTATAGCTACCTCTTTGATCTTATTATCTAATTTTCATTGTTCTTTAGCTTTTCTGCATTTGCGAATAATTCCCCATTTTATGGCTTTGTATCTCTGTTTTCCTGTTTCGTCTGATCTATTTTTGTATTTTCGTCTTCCTTCTATTAAATTTAGAATATCCTTTGTTAACAATTTCTTATTTTCTTTTTGTGTACACCCCAGAATATCTCTGGCCGCCATTTCTAAGCTGGAATTAATGTTATTCCATTACTTAGTATCCTTAATATAAGAAATTTTCTCGATATCTGTCAGCAATATTTTACTTTTTTTCGGATCTTTCGTGGACATGTTTATCTTTTAGTTTCAAAGTCAAAGTGCCTTTTTCCATTCCTTTTTTTAAATTTCTTAAATTTAAGAACGGCCTTTATAATTCAGTTGTTGTCGTCAGTGTATATATCTGTTTCTGGGTAGCTTCTGCTGTCTTGTACTTCTAAACCGTTGTCTAACAAGAATGTAATCTATTTGATATATTCCTATATTTCCTGGCATCTTCCACGTGTATCGTCTTCTAGCATGATGTTGAAAAAAAGTGTTTATGATGATTAAATTGTTCTTGTCGCACAATTTTATCGGCCTATTTCCCATGTTGTTTCTCGTGCCTAAAGCAAATAAACCTATTACCGCTTCTTGCCTGCCCACACCTATTACTGCATTGAAATCCTCCGTAACTACTAAATCTTCATGTTTTTTTACGTATCTTTGTATGTCTTCGATATCTTCGTAGATCGCTTTTATCTCTTTCTCACTGTAGCTAGAGGTGGGTATGTATACTAGTATTATTACTGTATTTACCGGTTTAGATTCTACTCTAACATTGGGTACTCTTTCGTTTTTTTGTAAGTAATTTTCTACACAGTGTCCAATCTTTTTTTGCATAACTATCCCCACGCCCGAATTTCCTTCCTCTGATCCTGTATGAATTACCATAAAATGTTTATTCTAAAAGTCCCCCGCTTCTAGCTACCGAACTTTGCTGATCTCTACTAATCTAAGTTCTCCATTTCAAGTTTCAAGTTCTCTAGCTTAGCTACTTGTTCCATATTTTTGACATTCCACGCTCCGACTCGCAAAATGTTCCCTGCTCTTTTTTTAAACGCTCCGATCACATCCCCCGAAGTAGTCCCCTCCCGGAGATCCGAATGAGGGATTATTTTCACTCCGGAATCTTTTACCCCAGAGGATGCCATCACCTAAAACAATGTAATTAAGCATCTCTCCTAAAATTGTTTACTTCCGAAACGAGTAGATTAACTTGGGTTAGTTTTGAAAATACACCCGTATCAACTAAGTTTGAAGCAAATCTTTTCTTAAAGGCACCAGCCCCATTTTGGGTGGTAGTGAAACTAAGTCTTCCGACATAACTAGAGGTCTATTCCTTGGGTAGCGCTATGAGAAATGGGGGGGTAAGTCGAAATCTGTTTGTAGGTCAAACTTAATCTAAAACAAATAGGCGCCACCAAGTCCGGACTTATTCAGGATAATGGCATGGCGTATTTCTAAGGGCGGACGTGGAGACCCAAAGAAAAAAAGATCGCCTTCGATGACAAAAACCTGTCCCGACAAAATAAGACGCTGTTTCTGTAAGAAATTGTAATAGTTAGACAAACAAAAAAGTGGAACACTATTTGTGTCCAGCAAATATACATAAAGAAGCAGCAAAAAGATATCTCCAATATAAAGTTGGCATCAAAATTCCACTCACAAGGATGCCAGCTTTATGTGTTTAGGTTTGATCATATTGGATCAAAACAAAAAACTTTAATCTTGAACCAATTGTCTACCAAAAAGAATCCCCCTTAAAATAAAATGAATTGCAACAAAAATCCAATCAATAACTGAATCACTTCATGGTTTTCAACTTCAGGTCCATCCCAATTATTTTCTAATCAAACATTCCACAGCATATTGCAAACTTGCTACACAAAAAAAAGGGCTCCGACCTGTGCAGATCTGTTCAGGCAGATGACAAACCAACCACTTCTAAAAATGTTAGTACTCAAGTTCCCTTCTTTCAAATTACATGTGCAAGTTTTAATTTCTATAAAGCAGATCACAAAAATACTCCTGTTTACATAAATTGCGCTAAAGCTGTTCGAAGCACCCGCCTTCAAGAACACATCCGTCAGCAGTACACCACAGAAAAATATGTGACGTCAGTAACACCTGTTGTTGTTACTAACGATTCATAATGAACCACGCGTGTTGTTTCTCAAAACATCAAATCAGTGAACTTTAATTTCGAGACTGGAAAATCCAGCTCAGCAATAGTTGAAACTTTTATAATATTTATGCTTTTACACATTAGAACAAATTAACGTGTTTCTAGTGTGAAACACATAAAAAGGATTTAAAGCTATCTACGAACCAAAACTGCATTTCTCGCCTTGTTGCGAGGAAGGATGAGGTACTTGTTATTTCATGCAAAGATCACTGCGTGTAGTGTGAACCAAATGCATACAAAACAACTTCTACTATGGAGTCGCTCCACGTGTAGAATCAAATACGGCTACGATACATTTGGCAGCCGCTGCAATCCCGTTGTTGAATCACGCCGCCTCACCAAAGTAGCATCCTTACGCTGTCCCAAGGTGTCTTCAAAGTTTGTATAACAAGGTCGTCTTCATAAAATTGGTTTCTTAAATTTTCTATACTAAAAGTTGCATCGTAAGTTGTAGCAAAGTCGTCTTCTTAATAAACTGCCTTCTAAATTTCGTATTTTCAGAGTTGCATTGTCAATTGTAGCATTATATCTTGTCGCGCTAAATAATTTATCTCAAATTAAACAAGTTAATAACGTTTATACGTTACCAACCGCTATTCGAAGATGTGTCCTAACTCATCGAAGTTGATAAGCAAATTGCCGGCCTGCAATTTTTGATACATCTTATTGCTTCTTCCACGTATGGCCGACTGATTACAAAACTAGCTCGGGCGACCGAAGCGTCCGAGGGGAGGGCAGTCAAACAGAAACGCGCCTGCAAATAGCTGTAGATGACAGATATTTAACCACAAATAGAATACCAAAGGACGATGCGGCTTTAACGTATTACTTTAGTTGTTGAATGTAATTTACTATTGTTTTAATAAAAGTGTTTTATTATTCTCGCAATTTTATGGAGGGATTTATTATCAAAAATAAAATTGTTACAAGTTTATACATACATTCTTCATATATATATATATATATATATATATATAAGCCGGTTGCGTCTGTGTAAGTTCCACTATTCACAACACAGACCCAGGTTTATATGTGAAACATTTCGGCATGTATTTATTAGAATCAACCTTTGGACAAACGTGTAATATCAAAATTATATGTGAAAATATTGTAGTAAAAAAATGTTTAAGTGCAACGCGGTCATATGAACCAATGATTGAACAGTATTTATATAATTGTAAAGTGCAAAGATATGACTAATAGGTATTAGTGACACAACGCTAGTTGGGACGATTTAATTGGATGTTGGGTTTGTAGAAATGTATAAAGAGTAGGCATAATTTTGAAGGTGGTATCACCTAGGTAAAAATAATAATGAAGAGAACGATTTGAATTATTTTTGTAACAAGACGTGTTTTAATCTAATTGTGCTAATTTGGATATTGAAAAAGTTAAAATAAAATATTTTGAAAAGTAAAGCCTTTGATTGAAGTGAAGAAGAATATAGATAGTCAGACGGAACAGTAGTAGTTAAAGAAGAGTGGAAAGTTATAAGAGTAGATATTGGAGCGGCACTGAGACAGGCGTAAATAAGAGTGGATATTTAGGACGATTTGTATTGAGGTAAAAAGGATTTGGAGTGGATTTATTGGACCGAAGGAAAACGAATTAGAGTGATTTGGATAGTACATTGCGGTTGATTGGTATTGAGTGGAAAATATATAGCAGCACAGAATTGGAACAAGCAGGGTAAGGATTGGATATTGTTGGATTAGAAGGAGTGGGTATAAAGAACGACGGCATAATTAGAGGAAAATTAGCGCGGGGAAGTTAAAAATTAAGGTATTTAAGGTTCTAAATTCAGTCATTATTTATAGATTTGGGTGGATAACAAAATTAAATAAAGCAAAACCTGGTGTCTGGAGAGCAAAGTAGTCCTGGTGATAGTGAAACGCAGTGTGAAGACCCATCCGGTGACCAAGATCGTTAGCCAGAGTTCAGAAAGGCCTACAGCGGAGAATAAATCGGGTGAGTACTGTATTTTTGAAACGTCAAAGTCAATTTGGTAAGTGTAGTAGAATTGGCACCAGGCTACGCGGATCTGTTTATTAAATTTGGCATATACGAATATAAGGTTACGTATACAAAAATTAAAATAGGGCTGTTTGGTCGGTGTCGGGACCATTTACCTATCACAGAACCCACGGTAGGTAGGTGTAGACACCCTGCGAAAGAGAGTTTCAATAGTCGAGGCACATTTATATAGTTTTGTTTTGTAGACCGACCAGACATAGTTAAAGCACGAAATAAAAAGGTAAAATATTCACACTGTCAAGTATATAAAAAGCATTTAAATAAATAAACCACAGTTTAAAGTAAAATACTACTAAAGGGGGGCATTATAATATATATATAGTACTGTATATACGATGTATAAATAAACACTAACTTTACAAAAAATCGAAAGGAAGTTTTTAATTATACAAAGCAAGGTAGTACTTTGCATAGCCATAAATGAAAGAATTTGTTTGTTTCATAAAGGGAATAAACATTCATCAACTAGTTTCGATCTCACTGGATCTCATCCTGCTTTGTATAATTAAAAATTTCTTTTCGATTTTTCGTAAAGTTAGTGTTCATTTAAACATCGTATATACTGTTTTATTTATTAAATTTGCTATAAGCAATTACTTTTCATTTATACATATATATATATATATATATATATATATATATAAATTAATTTCATCTTTATATTAATATATATATATATATATATATATATATATATATATATATATATATATACTGGGAGCTTCAAAAATGTATACACACTTTGAACTTCCATAGAAAATTTATTTACCGTTCTACAAAGTTAAATTTCAGGAAAATAGAAAGCTGAAAGTCCAATGTAAATGAAACATAAATAACAAATGTTAATACTGTTCGAATTGGTGACCTGCAGCATCAATACAATTCTGAGTACGAGTCACCACAGATTCTGTACATCGTATCAAAACGTCCAATGAAATTTCTCTACACACTGCTTGAATCTCATTCCAAAGAATGTCTAGGTTACGTGGTTTACGTTTGTACACCTCATCTTTTACTGTGCCCCACAAGAAGAAATCCAGTGGTGTCAGGTCTGGAGAGCGTGCTGGAAACTCGATTGGCCCCTGCGTCCTATCCACTGGCCCGACAAATTTTGATCCAGGTAAGCTCGTACGTCCCTGTGATAGTGCGGCGGAGCACCATCTTGTTGAAAATAAAAATCATCATTACCGTATAATGCACGAATGGCAGGAAATATGGAATCAGCAAGCATTGTTAGGTAATTAATACCAGTTACAGTGCCTTCAAATCGAAAAGGTCCAATGAGTCCCTTGAAGACAAACCGCACCACACATTTACACCAGGCAAATTTACAGCTTTTTCAATTGTAATGTGAGGATTTTCTTCACCAGTAAACACAATTGTGACTATTGACAGTTCCATTAAGTTTCAATTGGGCTTCATCCGACCAAATGATGCTACCCATAAATCCCGGTTCACGTATCACCATCTCCTGAATCCATTCACAAAATTGCAACCTTCGATCTGGATCGTCGTTATTTAGCTGTTGCACCAGCCTTGGAATGTAAACACGATACTTCGACTCTCTTCAGAATGCGTAGCACGCTGCTAGCACTTACATCACTTTCACGTGCCTTGCCTTGAAGATTTGTTAGAGAAGCGTTGAAACAGTTCCAAGACTGTCGTTGATGACTCATTACTTGTAGCTGTTCGAGGCCGACCGGAATGACCTTTATGCACATCACACACTGTTCCATGAACTTCGAATTTGTCTCGTATGCGTGTAATTGTTAATCTTGAAGGGTTTGTATCAAATAACTCCTTTCCACTGTCTTTGAACTTCATTTACATTTTCAAACTTCCAGTACCACTTAATAACCTGCTTTCGTTCTTCAAAACTCAAACGTACGTCCGCCATGTTGATATTACAAATTCCAACTGATATATAACATAGAGGACGATTATGCTGGCACCTGGCGAAGAAAATAACATTAGCCTTGTAGTGCGGGAAAACTACAATAGTTTAAAGTGTGTATACATTTTGAAGCACCCAGTATATATATTATATAAAAAGCAAAACTTTCTCTGCAATCTGCAGTTACAAGTAAGCGCCATCAGTTGGCTAGAACTAGCGCTAAAGCTGAAACTGTACAGAAGTTGATTCGAAACTATACTGTGTTCTATAAATGGCTATCATAAATACGTTCTGCCTTTGGGATTTACAATGTACATGCATATATTTAATGCAATAGTAACATTATTTCCCGTGGCGGCGTCAATTCTTGCCTTTTAAGGCACACAAATATATAAAAAGCAAAACTTTGCTTTTTATTAAAAGCAAAACTTTGCTTTTTATATATTTTGTGCCTTAAAGGCAAGAATTGACGCCGCCACGAAATAATGTTACTATGCATTAAAATATGCATGTACATTGTTAATATCCCAAAGGCAGAACGTATTGTGATAGCCATTTATAGAACACAGTATAGTTTCGAATCAACTTTGTACAGTTTCAGCCTTAGTGCTAGTTAGCCAACTGATGGCGCTCACTCTTTCGCCAACGTACAGTTTCTTCGTGCCTATACTTGAGGTTTCTTGACATTTTGTTAGGGTTAAGACTAGTCCATTCTGACGAGACCCAAGAGGTCGAAACCTGGTCAATGGATGTTTTTTCACAAATGATCAGGTAATTGTTTGATATGGCTAAATACAGTTCGATTTGTATAGGTAAATACAATGTATTTACAGATACATCATATATATATATATATATATATATATATATATATATATATATATAGGTGAGTTTTAGTGGCAACGGTCGATAACTCCGTTATTATAAAAGTTACGTAAACCAAATTTGGAAGCATATTAGGCATGCCTATAGTGCACATTTTAAAAATATTTGAAAGCATACAGGGTATTTCATAATTAAAGGGCATATTAAACTTATATTTTTTTAAATGGAACACCCTATATATTATTACATTTTTGAAAAGACCATAAAAAGAGCTTTAATTTGATATCAAATTGTATCTATCTATTCCTTTTAGTTTTTGAGATATTCAACTGTTTTTAGAAAAAATGACCTTGATTAGATACATTGCCACTGCACTAATACACAACTTATGTTAATTTTTAAGATGCAGAAAATTTTACTATATACCATTGTATATTTGTAATTATCACTTTTTTGAAATTGCTTCAAAGTATACAGGGTGTGTCAGGTTTCGCAAAATGCAATTTTCAAAATTTTTTTTAAATGGCACCCTACCAATTTTATTGCTACAATGGATAGTTCATTAAGTGTCCTTTCATTTTTGTTAAGCATTCCCTATACCTAAATCCATTACTTTCTGAGGTATTTTTGATTTTTTTCAAATTTTATGAATGTTTTTAATTTACATAACTAAAAATAACTTACTATTGGAGAATATTATAAAACAATTAATACATATTGATTAACAATTAACTACACTTATCCAATAACAATTTTCACTAAAGATATAACAACCTACAATAATACGCTATCAACAGAATTCTGCCAGATCAACAATATGCAGTCCGCTTCCAGGGATGTTTAATCTATACACCCACATGTGTTAATTATGAGGGTGACTTTTTTACTATGTGTACAATTAATGTGTCTACAGCTTGATAAGCTTAATATAACATAAATATGTACACTTCCAATTTTGAAGGGAATGCAATTTGTTCCCACGAAATGTAATCTTAATATAACTTATTTATGTGACTTATGCAATACGTAACTCGTTCTATATTTTGCACCGTGTATTATTCTTGCATTATCCACCACGTTTCTAAGTGTTTAAGTCTAAATAACAAAGCCAGCGATTATTCTGAGTTACTGTCAAATATATAAAAGAAAGATAATACTTTCGCAGCACTCGACGCTTTGTGCAGAACGTCAGCCATAAACTTGTCGAACTTTTTACATCTTTTTCTTATATTGTGAACTGTTGTGTATAAATAAACTGACCACCTCCACCCTGTTAAAGGGTGATAAAAATATACGTTTCAAGTGTTGTAAAAAATAAGAGGTGGAAGTTCTCATCAATCCATAACTCCCTGCGGGATAAATTTTTCATGATTTGCTTTTTGCAAAAATGTTGCCACTTTAAAGAACGAATTGTGCACTAAATAATTAAAATTATTAATAATTTTATTGATTTATGGCAAATTTTTTAATTAAAATTTTAACGTCATGTACATTAGAAACCATTTCGCATGGACCTGCACCTTGCCGAAGTTCTAAATTACTAGAACAGGTGAAATGGCTTGCGTGTTCTAATGAGCTAAAAAGCCAAACTACAAGTCCAACCAAAGTAGTAGGGTTGTTAGTGAGGAACCAGACTAAGACAGGTCGCAGAAAGAGGGTGTAACGTGCATTTTTGTCGTTTAACATTTTACGCTATACTCAATTCTTAAAATACATCGTTTTTGGATCGCTGTTTGTATCAAGTAAATACTTCAGAATAATTCAGAATTGTATGCTATTGAACTCGTGGGTATTAATTAAAGATAGATAAATTGAAGATTGATTCTCATTAATAAATAAATTCCAAGGAATGAATGTTAAACAGCTTGTAATTAATTATAGATTGCATCGTTCTTGTCTTGCCGTAAATATAAATTTTGTTCCTTATGTGGATATACAAGTCTAGATAAGAGACGATAAGCGGTTGTAATAGCGAGGAATTGATATAAACAGGCGAGGAGGAGAGTTTTGTTCTTTGTTCCGATATATTAAGTACGTTAAAAATACTGTTTTTTTCTGCTTTTGACAATAGTGAGAATTAATGCGGGATTAATTTTCGTATTGTTCCTGAACAAACACGGCATGTTTTTAGTTGATTTTCTGTTGGAAATAAAAGCGGTAAAGCTTGTTAAACTCGAGGCACGTGTGTTTTACGGAACATTTGACGGACGGTTTTATTGCTTACGCGTGCTTACTAATTGTTTTTAGTTGTTTTTCTTGTGAGACAAATGCTTTAAGGAACATTTGATGGACTTACTTTCGTGATACGCGTACTTTACTAATTTGTGGTTTTAGTTGTTTGTCTTGTGAAATAATAGTCGTAGAACTTGCTAAACTGACCGATTCTTTCTTTAGGATTAATGTGCGTGCGATCTAGTCTAGTGTCCCTTTGTTTTATCAGATTAGTGCATACTTTGGATTATTTAAATACAGTGGATACTGTAGTTTCTGCATTTTTCTAACACCAAAGAATCTAAAATAGATCATCGCTTGCGCGAATTTCGTTATTTGCGAAATATAACAGAATACCGGTTTAAAAAGGTATTGCTTGAAGTTTCTCACTGCTTTTTGGAGGTTTATGAAAATAATATACATTTGATCCCAGTTGAAATTAAACTAGTGCTACAAAATATTTCGAAATTATTGTCTCAGGAAATAGAATTAACAAGAAATTTATCAATGCTACATAGTTCCGTCGCGTGATGGTGTCTGCTGCTAACCCCAGTGAAATGCGTAGGTGTGATTAGTGTGACGTGTGATAAGTTCCATCAACACCCTCACAGTCCAGGGTGAAGTGCTACGTTAGCGTAGGACGTCGTGAATCTCACACTTCCGTTGCAAGGAAGCGTTGCTGAAGGACTTTTGTAAGTTGAACTATTTCCTACTTGTTATTACTTTAAATATCTATCCGTTGCTTTACCATATCTTTGTCGTTCTGATACCTTTTACAAAAGACTTGCATGATATTTTAAAACATAAGAAAAAAAAGAAAGAAAGAAAGATCAATACTACTGAATTACTCATATCAATTGTGTCTTACCTATTTATTTTCTTTTAACATTTTGTCTGATTTATGTTTAATTGGTGTGTGAGGAAACGTTTCTGCTACTCCCCAATATTACCTCACTTTGTATTAAAAGTTTTTTTCTGCTTTTACCGTTGTATATTATATAGATTATCCAAACAGTTTTTTTTTTTACATTCTACCAAGTACTGAATAATTTAGACTAATCATTGCTGCTATGCTTTTTCCTTTTTTTTTAGGTTTGCTTGACGATTTTTCTTGCAGGTATTATCACTAACTCCTTACAGCCGCGTACATGGTATGTTGGTCTGCTTTCTACAACCCCCTCCCCTAATCTCCGATTGAGCCCGGTCATTTCTTTGATTTTCTTTGTGCTACGCACGGCTACGAGCCAACGTAGCATAACTTTGGCGCCCGAACAGGGACTGCCACGAATTACGTAACAAGGGCAGTGGCTCTTTCGGTACTTAGATTGGCAGAGGCCATAGGGGTCGGTATGGCAGTCTAAGACACACTACCGCGATGTGAAAGGAAACGGAAAACCACCACATTATCTCCCAAGTGCACAGCGTACTTAAATTGTAACAAACATGATGGCATTCTCTGGGGTAAAAGATTTTGGAGTTAAAATAGTCCCCCATTCGGATCTCCGGGAGGGGACTACTTCGGAGGATGCGATCGGAAAGTAAAAAATAAGAGTCGAGAACATTCTGCGAGTCGGAGCGTGGAATGTTAGAAGTATGAAGCAAGTAGGTAAGCTAGAGGATCCAAAAATCGAAATGAATAGTTATCACTAGACATAGTAGGGATCAGTGAAGTTCGGTGGCTAGAGGCGGGGGATTTTTGGAGTGGAGACTTCAGGGTAATTCATACAGGAGCAGAGGAAGGAAATTTAGGTGTGGGGATAGTTATGCGGAAAAAGATAGGATACTGTGTAGATAATTACTTACAAAAGAACGAAAGAGTACTCATGATTAGATTAGAATCTAAACCGGTAAACACGGTAATAATACAAGTATACATGCCCACCTGTAGCTACACTGACGAAGAGGTAGAAGCCATCTACAAAGATATCGAAGACATATTAAGATACGTAAAAGGACATGAAAATTTAATAATTACGGGGTATTTTAATGCCGTGGTAGGTGAGGGTAGGGAAGGAGCGGTAGTAGGTAAAATTGGTTTAGGCACTAGAAACGACAGGGGAAATAGGCTGGTAGAATTTTGCGACAGGAACAATTTAATCATCATCGCAAACACATTATTTCAACATCATGCTAGAAGACGATATACGTGGAAGATGCCAGGAAGATATTAAATAGATTACATTCTTGTTGGACAACGGTTTAGGAATCAAATAAAAAACTGTAGAAGCTACCCAGAAGCAGATATAGATACTGACCACAACATCGTAATTATGAAAGCCGCACTTAAATTTAAGAATGTGAAAAAAGAAACGGAAAAAGGCACTTGGATTTAGAGAAACTAAAAGATAAACATATTCAAGAAAGATTCGAAAAAAAGTCAAATGAATTGCTTAAAGATATCGGAGAATATCTTATACTAAGGAAGTAGAAACAGAATGGAATAACATTAAATCCAGCCTAGACATGGCGGCCAGAGATATTCTGTGGTATACTCAAAAAGAAAATAAGAAACTATGGATAACAAAGGATATCCTGAATTTAATAGAAGAAAGACGAAAAAACAAAAATAAATCAGACGAAACAGGAAAGCAGAGATACAAAGCCATAAAATGGGAAATTATTCGAAAATGCAGGAAAGCTAAAGAACAATGAATTGATGAAAAGTGCAAAGAGGTACAAACTAAGATGGAAATAGGAAAGACAGACGAAGTATACAAATTAATTAGAATGAATTTTAGGGATATAAAACCGTATAGCAAAAATATAAAGTACGCACAAGGAAACGTCATTATAGAAAACGTAGAGAAAGTGGGTAGATGGCAAGAATATATAGGGAATCGATATGCAGGAGAGGAACAAACTGCATTAGAACAGGAATCAGACATTGAAAATGATGACTTGGGATATCCTATACTTAGAGATGAGTTTGAATTAGCATTAAAGAGTCTGATAAGGTGCAAGCAGAAACTATAAAAGCCGCTAGACAAGCAGTAACAGAACGTCTCTTCCAACTTGTAAGCTATATGTATGAGACAGGTGAGATACCCAAAGATTTCAAACGTAGCATCATAGTAACTATACCAAAAAAAAGGCGGGGATAGATGTGAAAATTTTCGAACAATAAGTTTGACAGCACACGTGTCAAAAATATTAACTAGAATTGTGCAAAGACGAATGGAAAAACGGGCGAAAGAAATACTAGGAGAAGACCAATTTGGGTTTAGGCGAAACAGGGGAACACGGAGGCTATTTAAGCTCTGAGAGTGATAATGGAGAAAACAATAGAAAAAGGGGAAAGCGTGTATATAGGGTTTGTAGATCTGGAAAAAGCATTCGACAATGTAAATTGGAAAAAATGTTTGAAATACTCAAAAAGATTGGAATGAGTTATAGTAATAGACGAATAGTACATAGCTTATACAAAGAGCAAACAACAGTAATAGATTTAGAGCAGGAACGTAGAGAAATAAACATTAGAAAAGGGGTGAGACAGGGATGTGTCCTATCACCATTGATTTTTAACTTGTACATAGAAGAGGCAATGAATACTGTCAAATGCAGGAAGACATTTGGAATTACTATGCAGGGATAAAAAATTGATATGCTTAGATTTGCAGATGATATAGTGGTATTTGCGTCTAGCAAGGAAGAGTTAGAAGCTGCTCTTAATGAAATGGAAACAGAGAGATACGGTATGAAAATTAACAAAACTAAAACTAACGTTCTAGTATGCAAAGGTGGGGAAAATAAATCAAAAACAAGAATACAAATAGGTAACACGAACTTACAAGAGGTTAAGGATTTCTGCTATCTAGGAAGTCAAATAACGCAAGCTGAAAAAAGCACAAAAGATATAAAACAAAGATTAGCACAAGGTCGTGCTACATTTAACAAGAAAAAGCAACTACTGTACTCAAAGACCACAAACATAGAAACAAGGAAAAAATTGCTTAAAACATGTGTATGGAGCACAGAACTGTACGGCTGTGAAGCCTGGGCAGTAGGAGAAGCGGACAAGAAAAAGGTAGAAGCTTTTGAAATGTGGTGTTACAGACGTATGATAAAGATATCATGGACAGACAAAGTTAAGAACAAAGAGGTACTAAAAATGGTAGGGGAAGAAAGAAATATGTGGAAAACGGTAAAAAATAGGAGAGATAGGATGATAGGCCACATACTACGGCATGAGGGAATAGTGTGGAATATATTAGAAGCAGAGATAAGGAAAAAGAGAAGACGAAGCAGACCTAGGTTAGACTACTGCACACAGATAGTAAAAGATGTAGGCTGTAGGGGTTTCAGGGAGATGTGTAGGCTAGCCCAGAATAGAAATCAATTTAGGTACGCATTCAACCAATCCCAAGATGGATAAACTAATGACGAAAAAATAGCTGTGCTTAAACATGATGATTATTATAAGTAACTACAAGAATTGGTTGGGCAATATTCTCGAATAATGTTAAGTGTGTGAAAGGATTTACTGGAAAACCATTATTTTAGCAAATGTTTAAGTGTTGGGGGATCTTGGTAGCCACAGGTTGCTTAACCCCCTTCACTGAACCTTGGTGAAATAGGGCATAAAATTAGAAAACAATAGAAGGGGAACGAGCTGTATACACATGCTGTGTGAGAATTTCAGGAAACTATGTAGGTTAGCTCAGAATATAAATAAGTGCAGGTACGTGCCCAATCAGTTTTGAGACGGAAAACCTAATGACGAAAAAATAAGCGCAGATAAATCTGAGGATTAGTATAAACAACTAGTTGTTGGTTGCAAAATACCTGCAACTAATGTTGACTGTGCGAAAAGATATATTGGAAGATATATTAAATCGGTAAATGGTTAAGTGTTGGGGGAACTTGGCAGCCACAGGCTGCTTACCTCCCTTCACAACCACTGAAGGTCGGAGAAATAGGGTATATAACTGTAAAACAATAGAAGATGACCGAACTGCATCTAACAAGAAAGAACAGCGCCTATCAGGAAAGACAACAAACATAAAACAAGAAGAAAATTGTTGAAAGCATATATGCGGAGCACAGCACAGTAAGCCTATGATATACGGTCAGTCTGAAACGCAGACAGAAAAACGATAGCAGCGTTTTGAAATGCTGTGCTTCAGATGTATGAGGACGATAGCATGGACAGACAAAGATAATAACAAATAGGTTATAGAAATCGTAGGGAACAAGGATATCTGGGGAAAAAGAGAAATAGAAGGGCGGAATACGTTCTAAGGCATTTTTGGGTAATAGTATGGGATATATTACAAGCAGAGATAGGAAAAAAGAGGTAGATGTAGACCTAGATCAGATAGTGATAGATGCAGACTGTGCAAATTTCAGGGAAATCTGTAGGTTAGTTCAGAATAGGAAACAATGATGGTACGCGTCCAACCAGCTCCAGGACTGAAGACATAATGATGATGATGTATATTAGAAACCAATATCTTCTGGGATTCCTACATCAAATTTTATTAAATCCAAGAGTTTAAGACTCCAAAAAGTTTTCAGTTCAATATCGTATTCTCGGAGTACAGTACTATTTTTTTCGAAGATTAATTGACCAACGATACAGCTCTAAAAGTTCTTAAAACAATTTCGTTTCGAATCAATATATTCGTCATTTATTATTTAATTGTTTCATTTTATGCATTTAATAATTTTCTATTTTCTATTAATTAACAAGCATCAAAATCTAATTTAACACAAATGCCTGGCTTTTACACAACTATGTTACGCGATAAAGATTATAGTTACATACATCTTTCCCATGCTACTTAACGAATCATAGCCTTTACTTTTCGTAATCGTAATTCGTTATTAATTTGTAAATAATTGGATATAATCAGACGATTGTTAAACAGACGAAAATTATTTTGAAACGACGCCAATTTTCAGTTTTTTATAATTGCAAAACGTATTGATTATCCTCTGTGTAACAGTATGATCTTAACATACACTTGTAACTTTATACTTTTTAAAGATTTTATATTTTTGTGTATTAATTAACAACCGACAAACCGCATACGGTAGAACAAACTTTCAACTAAACCGCTCACTGTAAATTCTGATTTAATGAATTATTCTCGTGAAACAAACACGCAGATAAATCTTTCGCTCGAAAATCATGATTTCAACGCATGCTGAACATGAGATATATCAACAATTATTCTCAAATTATAAAAACAGTGAATATAATAAGCATATTAACTCTAGAATTTATTATCTAGGTAAATGCCTAACCATATCTTTTTACCTTGTTCATTTATATATACCGTTATAGGAATGCTCTTTTAATATGTTGATAGTGAGAG
>JARFIW010000724.1:0-17519 GCA_036346225.1 Platerodrilus igneus | reverse complement strand
GTTTGTGGTGTTTTTTTGTTGTTTGGTGTGGTTTTTTGGTTGTGGGTTTTTTTGGTTGTGTTTTTTGTGGTTGTGGGTTTTGTTTTTTTGGTTGGTTTTGTTTTGTGTTTTTTTGGTTGTGGGGTTTGTTGTAGAGTGTATTTAATATAAGAATGATTTTTTGTAAAAATAATTAATTAATTAAATTTTTATAAAAATTTTGTGAATATAATTATAGATTTTAATTAAAATTTATATGTAAATATATTATATACTGCTATATATAATATATTTTAAAAATTTTATTTATTTAAAATGAAATTTAATATTAATCTATTTATATAAATTATATATATAATATATATATGTGTAAATAATTATTTTATATTTCATATTATAGTATAAATATAATATTTATATAATATTTATAGATTGTATATATATAATTGTATATGATATTATTATTTTATATAGTTTTAATATTATGTCATTTTAATATTTAATAAATATTTATTTTTAAATATTTATAATATATAAAAATAATGTGGATTTTTTTTCTGACTTTTGTGTTTGTTTGTTAATTGTGTGTGTTTTTGGGGTTTGTTTTTTTTTTTTTTTTTTTTTTTTTTTTTTTTTTTTTTTTTTTTTTTTTTTTTTTTTTTTTTTTTTTTTTTTTTTTTTCCTCGTTTTTTTTGGGTTTTGGTCGTTGGGTTCTTTCTGGGTGTGGTGCTTTTGGGGTTGGTTTTTTGGGTTTGGGTGGTTCTTTCCGGTGGGTTTTGGGTCTTGGTGGGGTTTTCGGGCGGGGCCCGGGGGCTTTGGGTGGTCGGGTTCTGGTGCTGCTTCTCTTTTGGTGTTAATTTTATTAATTTTTTATTTTTCAAAAACATTTGGTCATCCAAACAAAATACTCAAGGATTAATTTTGCAATATTATTTTTAATAAACGAAAAATTGTTTCAAAAAAATAAATTTAATCTTCTTTCGTTAACATTTGCGAATTTGAAATAAAAATTTTTAAATAAAAAATGGAACTTCATTGAAAATTCAAAATAATGTCGATTATTTTAATAGACGTTTTTTAAACCATATTTTTCAAATTTTTCTTGTTAATAAGGGAACCAACTTCTTTTAACAAAATTGTACGTTTGAATATAATAATTTAATGACGTTTATGAAATGATTTCCAAAATTCATCTGCTGTAGTTTGTGGTACATATAAGTGTGATTAATTTTATCAAAGGCTGACTTTTGGTCTAAATTTATGATTGCCAAGTACGAATTTTCTATGTTAGCATGACATATAATATCTCTATATAGGTGTAGGCTATCAAAAATTGTTCTATTTGGCACCGAATAGCTATGGTCTGGTTCCACTACCGAAGCAATCACAGATGATAGTCTCAAAGATAAAGTTTTAGCCAATATTTTGTAGTCTGTTGTTAATAACGAAATTGGTCTCCAATTTTCTATTTTTGAGGCATCTCCCTGTTTCGGTAGTAAACCAATGATAGCTGTATGTGTCGATTTAGGCAGTTTATTTTGAATTACCCCATTACTGAATACTTCATGAAAGGTTTTTCCTATAATGCTCCAGAAATATTTATAGAATTCGGTTGTGAGACCATCAATTCCAGGGGATTTATTTTTGTTTAAAGAATTAAGGGCTCGTGTAAATTCTTCAAAGGAAATGGGTTCGTTTAATGCATCTTTTTCTGCTTCTGATATTTATTTACAATTTTCGTATATTTTAGAATCTTTGTTTACAGTAGCTTTATCATTTTTAGCATATACTTGAGAGAAATGCTGTGCTACTAATGAGCATAGTTTGATTGGTTCAGTAACCACAACGTTGTTATTGTCCTGTAGTTTAGAAAGGGGTCGAAAATTACCTGAATTAATTTTGTTCATAGTAGGGCGGTCGCTATTTATTAGTTGTTCATATCGTAGTTTTAGCAGTTGCTTCTCACTTTCGCGATAATATAAATTTTTAATATCTTTAACCACATTAGAATAAGTATTTATGCCTTCAGAACTGGTGCAGTTTAACATTTGTTTGATGGAATATTCAAGGTTTCTCAGCTGAAGAAGTTTTTCCTGTCGTTTTTGTCTACTATATAGTATGGTCATAGTTTTTATATTAGTTTTCAGATTATCCCACCAATCAGTTAAATCAATATTATTGTTTGGTTTACGTAAAATTTCATTGGTGAGAAAAATTTGCATAACATTCACATAATGCTTGTCGTCTAAGAGGAAATTATTCAATTTCCAATAAGGCGATATTATTTTGGTTTGTTTTTCGGTTCTAATAGTTATAGTAACAGCCAAATGATCAGAGAAGGAATCTTGATTGTATGTTGAAATAAGAGCCGATTGTAGTGCTTCTGTGCAGTATACTCTGTCAATTCTAGATGCAGATTTTTGTAAGTTTTGTGAAATATAGGTGTATCCACCTTTCTCCTTATTGAAATGACGCCAACAATCCTTTAAACTTGCTAGATCCAGTATAGACCTGAGCGTTTCTGATAGAAATGGGTGCCGTTCTATTGAGTTATATCGATCTATACTTGGTTCTAAAGTGCAATTAAAATCTCCTCCAATTATAATCTTTTTGAAGTTAAATATGCTTTCTTGTAGACTGCTTTTAAGGGAAGCCAGCACTCGTTGAGCTACATCTACATCTTGCGGCAAATATACGGTTAAAATCTGCAATTGTTGTTTGTTTATCTCGACTATAGCTTTTTGTAGGTAAGACTCGTACAGTATTTCATGATTAACTAATTTTGCTGCTATACCATTTTTAAGTGCAATTAAGGTTCCAGAGTAATTAGAAACAGCCGGATTCAAAAGCAAGGTATAATTTTACATTGAGAAAAATATGGTATTTCTGTGATGTTGGATTCTTGTAAAGAAAGACATCAGGGTTATTATTGGAAAGAAAGGTTTCCATTTGCAACCATTTGAACTCACCTTTTACACTTTTAGCATTAAGCGCAGTAATTTTAATTAAATTTTGTAGTGCCATTATAAAATTATCTATAATTTAATTACTTAATGCGAGATACTTGAAAACTGGTTAGAGTGCTTGGTCACTGTCACTGCTACATTCAGACAGCCGTCTAGGTATAGAACTCTGCGAGGATCTTAAGGATTCGGGTAATAATTTAATATTGAGGTTTCGTTTTCAGTCATAATAATTTTATTTTAAGTTACCATTAGCCTTTTGAGGCGTTCTTTTAGTGCCCTTTGGCTTACTAAGGGGCCAACGGATTTTAAAAGATTGATTAAGTTAGGTATATCGTTAGTATACCTCTTTATGATCTGTAATGGTTCATCTTTACCTTTCACTTCTCTTAAAAGTTGTATCAAGTCAATGCTGCTAATGATCTGGTTTGGTGATTCTTCCCACAACCGTTCTATGCCATCATAAGAGTCTTGCACTTCGGGAGCAACTTTTCGGCGTTTATTTTCCTTATGCGCTTTTGTCGACCGTTTCGGTGTTTGAAAAACAGTATTCTCTGGTTCAACTTCATATTCAATTATATCATTTGCGACTGTTACACTTGTATCATTTTCAGGGTCTATATGGGCTTCTGATTCAGTAGTCGAAGAGTGTAACCGTTTACCTGACGTTTGCGGCACATTCAAAATTTCTGAAACATGATTTGATATTTCGTCCGTAATCGTACATTTTGAAGCAATATGACCATATCCTTTACATTTAAAACAGCGCAGTTTTTCGTCAGATAAAAAGATCCTATACTCTTCATCTTCAAAACAAAGTACGATCGACGGTGGTAATTGATCTTTTTCGTCGATAGCAATAAAGACTTGTCGACGAAAACTATACACATGTTTGTATTCTTTGAGTCCAATACCAGCACCAACAAAAGATATCGGTGAAACTACCTTCAAACCTAAAGATTTTAAAGCATCTGTAACGTATACTTCAGGCACTCGCTAATAAGTATACGAAATAAAATTAAAGTTTGGTATATTCGTTAGTTCGCTCCGATCAATTTAGGAGTCCCAAAGGATATCATCCCTGAACGGTTAGCGTAGAATATGGTGCAATTTCCGAACTAGCAACAGTAGTGGGCCGTGGGTAGTTGATGGTTACCGCTGAAAATAAGAGGGGCGCCAATTGCAGTAAAAGGCCACTAAACACCATACCTTAAGAGAGAACAACTTAGTCTCTGCAATCAAACTTAATTGTCCCTGATACTATAAATGTTCAGATCAGACTCAATCAAAACACAATTATATACCAAATTATTATACCTATATTCATGAATCAATATATATATGCTCACAAAAAAAAATATTTACACTCCCAATCAACTTGGCTTGAGCCCAACATCACATTTAATTAACACTAAAAATATATTTACAGAGAGCAGAAAAATTATTCAGGGAGTACTTGTACCACACTATGAATATATTAATCAAGATTAATGCAGATATTATTATTATTCAGGGGTAGTGCACTTTCCCTTGTATGTTAGGCAATCTGTCAATCCGGTTTGCAACCCCGGTATCAGGTTATAATATTGTTATACAAAAAAAAAGAGAGTGGTCCAAGCATCTGCTGAAAGCTAGACCTTACTGCATACAAGTAGATATGTAATTTAATATTGTAAGTGACTATCATATAAAATATAAATTCTCTAAACCCTGTTTTACTCAATTAATCATTAAAGTATATATATTTTGGTACTATAGTACATTCCCCCAAAAAAAAATTAACTAAACATGCACAATATGCACAAAAAAACATTTAAATAGACAAACAATAAAAAACCTGTGATAAAAGTGCCAGATGTCCAAGTCTGCTGGATTGCGTCCTCAACGACCAAACCAGTTAGCTGCAAGATGAGTCTGATCTTGTATCACCAGATACAACGTTGGACAGGATGCTCCATATGATTCCCAACAGAAATAAAGAATTTCCCACGCATAAAGAATATTCCGTACCGAAAGAATACTGCGTACCAAAGACTGCTCCGTACCAAAGAACCACTTTCCTAAGTGGTTCCACTTTATAATAATCAACCCAATTATTTTTAACCCCGACAAGTCACACGACCAATAATCGATAATGCAAGTGCTAAATGTCTTTCACAAAATAAATTTCTTAAGCCAGGAAATTTCTCTAATACTCTTTATAAAATTCTCCTGGATGAGAAAAGGGTGCCCCAAACTAATTTGTATAATTAACTTTATTTTCAGGACCACTCCATGAAAATTACAATAGGGCGTGTCTCTTCTAAGACTTGCACAAAGTATATGCTGCACCAAACAAGATCGATGTAATGTGTATAATACATTTTATATCTTGTTGATAAGAACAAATGGTATCGGGTTATAATATATGGTTGAACCTAACAAATAAATTCCTCGTTGAAGGTCGGCATTAACAAAGTTCAATATTCAAATAATCAATACAGTCAAGGTGTATTTGGTTATCGTTGTCTGAATCAATGTTATTTAATAACATTGTCTTAGTCCACTTGAATAAAATAAAGCAATAATTAATTTAAACCTAGCGTTTTAAGAACGATTTCACATTCGACAAAACAATGTTACAGGCGGAAAAGCTACTAAGTGTATCCTTTCCAGTCAAATTATAAAATGGGGGCGGCCTGTAAAACAAAATTAAAAATGGGGGGTCACCGGCACTAGCTAGCGGAAGGTCGTGGATCATATAGAGGGTTGAAATTTTGAACAAAAAAAGGGTTAAATTAATTTATAATATACTACAAAGATGTGGCACTTACCTTTCATAAAATATTGTGGCTTAATGACAATTGCCAAGGGCGCCAGACAAGTCGAGAATGTCCAAATGTTCGTACAAAACCTTGAGAGACTTGTCATCCCAAGGAGGACAATGGTTTTTTTTAATCAATTCCTCATTTTTTTACTACTTATATAAAAAAAATAAGAAAAACTATTGACTTAATCAACGGCAAACAAAACTATTTAATTCACAGAGCAATAAACGTGAACCTCTTACATGCATTGATTTTAGTTTATAAATTTTAAGTGAATAGGTGACTATGGAATTTATGAAAATTTTGAGTACTTAAGTAGTTATCAAACACTTGTATATGAACAAAAACTTATATTATAAATCGTACACTAAATTAATCCTACGGTTTATGGTCAAAACGACCTAACAAATAAACTAACTAAAAATTGGTCATGCTACTTAACTATAAAAGCTTACTTACTAATAATTGTCCATTGTTTGAGGGTTTGTTTTCCAACGTAGAGCAGTTATTAAATTTGGGAAGAGAATCTCGCTTGTTGCTTCTGTTTGTAATGTTTAAGAAAATTGACTGGTACACGAACTCGGCAGAATTTTGACAATATCACTTACTTGTGCGTCACACGCCTACAAGCTTTTTAAATATTTATCTTGTATCACTTTAAATCCGCGAACTATGGGCATAACCCTCGCGAAACTGGAAGAGTAACCTTCTTTCCAATTTTTTTACTACCGTGATACGAAGTGGAATATTCTGTCATGCCAGAGAAACGCTACCCGCAAAACTACGCTTCTCTCTACTTCTTAACCACCGTCGGCCCCATTGGAAGAACTTCTTGTCTTTGGCTAAACCTTCAAATATATAGACTATTCCCTACTCTAATAATTATGAGCGTCATTTTCTGTTAACCAATGACTGAACTGAACCTCCCACAAAACAAGATTTCAGAAACCAAATCCAACCCCTTTTTAGATGATGGTCACGGATGCAGTCACTTTCCCACGAATTTAAATTATATTTTTACCTTCTACGAATTACTTAAATATGGCAATGTGGAATCTACTTATGGCGACAGTGTCTGCCATTAACAAAGACCGGTAAACCTACTTGAGCCAAAATGGATTTTAAATACAAAGGATGTCTCCAGACTACTTAAGATTACTTGTATTATTTGAACAAATCAATTTGGAAATAGTGTCCGCTATTATAATGTTTTGTTTTGTCTAACCCGCTGTAAATCAACTAAAGTATTAAGCTTTTCAAACTGAAATTGGTTTTCCTTTATTTACGCTAAAAAGGTACTATTACATTTTAATTTAATCGGATTTGTTAGTCTGTTACCGACCTAACTTTTAAGAAGTTTATTGTATTTGACTTATTAGGGTAGAGCTTTACATTATTATGACCTGCCGCTGGAATTTAGTAGCCCGAAGCTATCGGGAAATGTGGTATTTTTATTATAAAGGAGCCTGACTGAATGTAGAGTAATTTCTTGTGGGAATTTTTGTCTATACTTTATTCAAGTTACTGAATTTTTAATTAATTAATGTGTTTAATTGTTAACATTACAAAATAATGTTACAACAACTAAACTAAATAACGACATGGTAGTATCTTGCAACCCGTCGCCAAATTATAACATTTAAGCTTATGCAACATGAACAAATTACGTTTCTTAAAGCAAATTGTAACGAGGCATAAATGACACGTTACACATCCTCTATGATATGATGAGGAATACATGGAGACACGTTTGAAAGCAAAATTCGTTTAGCAGGAAGTATTAATTTTCTTGCTGGTACAAATACATCATTAACGTTAATGCCTCCATCAATATTTATAAAAGTGTTCACCAGTTCCTTATTCCGTAAATAAATGCATATTCTATTATTTGACATACGAGATGCATACAGTATATTTTTAGGATTAACGCTTGCACCGGTGGCTATAACATAATCTTTAACTTGCAAACCTTCAATTGCCGGGAAAATTATGGCTTGTTCCTTTTTAGGAAATGATGTGGCTTTCACAACATTTGAAAACGAAACGTTATTTATTTTAGACTGTTGAATAGTATCCAAGTTAGATGTGGTTGTTTTAAGATTATCATCAGTAAGTAATTCATTTATGGAAGCATTCCTGTAGTCAGAAACACCATCCTCTCGCTCCTCCAAAGAAGCATTTAAATTCTCCATACTTAAAACTAATTAGATAAGCAGTCACTTGCAGCTTGCAGCATTGACCATGCAGCTGGTGACCACTTTTATATCAACAACAAACACAAAGGTCTTTTTACTTATTAAATTAAAACTTATGGTGTAGGGTCACTTACAGTTTGATGGTGATTCACTGAACAACACTATTATTATGCAATGTACTAACCATATGCTTTACAAGTCATTTCATATAAAACACTAAAAAATTAGGCATCTGTCAGTCTGACAGTTAGCCTGACATATGCAAAATAACACTTGTCCGTTTTCTATTTAAATATATAAAGTCAATTTTTTTAAAACAACACAAAGTTGAAACACAAACTATACACAAATAGGTTTAGCACATATTCATTGTCCTATTAGTTATAAACACTAGATTTAAATACACAAAAATCACAACTAAAACTTTGATAAACTAGGAGCAACAGTTAAACACGTGTTAACTACTATACCACGTGTGTGTGTGTGTGTGTGTGTATGTGTATGTGTGTGTGTGTGTGTGTGTGTGTGTGTGTGTGTGTGTGTGTGTGTGTGTGTGTGTGTGTGTGTGTGTGTGTGTGTGTGTGTGTGTAATAGGAAACTGCTTTGTCTTTGGGTTGTTGTATCTGTAATTCATTAGTTTGATTTAGTTTTGTTTAAAATAGTTAGTTGAGAAAAAAGTTATTATTTATATAAATTTTGTGTGAAGAAATTTTGGAGACTGTATATGTGACCTGGTTGTTTAGTTATTAGGAATATTATATTTGTTTTTTTAAATTATAAAGTCCAAAGTATTCTGCTTCTAAATTATTAATATCAGTTTTTTCATTTAAACAGTTATTTGTTTTTTGAATGTGGTAGGATTCCAAAAATAATCGTTTGTAATAATTAGATTCTATTACAAGTATTTCAACATTTTGTAGATCTAAAGTGTGATTGTTTCTTTTTATATGTGTCGAAAGTGTGCAGGTTGTTTTTCCTATTTTGGCGTCGCTTTTATGTTGTGTAAGTCTGTGACCCAGGTATTGTTTTGATTGACCTACATATTGTCCTCCACATGAGCATTTGATTCTATATATTGTATTGCTTATTTTTAGTTTTTGTGTTTTGTCTTTTAAATTTGTGAAAAGTTCTTTGGTTGATTTATTATAATTAAAAGTAATTTCTATATTTGGTTGTTTTAAAATTTTTTTTTAAATTAATTGATAAATTTTGGATATATGGTAATGATCTGTATTGTTTTTGTGTTACTGTATTTTCTTCTTTGTAGTGAATTTGGTAGTTAAATATTATTTTGTTTATTAGTGTTTTAGGGAAACCATTGTTTATGAAGATATTTCTTAGTTCAATGATGTTTTTGTGATGAAATTCGGGGTCGCTTATTTTTATCATTCTGTATTTTATGGCTAATATTGTATTGATTTTATGTTGGTATGAGTGATTTGAAAAGTGGTTTATGTATCTTCCAGAATTGGTTGGTTTCGTGTACCAATTTAATTTTATTTTATTATTTTCATCTCTTATGACTTTTGAGTCTAAAAAAGGGATACTTTTGTTTTCTTCTATTTCGTGTGTAAATTGTATTATTGGGTGGAACTGATTAAATTTATTAAGGATTTCTTGAATTTTATTTTCGGGACAGCAGCAAAGAATGTCATCAACGTATTTAGTTATGAATGGGAATTGAAAGGTAAGATTTGGAATTACTGCTTTGATAAGATGGTCCATTACTATTTGTGCTAGTATTGGGGATATAAGAGATCTCATCGGAGTACCAAAATTTTGAGTGTAGTATTGGTCTTCAAATGAAAAGTAAGTGTTGTTGAAAATTAATGTTATGGTGGTTATGAACATAGTTTGATCTAATTTGCAGACCTTTTCTATTTTATTCCGATTTTTAGTTAAAATTTCTTTTGTTAGATTTAAGGGTATATTTGTAAATAAAGAGGAGTGAGATTAGTATGTGATTAATTGGTATTTGAAAGTTCCTAAATTTATCAACAAATTCAAAAGTGTCCTTTATGTTGAAACCATCTTCAATAGGGAAAGCTTTACTTAGAATATCTCCTATCCATTTTGATATATTGTAAGTTGGTGTATTGATTGATGATATGATTGGTCTTAATGCTATGGTAGGTTTGTGTATTTTAGGTAGTCCATAATATTTGCCTGAAGTGGAGTTATTTTTGATTAGATTGTTTTTTTCTTCTTTTGAGATCATATTTTTATTAAATAGCAGTTTAATATGTTCGTTTATGATTTTTTGGATAGAGGTTGTTGGATCTTTGTGTGATTTTGTATAAGTGTTTGTGTCGTTTAGAAGTTCATGTACATGCTGTACACACGAAATAGAAGAAAACAAAAGTATCCCTTTTTTAGACTCAAAAGTCATAAGAGATGAAAATAATAAAATAAAATTATATTGGTACACAAAACCAACCAATTCTGGAAGATACATAAACCACTTTTCAAATCACTCATACCAACATAAAATCAATACAATATTAGCCATAAAATACAGAATGATAAAAATAAGCGACACCGAATTTCATCACAAAAACTTCATTGAACTAAGAAATATCTTCATAAACAATGGTTTCCCTAAAACACTAATAAACAAAATAATACAGTATTGCCCGAAATAAACAGTACTGAAACTAAGTTGGTGGTGTTTTTATGCGCGCGCTGCCACACTCAAGTTAGCTAGTATAGACCTGTCAAGTAAACCTCAAACAAGTAATTAGTAGGGCCTAATTGTTAAAAATGGTGTTAAGTACAGAGGAGAAAGTGTTTCTGGTAGAGCATTATTTTCGTTCATACGGAATCGGCCGACATAATGGTGCAAGTTTGCTATACGTGTCTGATCAATTCACACAAAGGTTTAATAAACGTTCTCCAAGTAATGCTGTAATTTTGAAGGTTATTGAAAAGTTTAGAAATACAGGTAGTGTATTGTGCCAACGAAAAGGAAACTCAGGGCGTCCCAGGACAGTTAACAACAACAATAACCATGAACGTGTTTTGAGCAAATCTTAGAAAATCCGAAAGTCAGCCAGGCAAGGACAGCGTTACAACTTGATTTAAAAGAACTTCCTTTCAAAGAATCCTGAAGGAGCTGGGTACATTTTCGTATGTGATTCAGGTACATCAACAACTACATCCTCGGATTATCGCAGTAGAGTGGAATATTGCGCCAGAATTCTCGCGTTACAGTATGAAAATCCTGAATTTTTGAAAAATGTTTGGTTTTCAGACGAAGCACATTTTCACTTGTCAGGCTATGTGAATCGTCGCACAAATCGATTTCTGGGCTTTGCCAGACCCGATGAGGTTCAAGAGGTTCCTTTACATAGTGAAAAGTGAGTGTCTGGTGTGCTGTTTCCGGACACGGAATCATTGGTCCGTACTTTATCGAAGAGAATGGTAGGCAAGTCACACTTAATCAACAGAGGTACAGACAAATTTTAACACGATTTATCCCTGATCTACGTCAATTCTGTCGTGCACGTAACTTGGCATTTCGAAACCAATTTTTCAGCAGGACGGGGCAACTTGCCATACTGCTGCCGCAATTCGTCAATTTCTTCAAGAACATTTTCCAAGCAAATTCATATCACGATTTACTGACTTCCTTATCCTTCACATTCTCCAGACCTCACACCTCCAGACGCATACATTTGGGGCATGGCTAAAATGCCGTTTTCAAACGGGCACCACAAACCATCGATGAATTAAAGGATGCCGTTAGAGTCTTCTTCGCAGCCCTGAGACAACCCTTATTCAATAACATGACCAGAAACTTAGAACATCGTTATGAAGTCTGTCTCGAACGAGGAGGTGCACATTTAGAACATATAATAAAGTGTCAATAATATGTATTTTTTAAATATACAAAACAATTACAATTTCAGTACTGTTTATTTCGGGCAATACTGTATTTAACTACCAAATTCACCACAAAGAAGAAAATACAGTAACACAAAAACAATACAGATCATTACCATATATCCAAAATTTATCAATTAATTATAAAAAATTTTAAAACAACCAAATATAGAAATTACTTTTAATTATAATAAATCAACCAAAAAACTTTTCACAAATTTAAAAGACAAAACACAAAAACTAAAAATAAGCAATACAATATATAGAATCAAATGCTCTTGTGGAGGACAATATGTAGGTCAATCAAAACAATACCTGGGTCACAGGCTTACACAACATAAAAGCGACGCCAAAATAGGAAAAACAACCTGCACACTTTCGACACATATAAAAAGAAACAATCACACTTTAGATCTACAAAATGTTGAAATACTTGAAATAGAATCTAATTATTACAAACGATTATTTTTGGAATCCTACCACATTCAAAAAACAAATAACTGTTTAAATGAAAAAACTGATATTAATAATTTAGAAGCAGAATACTTTGGACTTTATAATTTAAAAAAACAAATATAATATTCCTAATAACTAAACAACCAGGTCACATATACAATCTCCAAAATTTCTTCACACAAAATTTATATAAATAATAACTTTTTCTCAACTAACTATTTTAAACAAAACTAAATCAAACTAATGAATTACAGATACAACAACCCAAAGACAAAGCAGTTTCCTATTACACACACACACACGCGCGCGCGCGCGCGCGCAGACACACACACACACGCAGACACACACACACACACTCACACACACACACACACACACACACACACACACACACACACACACACACACACACACACACACACACACACACACACACACACACACACACACACACAAACTTAATAAAGATTTGTCGGTCAAACAAGAATTTCTAAACAATCATAACATTTTGTATTTTAATCAAATTATTAAAACGTAGAAAGCTAGTTTTGACAAACATCACTTGTAATAACAACTCTCAATGATATGATGTTACATGTCAAAACAGGTTTTCTACTAAAAACACATTAAGTAAGTAATTTATAACTTTTATATATGTAATTTAATGCTATCCACTTTGTAGCTTATGATTAAGGAAACAAATTTTCCGAAACGTTAAGTTGAATAAATGTTTTAAACTAAACCACTAACTTTTATCGAACGAAATTTATCCCAATATTTAATAAAAAAGGTCAATTAGTTTATATATATATATATACACTACAACTATTGTACAAGTCGTTACCCAAGTTACAACTCTTCATAGTATCTTTAGTTTTTATTTCATTCCAGTTATCGAAACCTATAAACGGATGATGCAGATTTTTTTAATAACCTAGTGATAGGGTGTTCTTCACTACCAACACTAATTTCAATACTACATTTGACTTCATGATAAAGTTAAACGAATGGACTATAAATTCTTAGTAATTATTTCAGTAGTAAGGTGAGAAAAAATGCTTTTTGAAACAGCCTGATTCAGTATCATCACGCGTACGTTTGCGTAATACGTTTACGTATTAATTTCGACATGCGAATATATTTCCCTGTAAATATGTCATAATATATCATATGACGGATAATTTTTTAATATTTTACAAATACTAAAAATTGTACATAATGTTTTAATTATAAACGTATGATGGATGTTTCTTTAATAACCAAGTGATAGGTTATTTTTCACTACCAACATTAATTTTAATACTACATTTAACTTCATAATAAAGTTAAGCGAATGGACTATAAATTCTTAGCAATTATTTCAGTAGTAAGGTGAGAAAAAATGCTTTTTGAAACAGCCTGCTTCAGTATCATCACTCGTACGTTTCAGTAATATGTTTAGGTATTAATTTTGACATACGAATATACTTCCCGGTAAATATGTCATAATATATCATATGAAGGATAATTTTTTTTATATTCTACAAATAGTAAAAATGCATACATAATAATTTTAATTTATATAGCTCAATAATATAATTGTCGTAGGTTTCACAATGTAGTCTTGCAAATATTGGCTTAAATTCAAAATGTACGTCGGAAGAGATAATTTTTTGATATAAATTGGACAAGACGAATTTAATTTTATTGTCTTGTTAACAGACTTAAAACAAGGTACATTTGCAAAATGAAACTTATAATTGTTGTTCTACTGCTGTCTGCCGTTGCCATTTTGGTAAACTCCCAAGGCGTAGGTAAGTTTTAACGTATTGCTATTACATCTTTATTGTAAATATAATTGGATCAAGTTTTAAAACGGCACCTGAAGGTGAATTAGTGATTAAAAAAAGCAATATTTTCACTAAAGAGTTAATATTTTATATATTCTAAGTATCTTCAAAATTTCAATATTTTTCGTATTTTATATTTCAAACAAATGAAATATATCAAAAAGTAAGCTCATTATTTTAAATAGTTTACAACCATAATTAAAAATGGATTAATAAGTTCAAGAACTATTTGGTGCTGGTTGAAGTGTCGTATGTTAAAAAATATTCTTGAAAACAAATATTTTATTTCTAATTCGAAAAATTGTATTTTCAGAAACTTTGTAAAATTTTCTCTTTTTAATAATTATAATTAAGGAGCAGGATACGCAACTCTATAACAAGATCGTTATAAGTTTGCTAACGCCAGAAGGTTTTACCACGGCTATCGTTTTTATCAATCATTAGTTGCGTTAATAAAAAAAAAATCGAAATAACTAACTCATTAACTGTTTTACATGCTAAACCTTTTATATCTGTTGCAGTTGCATTTATTGCTTTCTCTTTTACAGTTTTAAAAAATTGTGTCGAGTTGACAATTTATTTCTGTGCTGCAAGTTTGAAGCACTGTTCAACTAGCATCAAGTAATTTTGCATTTCTTTATAGATTTAACATACGTTTTTCGAAATTAATAAAAAAGTTAACGAGAAATATAAAATGCTAACCATGTGTTACACTGCAATTTTCAAAATGAGTTACGTGAAAAATAATTTTTAATAGCTTTAATAAAACTTCGGCAAACTTTAACAAAAATTTCGTTTTTTTTTCTATTCAAATAAAATTGAAACAGTGTAAGCATCGCTCAACAAGAGTGAGTTGGAATTTGCTAACAGGTTTCACCAACTTTTATAAATATCCTGTTAATTCTGTATAGTTCTAGTTTTAAATCGATTCTGTTTGAAGTTTCAACTGCTATCTGCTTTTAAATAATTTTTTATTTAATACTATCGCTTTTTTACATTCACCGTTCTTAAGCACTATAACTTCCGTAGTATTACCAAGATTTATAAACAGATCGCCAAAAATTGTTAATAGTCTATATTTAATAAATCCACTTTGATGGGGTGAAACTTAAAAATTTGTTTGAAATGGCTAGAGCCTAAACCTTCTATTGATTTACAGTTTTATACCTTATTTTCTCAATATTCAGTGGTATATGAAAGGGGGTGAGCAGCCTTTGGCAGTCAAGTTCCTTCAGCACCTGAACCTTTGTCAACTTAATAGTTTATCCGATTTATCCTTTCGCACAATTAACATTAGTTAAAAATATGTCACAACCTACACCTCTAGTTGTTTATAATCATTATCAGATTTTAGAGCACTTGTTTTTTCGTCATTGGGTTTTACATCTTGAAACTGGTTGGACTTGTACCTCAGCTTATTTATGTTCTGACCTAGACTACACCGTTCCCTGCAATTCTCACAACAGCCAATATACAGCTCGATTCCCTTCTATTGTTTTCTAATTATATGTCCTATTTCATGGAGATTCAATGGTATGTGAAGGGGATTAAGCAGCCTCTGGCTGCCAAGGTTCCCTCAACACTTAGACATTTGCCGTATTAATAGTTTTCAAATAAATCCTTTTGCACAATTAACATTAGTTGAGGATATTGCAAAACCAATATCTGTAGTTGGTTATAATAATCACCATGTTTAAGTACAGTTATCATTTCTGTCATTAGTTTTTCATCTTGCGACTGGTTGGAAGCGTACCTCCATTGATTTCTATTCTGAGCTAGCCTACACATTTCCCTGAAATTCTTACAACCAACATCTTTCACTATCTGTGTGCAGTAGTCTAACCTAGGTCTACCTCTACTTCTCTTTTTTCCTATCTCTGCTTCAAATATATTCCGCACTATTCCCTCATGTCTTATTATGTGGCCTATCATCCTATCTCTCCTACTTTTTACTGTTTTTTACATAGGTCTTTCTTCCCCTACCATTTCTAGTACCTCTTGGTTTTTAACTTTGTCTGTCCATGGTATCTTCATCATACGTCTGTAGCACCACATTTCAAAGACTTTTACCTTATTCTTGTCTGCTTCTCCTACTGTCCAGGCTTCACAGCCATACAGTGCTGTGCTCCACACATATGTTTTAAGCAAACTTTTCCTTGTGTCTATGTTTGTCGCCTTTGAGCACAGTAGTTGCTTTTTCTTGTTAAATGTAGCACGACCTTGTGCTAATCTTTGTTTTATACCTTTTGTGCTTTTCCCATCATGCGTTATTTGGCTTCCTGGGTAGCAGAAATTTTTGTTAATTTTTATACCATATCCCTCCGTTAGAAGTGTTTCCATTTTATTAAGAGCAGTTAGTAACTTTTCCTTGCTAGATGCCAATACCGCTATATCATCTGCAAATCTAAGCATATCGATCTTTTGTCTCTGCATATTAATCCCAAATGTCTTCTTGCATTTGACAGTAATCATTGCCTCTTCTATGTAATATATATATATATATATATATTTATATATGTATATATATATATATATGTATATATATATATATATATGCTTTCCCCCTTCTCTATTGTTTTTTCCGTTATCACTCTCAGAGCTAAAATAAACTCCCTTGTTCCTCTGTTTCGCCTAAACCCAAATTCGTCTTCTCCCAGTATTTCTTTAGCTCGTTTTTCCATTCGTCTTTGTACAATTCTAGTTAATATTTTTGAATCGTGTGCTGTCAAGCTTATTGTTCGAAAATTTTCACATTTATCCATTTTTTTTTTGTTTTGTTACTATGATGTTACGTTTGAAATCTTTGGGTATCTCGCCCGTCTCATACAAGTCGGAAGAGGCGTTTTGTTACTGCTTGTCCAACGGCTTTTAGAGTTTCTGCTTGCACCTTATCTGTACCCGGTGCCTTACCATTTTTCAGACTCTTTAATGCTAATTCAAACTCATTTCTAAGTATAGGATATCCCAGGTCATTCTTTTCAATGTCTGATTTCTCTTCTGATTCTGTTAATTCCTCTCCTAAGTATAAATTCCCCTATATATTTCTTACATCTAGCTACTTTCTCTACATTTTTTATAATGACGTTTCCTCCCGCATCCCTTATATTTTTGCTATATGGTTTTTTATCCCTAAAATTCATTCTAATTAGTTTGTATGCTTCATCTGTCTTTCCTATTTCAATCTTAGTTTGTACCTTGTTGCACTTTTCATCAATCCATTGTTCTTTAGCTTTCTTGCATTTGCGAATAATTTCCCATTTTATGGCTTTGTATCTCTGTTTTTCTGTTTTGTCTGATCTATTTTTGTATTTTCGTCTTTCTTCTATTAAATGTAGGATATCCTTTGTAATCCATAGTTTCTTATTTTCTTTCTGTAAATACCCAAGTATATCTCTGGCCGCCATGTCT
>JARFIW010000723.1:0-23282 GCA_036346225.1 Platerodrilus igneus | reverse complement strand
GCGTAGTTTAAATGTCATGTACGGCGAAAATTTTGTAGATAACAAATGGTTTCAAAGAATCTTGGAGAAACCGTAACTTAATAGTTACGAGAAATGCTAAAGGTGGGATATTTCACACTCCACATGGACTAAAATAATCGATAATAACGAATATCAATTTGCATCAATAAGAACAGGTTAGATAGAGACAGATAATATGCACAAGACCGAGACACATATAGTAAAAGGCGTTATTTAAGCAACGTCACGAGGGTCACAATTGGTTGAAAATAGGATGCAAATATCAGAGGTAGAAACAACGATTTCTGTATAAAAGTCAATTAGTTATTTCCAGACATTGCGTGCCGTGTTGAAATTTCTGAGATTTAACTGGGGCGAGTACAAAATTCGTAAAAACCGACGCGCGAGCTACGGAATGGGCACATAGCATGCGAAATTCTTTAGAATTGTCCAGTTTGGGGACTCGACCGACAGACAGGCTAACTTCTATATATACCCAGGTGAATATGAACAAGCTCTCTTAGATCTTCGACTTAATTGAACGCGTTAAACAGTGCCTTTTAGTTTTCCGGTTTTAATATTAAATAATTTAAACAGTTTGCTCGAATATTATGTGATTTAAAACAGCTTGTACTTTACGTGCTACAATGAATGTACGTTAGTGCACTTAGAAAAGAAGATACAAGGTAATAAAGTTTAGTATCACTGTACCAATTGGTAAAAATTTACAACGACAAATATATACACAAAAGTAGGCAGTTTTGGCGTATATTGGTGAAAGAAGTATGAAGTTCTTTGTTATTTTTCGGGGGTATTAATACTTAAATGGTGCATAAACGGGTCTGGATCCACAAAACAAGGTTCAGATATACACAGATTAGTTCCGAAAAAGCCCTGAAACAACTTTAAATAAATGGTGATGGAGAAAATTTTTAAAGCGTTGAGAATCAGAAGCCGTAAATATAACCCAGTTGGAATGGTGTGATTAACAAAAGGGACGATGTACATTGAAGCTACGAGTGCAAGTAACCTTCAGGTAAATTATACTATTTTGTTTGAACTTTGATATTTTTGTGTGTGTTGAATAACTTTATAATTGATTTACTCAAAATGGACAGTAGTGAAATTGTACTAGCAATAAAATTTTAATTTTAAGGTGAAATTTGCTTGTTTAAGTAGAAAGGAGTATTTAGTATTGATGTTCTGGATTATGATGAAAATTTGGGTATGTCTTTGAGCTCAATTAGACGAACCTGGTTAATTAACGTAAAGGGGTGGTAGATGCTCCCTTTGTACTCAGACACCGGTCTGCATATATTGTTATATTAATTAGTAGGCATCCTACAAGGACTTTAATTCTGGATGCACATTAAATGATAATAAAATTAATCTTGAAATTCTTTTTAAAACTGAAATTTATGCTGAATTTTAATTTGAAATTTTAATGTATTGTGAATATTGATGTAAATAGAGTTAACGTTGATGTTTGTGGTAGGAATGTGTTTGTCTTTTTTTATGAATGAGGATGAAGGTTTAACTAGAGGAGCAGCCGAGGCGATTAACAGAAGAAAGTCAATGGACCAACACAGTTAAGGTAATGAATAGCTTTTTGTAGGATTCACAGCATTCTTTGGCATCCAATTCGTAGGGGCTCGATTCGAAAGCGGAGTACCCGGATTTTAGTGGATTCACAGCAATATATATATAATATTCGATTGGTATCTCTTGACCTTCTCTAATATAATAATACATGGAATTTTTTCTTGAGAAAAAAGAACAAATAAATAAAAAAATTTTGCTTTATATGTGTGTTAATGTTGTATTCATAACCAGACGTTTCGACCGTCGCTAAATGGTCTTTATTAATGTTTTTTTTATTAAATAGAGCTTTATATATTTATAACACAGTTTAATTTGAACCATTCATTAAATGATGTCGTACAATTACTTGATGCCAGTTGCTAAACTTTTAGTCAAATTTAAAATTCAAATTTCTTAATAAACATGTAAAATGTTTAGTACAAGGTTTGATTGAAATTTCCAAACTTCCAAATTACACTCTATAATAAATACTCTTTAAAGCGAGTTCTAATATGTAACTCTTCGTCTTCCTCAAAAGTTCTAAATACCATTTAATTATCGCGTTAATGTAGAAACATTAAAATACTTTTTTATTTTTGCAAGAAGTATGTATTGTATATCGAAAACTGCATCGTTTCTCTAGATATTTCTTTTCATTTTTTTTGAAAAAAATAAAATCTCATAATTTCGTTCCGTAGCGACTATAAGGATGACCATAAATTGGATAAGAAGCAAGATAACAGACAAGGATTTCCATCCTTTCTATGAACGACACCAATTAACAGAAATAGTAAAAATTTTACGGTCTCATAAATTAGCTATTTAGGTAAGATATACGTGTATAACGACCATAAATTGGATAAGATAAGCGCGATAACATACAACTACTAATGAGCATTTTATTCAATCTTGTGACCACACCAATTAACAAACAAATAAATTAAAATTGACAGGCAATTTAGATAACGTAAAGTAGTCATTAACAATATTTTCGAAAAAATCACATCATTTATTAGTCACGTCAACTAGAGCAGTACAGAAGCTTCCGAAGCTAATGACATAAAACCTTTTGGTACACAAAGCGGTAAAATAATTAAGAGCGATCAGTTACTAGTACCATGTTTATAAACCCACTTGTCGACAACCCGTTTGGCGGTTAACTAAGAATTGTAACGTAACTTAAGTGCAAGGTCACATTAGATGTTTAAAGTATTTGTTAAAGCAATGTGTTAGAACTTATGAAGCTAAGTTCGACGAACAAAGTAAATTTTAATAAAATAAGAGCAACTCAAGTTGGAAGAAGAATAATGGAATTAATTAATACTATAGATGTATACATAAACAGAGAAATAGAAAATTGATATTTCGATGCAGTTATAATGGTATAATATGCAGATAAAATTAATCAACGATTTAAATCCTTCATAATTTAATGATCAAAACGCATGTACTTCTTTAGAAAGACATTTCGTGCTATACTTAATTTAAGTAGATTAAGCTTGCATAAGATTTTGGCGTTACAGATATTATTTGTGAATAGATATCTTCAAATTTTTTTGAGGTATAATTTCGCGGGTCGCTGATCAGTTACACTTAGACGGGTTAATTGACAACTATACAAGTTATCCACATTACTTTTGAAAAGAAAATTTTTATAACCTACATATATATTAATGTTTAGCAGTTATGAAGAGTTGTTTTCTAGACTTACGTTGCAAATTGTATTTGTATGTTTTAATGCTTGTGTGTAAATAATTTTTTAAATAATACGTGTTGAAGAAAAATGTATGTGGATGTAGATTCCTTAGTAATGCACCGATTTTTCTATGCGTGTTGAATGTGGAAGTCATTTTGTGTTTTCGTAGAACTCTGCTGATTTTGTTTGTTTGTAGTAGCTTCTCAACCTGCGGACTTTTCAATATTAGTTTTTTAGTAACGCCCCAAAGCGCGGGGCTGTCACAGCAATATATATATATATATATATATATATATATATATCATGCTTTGAAGCCGTTCCTTTAGTAGGGATCGAATAAAAACTATTAATCTCCGCCCTTGACTTAGGATGTCAATAAGAATGTTGTGAAATGCTCTTGAATTACTAGCTCTTAAAAGAGCTTCACAGAAGGTAGATATGAAAACTTGTAAAGTTAGTGGAATTTCCGGCTTTGACGTTCTATTATCAAAAGTTAAAGCACAATTATATAGTTTTAATTAATGCAAGATATGCAGAAAGGTTTAACATTTTACATTTATTAGACAAGTTATTTTTAATCAATAATTTCGAAGAGCGGTAATTTAATATACATGAATGTAATGTTGACTACCTTATCAAGCCTATTTTATCCATTAAATAATGCAAGTTTAATAGGGTTTGATAAATTGCTTGTTTATGCCCAGCGGCTTAAAAATTTGCCTTAGACATGACTTAGCTGACGGACTCGAGTTTATTGTGCACAAAAATAGCCTTAAAAAAATTAATATTAAAAGTGTAGGTATGCAACCCAAGTTGTAGCTAACAAACTTCATAACCGTCATAAAATCACAAACGTAAACGCCACTTAATAATAGACTCGCCTATCAACACATCTTAAAATCGAATAGACTCGCCTGGGATTTCCGAATACAGACGTTGATTCAACGAAATTTCTACTTGCAGATCCCATGCAATACCGTATCACTGAGTATCTACTCCTGCGCTAATCTATTTTAGCGTAGGCTTTTATTTGAACCGCGTTTTTTAAGAGAAACGCACATATAAGTTCAAAGTGAATCGAGTGCGCGAATTTCATTTTTTGTATACAAACATTACATTCATTCAAATCCGCACTTTAAGTTTTCTAACGCTAAAAGACATTTGCATTTTTAGCGTTAAAAGATTTATTCACATAGAAGCTCTATTGTCATGCATAAATTCATGGACATTTGTAGATAGCATATGCATGTAAAATCTTATGTAATTGTTATTTCCAATTTCATGTTATTGTATGTATTTCTTACAGCCAATGTTTAATCTTAAAACTGTAAATAAATTGTACATATTTGTTGTCTTTATGCATTAACGAAACAAAAGATGACCCCATAAAACACAAAATCGTAAACTGAACACTCACAATTGGTGAAATCGACGTGATTTCCAAACGTTAATGCATTAGAGATAACGCCCGGTTAAATTTATGTGTTTAAAAACAATTTAAACCCTAAAATGACCGAGGAAATAAATCAAAGCGGGCGTACATATCCCTCCATTTTGACCTAATGATCCAGAACTATGGTTTTCACAGGTCGAAAAATGCTTTGAAATTAGTAATGTTACACAAGATGCAATTAAGCACGTCTACATTATTGCTAACATAAAAGCGCGATTCGCGGAAGAAATATGGGATATTATAATCAAACCGTCGGACACGGATAAATATAGCAAATTGAAAACCGAATCCGACGATTAAATTCTACACAAGAACAAAGTACGTGAGTTACGTTTTGGGCCTTGGAAGCCGCCCTTTTAAAAAGTCTTCGTTCCAAAACTATTGTAACAATTTTTATTTAATCAGAAATTACAATTGAAATTTTACAAAAGTATATAAAATTACTCTGCACCTGCACCTGCAGCATCACTTACGTCTGGAATACAATATAATCACATCCGTTCTCACAAAATGTTTGTAAACTTTTTTAATCTTTTCTTTATTTATCCTTGAAATACAATGTTGCATCTAACCTAAGTTTCTTAATAATTTCAATTTAATTATACATATATTGATTTGGGGGATATGTAACTTCTCCTGACGTAAATAAAAAATTAAGGGTTTTGCTTAATTTTTAAATTTTCATTTTCCGCAAGGGTACATTTATTGTTTATTTATTTACTTTTGCTTCCTGATGACTAAAATTTCTTTCTTTATTCTTATATCAAAGATATATTTTGAACAATACATACGTAGTTAGTAAAATGATTAAAATGAGTAATAAAATTGTCCAAACACTTATGTTATCATAATGAAATTTTGGCACTTTTAACTCACTTAAGTGTTCTTTGTAGTTGTCTATTAGTTTTATAGCTTGGTTGAGATCATCTAGGTCTAGGTGCTCTAGTTGCATTGGTTTCTTGTTGATTTCATCGTCTTCGGGGTGTAATCTTGAACTGTACTTCTGGTAAATTTGTGAATTTCTTGGTTACTGTTGGGTCTTGATGTACTCGAATAATTTCGTTTTTCAATTTTAGATAAGTCTTCCTTAAGGGTGATTACTTTACTTTTACGTTAATGCTAAATGGTTTTCGTCTTTGTTGCAGTGGGCGGTTGCTATTACTTCTTGTGGAAATACAGCAATCCATTTGTTTTCCGTAACTTTTTGAATTTTCATGTTGGTGATTTGTACTGGTTTTGCTTCGCAGTTGTCGTAATGATTTGAAAATCTTAATAATTGTACTTCACAAGGGCTATCTGCTTGAATAGCTGTTATTGTTAATGATTGGCATAAATATTGACTTAGTGTTACTTCGTTACATTTTTCGTTCGTGTAACCATACCTGAGTTCATTTAAAGAAAGAAACTTGGTTTAAGGATGATAACTTGATACATGTTAGTAATTTTCATTGGGAAAGCAAATAAATGGTAATAATTGTAAGTGTTACTTTCTACTATGGGGATTTCTATTAAAAATGTGATTTCGTTGTTCTTTACATAGCCTTTCACTATGGCTATTTTTTCAAATATGAGAATGTTTGATTCTACCACTTCGAAGGGTAGTTTACTGTTAGTTATAAATGATCTAATTCTTAATAATTCTTTTAATAAGTCACTTGGTTCTATAATACTAGAGTGTAATGTGTTTAGTTTTGCAAATGTTACGGCGTTTTCTAATGTGGCAAAAATTTATTGGATTACAGTAAGAGTTGATATTATTTGAGGGAATTTCGTATTAAATCTGATTAAGTCTTGCAATCTTAACATTGTGGTTTAAATGTTAGTTTCAAGGGTTTGTGTTCTATTGGCTATACTGTCTTGATTTTTTTCTAGCTTTCTTAACGTATCATTGAATTTTATTGTAGTTGACTGGGTTAGAGATATTTTATTTCTAACAATGGTTTTTGTCGTTTTGGTTTTCAATTAAATGTTGTGATGGCGTTATCATATCGTTCTGCATCTTAGTTGTATAAATTGCCTGTGATAGCTTTTATTATATTACCTAATCCGTTAATAAGTCTTCTTTTCCGTTTTGTAATTTGTTCTGTTGGTATTAATCTATTAAATTTATCTACTATGTTCCTTAAAATGTTTTCTATTATACTGTTGTAATTTAGCATTTCTATTGCGTACTCTTTTTCGAATTTGTCTGTGTCCATTGATTGTTGCAATAGTTGTCTCTAATTATGTAAAATTCTTGTTTTAATTCCGTTAAATCAAATTTTTGTGCGAATGTCCAGTAATCTATTGTATTTTGCATACTTCCCAATTTTACTGGCAATATACCTGGGTTGTTCTTAATGTCTTCCACATTATGTCGTTGTCGTCCGTTCTACTTGGGTAGAGGTTGACGGCAACGGTGATGACTGCCCATCTGAAATTATATGGTGTCTTAGGTTTTTCAAGTGAATATACTTTACTGTTTTTCCGTTGTCTACTACGGCTATATTTTTGTCTGATATTTTTTTGATTTAAACGGGCCTAAATTTCTGAAGAGCGTTTAGTGTCTTTTACTTTGAAAGTTCTTCTCATATACGGTTTGTTTTATTGAAAATTTATTTATGTCGGTATTCTTGTTGCGGGTTGTTGTAACACGTTCCTTGTCATTATCTAATTTATCCTTTATCTTATCATAAGTTATTTTTAGTTTTTCTTTACGGTCTTTAGCATACTATTAGTATACTTCTTTGTTGTAATGTATATCGTAAGGGTTACGGGAATCTTAATGTCTTAATGTTAATTGTAGGGGTGCAAAATTTGTTGATGAGTGGAATGTATTGTTGTAAGCAATTAGTGCGTATGACATTAAATTGGTGATGTGCTATTTTTTGTAAGTTAATCTTAATAATCTGATCTGCTCTAATAGGGTTAGGTGTAATCTTTCAATTAATCCGTTTGAGTCAGGGTTGTTTTCGGTTATAAAATAAATTTTTATTTTATGGACTTCTAGGGTATTTTGCATCGTTTTATTCCTAAATTCGCTGCCATTATCTAAAGTTATGGTTTCGGGTGCACCGTAAGATGTAAAATATTGTAAGAATCCTTGGGTTACGTCAATGCTATTTATGGAAGTGATGGGTATCGCTTGACCTACTTTGGTAAATGCGTCTACAATTGTTAAAAAGTTTTGTGCTTCTACTACTAGAGTGTCTGCATAAAATTTTTGAAAAGGTTTGTCGGGTGATTTTGTTAACATTAAGGGTATTTTTGGGGTGTTCTGTCGTATTTTGCTTTATCGCAAAATTTGCATTGGTTGATAAAATCTGTGGTTAGTTCTTTCATATCCTTAAAGTAGTATCTCCTCATGAATTGTTTAGTGTTTTATTGATTCCACGATGGTTGGTTTAACCTTCGTGTTGATTTCTAATCACGTCGTTTATTTCGTCAGGTTCATCTAAATTTATTAATTTTCTTGTACATCTAATAATTTTAGGACCAGAGTTATAAAATAATTTAATATATAATTTTGAAAATCGCCTGTATAAATGTTCGGTGTGATATAAAAGTAAAGATGTTTTTTCTCGGAGGGGGGGAGGTATATTCGTTTAGAATTTTAATTATTTGTTTCTCATTATTGTCTTTAGTTATTTGAATTTGATATATTTTCTTCTTATCTGTTTTCGTGTATTTTACTGAATTGGGGTTTGGTAAAACTTCGGTAATTATGAATTGGTTAGGTTTTATGTCTATGGCTTCGTTTAAAATTTTAATGGCGGTTTTTGTTTATTCGTTTTGTATCGAGTGTATGGTGTCTATTTCTTCTGGGTCTTCTTTATCTCTGTTTAATCTACGTTGTTTATAATGGACTCCGTTTCTATTGCGTCGAGTTGTATTCTACTTAGTGCGTCTGCGTTATTGTTATAAATTTTCTTTTTGTATATAATTTCGTAATCATATCCTGCTAATCTAATTCTCCATTTTTGGAATTTTGAGTTTGATTTCTTGACTTTGCATAGCGATACTAATGGTCTATGGTCGGTGTATATATAGAATTTTCTTCCATAAAGGTATGGTCTATAATATTTTGTTGCCCAAATTATTGCTAATAATTTTTCTCGATTGTGCTGTATTTTTGTTCCGTCTTCGTTTAGGGTTCTAAATGCGTAGTTGATCGGTATATCGCTACCTACTTTTCCTTGGCTCAATACTGCGCCTAGTGCTACGTTTGATGCGTCGGTTGTCAATATAAATGGTTTTGAAAAGTCTGGGTATTCTAATACAGGGTGATTCGTAAGTATGCATTTAATTTTTTCTACGGCTTTAATAAATTCCCTTTTTTAAACAATTTGTGAGTGGTTTGGTTATCTGTGTGTAACATTTAATGAATTTGCGGTAATAACCACTGAGTCCTAAAAATGCTTTGAATTTCTTTGTTAGTTTTGAGTAAGGGGTAATTTAGTACTGCGTTTTTTCTTGTCTGGGTTTAGCATAACTCTTATGGGGTTATTATGTGTCCTAAAAATGATAGTTCTTTTTGTAAGAATTCGCTTTTGTCTAATTGAACCTTAAAATGAGCTTGTCTTAGTTTTTCGAAAACTTCTCTTAATCTTTCAATGTCTTCTACCAGTGATGTTGAATATACTATTATATCGTCTAGAATACAAGACATTTTTCGTTGTGTATCTCTCTTAATAATGTTATCCATGACTCTTTGAAAGGTGGCGGGTGCGTTCTTTAATCCAAATGGCATCCGTTTGTATTCGTAGTTCCCTCTCGGTGTGCTAATTGCTGTTTTAGTTGTGTCCTTCTCGTTCATCTCTACTTGGTGATATCCTGAGGCGAGGTCTAATGTTGAAAAATATTCACACTTTCCTAATTTGTCTAAAATTTCGGTGATATTGGGTAATAGATATTTGTCGTCTACTGTTTTTTCGTTTAGCTTTCTATAGTCTATAACCATTCGACATTTTCGCTTTCCTGAGGCGTCTAATTTCTTTGGTACTACTAATACAGGGCTGCTCCATTTTTGAGTTCGAGTGTTGGATTAAATCTTCCTCTAATAGGCCTGCTACCTGTCTATCTGCGTCTTCTTGGCTTGCCTGAGGTAGTCTGTATGCTTTGGTAAAAATTGGTTTGTTATCCGTTAATTCTGTATTATGTTTGACTATGTTGGTGAAAGTTAAAGGTATTCCTTCGCAATGGAATATATCACGGTTTTCAAAACATAAGTCTTTAATTGCTCTCCCCTCTCGTTATTAATGTCGTTATTGAAACGAATGTTAATTAAATTTTATTTTAACACCCTGTCGTTTTCCATAGGGTTGTAATCGTTTTCTAAATTTTCGTCTATTTCCATATCGTTTAGGTTCACTTCTTTTATGTTAATTGGGTTTGTCAGAGATAGTTCTATGGAGTAGTTATTTGAGTTTTTTATTTGTACTAATGCTGTGGGTGTTTCTACTCCGAGTTGGAATGACATGTGGTTTATAATGACTACGTCGTTTTTTGAATTTACTAAAATTTTTATTTGTTTCTCTGTCCGGGGTTCCTTGGTGTATTTTTGCTCGGTTTTTATATTATTGCTTTGGAATTTAATGGGGATTTGCCCGTGCTTTGTTCTTAATAAGCGGTTTTTTTATATTGATGTTTGCTCTTAATTTTCTTGGAAAATCCATACCTATTAGTCCGTCGTATTTGTCGTTAAATTCAAACATGCAAAATTTATGTTTTGTTCTTACGTTTAAAGTCTTTGGTAAAGGTATGTTCGCTATGAATTGATGTAATGTTGTTTTATGGGCTGTTTTAATTTTAAAGGGTTCTCTCTCTACAAAATCTAAATAATGTTTTTTTACGGTTCGGGGGCTAATTAGTGTTTTTGCAGATACGGAATCGATTAGTAATTTAAGTTCTACGTGGGGTATTTCTATGTATGGCAATATTTGTTGATTAATATTATTAAATTAATTGTTTGGTCGTATTTGAATCGGTTTAACTGAAAATTTGAGCACGCATTTTCCTCGTCGTCCTCTTCGTAATTTTCACATGGTTCGTCACGTTCGTAGTTTTCTAAATGATTTGGTTCATCGTCTCTACCGGAGTGTGTATAATTATTCCTGTCATTATTAAATTCTTCCACTTCTTGGTGGAATAGTTCTTCGGAAGTGAAGTTTCGTTTTTGATTATAATTTGGTGTGATTTGTGATATTTTAGTATTTTGTCTGGTGTTACCAGATGAAGTGTCCATAGGAGTTGGTTTGTAATAACTGTTAGGGTTGTTATTCGTTATTGGTGTATTTCTGATGGGGTTTGCGCCGAATGCTTGCTTTGGCTGTTTTACGTGTGGTTGAATCTTGGTGGAAATGTGGGTCTTGTAAAACTTTGAGTTAAATGTTGGTCTCGAAATTGTGTAAATTGATTGTTGAAATTTGTGTTATTAATATTTGGGTTGTTAATTCGCGGTTGATTCGTTTGTGCTTTAATTGGTGTAAATTTTGGTTGTGTGGACATTTATTTCGCGGCTTGTATGGTTTTTATCGGTGAGTAGTTTTTATTTGCGTTAGGGTTATATAGTCTATTTTGGTAATACATAACGTTTTCATCTTCTATAATCATATTCATTGCTCATCTAAATTTTGGGGATGTTGGAATCTTATTTTGTCTGATAACTGTTTAGGTAGTGCGTTTATGTAGGTGTCTAATGCCATTTCGTCGTACATTTTTGTCTTCAATAATCGAATATTTTGGTCGGGTTTTCAATTTCTGTTTTTGCCTGAATTAGGTCGTCGCGACTGGCAATTAAAGTTAGTACCCGTCCTGTCAATTTACTTATTATTAGGCGTAAACATTGCGTTCGTTGTCTCCTAGTTTATAAAGGTTTTAAAAATATTTCACACGCGGTAATAAAGTTACCTTATAGTGTTTAATCTCGTTATATTGAGGAAGACTCTCAATATAGAGTCTTTCGTATCGGAATTCATAATTGTTCTAATAATTAATGGTCGCTTTCGGTTCTAATTAATATCAAGTTTTTGTATAAATTGAGATTTACTTTGCAATTTGTATTGTTACTTTTCAGTTTGGATTGTATTAGTTATTTAAAGAATCGCTCACTAATATTTTATATGTAGCTATCAATTGCTATAATTACATTAAAGAATTTCTGCTTGGTAATGTGTCGTCAATTACTGTCGCCTTGAATTTGTATATTTTTATAATTCGCAGATGTTTCAATTGTTGCGAAATAAGTTTTCATTTTCTGAATGGTTTTATGTAGGTAATAATCTCTTGCAATAACTGCGTTATGATTTGTACGTTTTTATTTCAGTCCTGCTGAGTAACTAAGTGTTTGCAGTAATAAATTGCTATAATTACCTCGTTAGGTTTTGCATTAATATGTGCGTAAATGCTTTTTTTATAATTGTACAGTTTCGTTATCTTGAATGTCCAATTATAGTTTCAGGTTTTCTGGGTGATGCTATTTCAGTAAATCGTTTTATTACAATAAATTGCATAAATGTTTCTTTATAATTAAAAACTTTTGTACTGAAAATATTTAATCATAGCTTTATAAAGTTTTGATGAGCGTTACGTTTTTCGGATTTTTTTGAATAGTAAATTGTTGTAAGATAATTGCGTTCTATTTATATATTAAAGTTTCAGACTTGCTAAACAGATCGTTTCGTTTGTAATAATTTGTAATAATTTGCGTATAAAAAATGAGTCTTTATAGTTTTGTTAAAAATAAGTAAATTCTTTCATAAATTGTATAAATACTAAGTTGCGATAATAATAATAAAAAAAATTGTACATACAATTCGTTTCGTCTTACTAGCTAATATCAATAATTGAAAAAGGAAACATGGTTAGGATAAATAAACTTACATAATTTTCATTGTCAATTTCATCTGTTTTCCTTTTTTGGTCTTGGTCAATTTTTGTATCTTGTCCAAGTTTAGCTACTATGGGCTTGATCGATTTTGTACCTTGTCCAAATTTTGTTTCTTTGGGCTTGGTCAATTTTGCACCTTGTCCAAATTTTGTTTTGTTTTTTCAGATTGGGATTTGAAATTCCAGACCACCAGTTCTTTGAATTTGGGTTTCCTAGTGACCTTCTGGATCCTACCGACTGCATCAGGTACGTTTTGGGCTTTGGGAGCTACCTTTTTAAAAAGTTTTCTTTCCAAAACCCTTGTAACAATTTTTATTTAATCAGAAATTACAAGTGGAATTTTACAAAACTATATAAAATTACTTTAAGTCATAATTACTGTTAAATGAATTTAAATTAGGGCGAGTTGCCTGAACAACCAACAATGCAAAAGTTGTGCGGCTCAAGACTGTCTAACTTTTTTGGGGCTCCCGGGGTATTTATGTTGTCCCTGCCTCTCGCATTTCTGTGGGAATTGCAGAGCTCATATCTGCTTATTTCTTTATTAATTTATACAATACAAAGTAACAATCTTAATTCTAATAATTGCGGTTTTATAACCGTCTGTGACCTGCACCTGCAGTATCACTTACGTCTGGAATACAATATATTCACACTTCGCCGTTTACAACAATTACGCGGGACCGTAATGCCAGATGCACTACTAAAACAATATGACTAGGGCGTTTGCCAACATAAATGCAAGCGATTCTAATCACACAACAGCAAGCTTTCTTGGAGTACGCTACACGATTAGCGGACGCAATACATGATACACAATCAAAACACGATGCTAATGCAGTTACAGACAAACGCAATACCCTCCTTACAAAGCTAACAAAAGAAGTTGATGAGCTCAAAACAAAGCTCCAGCATACATAATATGCTGTAAATAAACGGCACTCCCCGAGCTCTTCTAAAACGCGACCGCGTAACCAAAGCCCGCAAAAGCAATCTCAAACAAAAAACATGTGCTGGTTCCATTTGGAACCAAGGCATGCAAAACTCCGACAGAGGTAATTAGTGGCGGATAATTTCTTGCAATCTATTTCGCGCCACTTGTCGTGCGGATCTCTGTGTATACCCAAAAAGCAAGTTTAGTGGAATACGTATACCGACGAACTACCAATTGTTCGCCGCAAATGACACAGTAATTAATACATACGGTACAATCACACTGACACTAGATTTGGGACTTTTGCAACCATACACGTGACAAATCGTCATTGCTGAAGTTAAAAAGAAACAATCATCGGTATGAATTTCCTTGCACACTACAAATTACTCATTAACACAAAAAACAAGAAACTCGTCGACTCACAGGCAAAACTCTCAATCAACGGTTAATCAGCTGGTAATACGTTTAGTGCGATATCAACCACGGCATCCAAAATGAAATACCAGCAAATTCTAACCAAATACCCGGACATCACGCGTCCCAGCGGCCTTCCCAAACCAGGAAAACACTGTACCGAACATCACATCCTAACAACACAATGGCCACCCGTATACCGTCGTTCACGAAGATTGGCGCCTGACAAACTCAAAATCGCCAAACACGAATTTACTACAATAGTTCGGTTAGGAATTGCACGGCCATCCAAATCACCATGGGCAACTCCCTACATTTAGTGGTCAAGCTATAAATTGAGATTTACTTTGCAATTTGTATTGTTACTTTTCAGTTTGAATTGTATTAGTTATTTAAAGAATCGCTTTACTAATATTTTATATATAGCTATCAATTGCTATAATTACATTAAAGAATTTCTGCTTGGTAATGTCTCGTCAACTACTGTCGCCTTGAATTTGTATATTTTTATAATTCGCAGATGTTACAATTGTTGCAAAATAAGTTTCCATTTTCTGAATGGTTTTATGTATTTAATAATCTCTGGCAATAACTGCGTTATGATTTGTACGTTTTTATTTCAGTCCTGCTGAGTAATTAAGTGTTTGCAGTAATAAGTTGCTATAATTACCTCGTCAGGTTTTGCATCAATAAGTGCTTAAATGTTTCTTTTATAATTGTACAGTTTCGTTACCTTGAATGTCCAATTATAGAGTTTCAGGTTTTCTGGGTGATGCTATTTCAGTAAATCGTTTTGTTACAATAAATTGCATAAATGTTTCTTTATAATTAAAAACTTTCGTACTGAAAATATTTAATTATAGCTTTATAAAGTTTTGGTGAGCGTTACGTTTTTCGGATTTTTTTGAATGGTAAATTGTTGTAAGATAATTGCGTTCTATTTATATATTAAAGTTTCAAACTTGCTAAATAGATCGTTTCGTTTGTAATAATTTGTAATAATTTGCGTATATAAATGTGTCTTTATAGTTTTGTTAAAAATAAGTAAATTCTTTCATAAATGGTATAAATACTAAGTTGCGATAATAATAATAAAAAAAATTGTACATACAATTCGTTTCGTTTTACTAGCTAATATCAATAATTGAAAAAGGAAACATGGTTAGGATAAATGAACTTACGTAATTTTCATTGTCAATTTTATCTGTTTTCCTTTTTTGGTCTTGGTCAATTTTTGTACCTTGTCCAAGTTTAGCTTCTATGGCCTTGATCGATTTTGTACCTTGTCCAAATTTTGTTTCTTTGGGCTTGGTCCATTTTCCACTTTATCCAAATTTTGTTTTGTTTTTCCAGATTGGGATTTGAAATTCCAGACCACCAGTTCTTCGAATTTGGGTTTCCTAGTGACCTTCTGGATCCTACCGACTGCATCAGTTACGTTTTGGGCCTTGGGAGCTAGCTTTTTAAAAAGTTTTCTTTCCAAAACCCTTGTAACAATTTTTATTTAATCAGAAATTACAAGTGGAATTTTACAAAACTATATAAAATTACTCTAAGTCAAAATTACTGTTAAATAAATTTAAATTAGGGCGAGTTGCTTGAACAACCAACAATGCAAAAGTTGTGCGGCTCAAGACTGTCTAACTTTTTTGGGGCTCCCGGGGTATTTATGTTGTCCCTGCCCCTCGCATTTCTGTGGGAATTGCAGAGCTCATATCTGCTTATTTTTTTATTAATTTATACAATACAAAGTAACAATCTTAATTCTAATAATTGCGGTTTTATAACCGTCTGTGACTTGCACCTGCAGTATCACTTACGTCTGGAATACAATATATTCACACTTCGCCGTTTACAACAATTAAGCGGGACCGTAATGCCAGATGCACAACTAAAACAATATGACTAGGGCGATTGTTAACACAAATGCAAGCATTCTAATCACACAACAGCAAGCTTCCTTGGAGTACGCTACACGATTAGCGGACGCAATACATGATACACAATCAAAACACGATGCTAATGCAGTTACAGACAAACGCAATACCCTCCTTACAAAGCTAACAAAAGAAGTTGATGAGCTCAAAACAAAGCTCCAGCATACATAAAATGCTGTAAACAAACAGCACTCCCCGAGCCCTTCTAAAACGCGACCGCGTAACCAAAGCCCGCAAAAGCAATCTCAAACAAAAGGCATATGCTGGTTCCACAATAAATTTGGAACCAACGCATGCAAAACTCCGACAGAGGTAATTAGTGGCGGATAATTTCTTGCAATCTATTTCACGCCACTTGTCGTGCGAATCTCTGTGTATACCCAAAAAGCAAGATTAGTGGAATACGTATACCGACGAACTACCAATTGTTCGCCGCAAATGACACAGTAATTAAAACATACGGTACAATCACACTGACACTAGTTTTGGGACTTTTGCAACCATACAGGTGACAATTTGTCATTGCTGAAGTTAAAAAAACCAATCATCAGTATGGATTTCCTTGCACATTACGAATTACTCATTTACGCAAGAACAAGAAACTCGTCGACTCACAGGCAAAACTCTCAATCAACGGTTAATCAGCTGGTAATACGTTTAGTGCGATATCAACCACGGCATCCAAAATGAAATACCAGCAAATTCTAACCAAATACCCGGACATCACGCGTCCCAGCGGTCTTCCCAAACCAGCAAAACACTGTACCGAATATCACATCCTAACAACACAAGGGCCACCCGTATACCGTCGTCCACGAAGATTGGCGCCTGACAAACTCAAAATCGCCAAAGACGAATTTACTACAATAGTTCGGTTAGGAATTGCACGGCCATCCAAATCACCATGGGCAACTCCCCTACATTTAGTGGTCAAGCTGAAGCAAGAGAAGCGAGTTTGTGGCAACTACAGGGCCTTAAGCGCTTGCACAATCCCAGATAGATATCCCATCTCATTTGTCGAAGATTTTTTGACATAAATTGCAAGGGATAAAATTTTTTTCTATAATTGATCTTGCAAGGACGTATCAACAAATTCATGTAGCTGAAAAAGACATAAAAAACCAGCTATCACGACATCTTTCGGTTTATTTGAGTTCGCATACATCACCTTTGAATTACGAAGATGCTACACAAACTTTCCAGTGATTCATGGACGAAGTTATACGTGGTTTAGAATTCTGCTACGGCTACATAGACGACATGCTGGCAGCATCTCAATCTGACAAAGAATACCAGACGCCCTTGGAAATTCTCTTCAACAGATTAAAGGATTATGGCGTTGTCATAAATCCTGCCAAATGCGTATTCGGGCAACACAAAGTTAAATTTTTTGGCCACATTATCAGCAAAGACAGCACTAAACCACTACCAGAAAGGTCAGCATAATACAGAATTACACACAACCTGAAACAGCGACATAACTTAGACGATTCCTAGGCATGTTGAATTACTACAGACGATTCATACCATCAGCCGCTGACTCATAAGCAACGCTCAATGATTTACTGAAAGGCAAAATAAAAGACAACGCTTCAATAACTTGGACAAGCGAAGAAAACATAGCTTTCACAAAGTGCAAAACACAGCTAGCACAAGCTGTGCTGCTCACGCATCCACTCCCCGACACAAAACTATTTATACCCACGGACGCTTCAGAATTTGCTATGGGTGGAGTGATCCAACAATGGGTCAATAGACAATGGCAACCATTAGCTTATTTCTCTAAAAAACTAACAAATACCCAAACAAAACGTTCGGCTTACGACCGAGAACTTTCGTGATCTATCTAACTATCAAACAGTTCAAACGCATGTTAGAGGGAAGGTATTTTACAATCTATGTAGACCATAAATCCTCTAACATTCGCTTTGCAACAAAAGCTAGAAAAATGTGCTCCCAGAAAATTACACAAGCAATATTCAACAAATATTGAACATACATCGAGGAAAGAAAACAACGTCACAGACGTACGGTCAAGAGTTGATAGCATCGACTACAAACAACTATCTAATTCACAACAACCTGACAAGAATTCAAAAATTTCAAAGAAAACAACAAAACCAGTTTAACCTTCAAACTGATTCAAATACCTAACTCTGAGCAAAACATTTTCTGCGACGTTTCAATCACGATAGTACGCCCCTACGTTACAAAACAGTTACGAAAAGAAGCTTTTGCAAGCATGCACAGCTTTGCATATCCAGGAATAAAGGCAACCACGAAACTGGTAACCCAAAAATTCGTTTGACCTGGCTTCAAGTAAGCCTACCGCGCCTGGGCACGAAATTGCATGCAATGCCAAAAATCCAAAGTCACAGGACATGTGGTTTCAAACACACAAAATTTCAAACCACCATCTGCAAGATTCAAATATGTACACATAGATATTGTTGAACCATTACCTATATCAGAGGGCAACCGATATATACGTACATGCATCGACCGCTTTACCAGATGGTTAGAGGCAACACCTCTGCAAAACATTGAAGCTCAAACGGCAGCCAAAGCATTCATCGTACTATGACTCACACGATTTGGCGTACCACTCAGAATCACCACAGATCAAGGTCGACAATTTGAATCACAACTATTTCGAGAGATAGAAATCTTGATCGGATTTCCAAAAATCCACACAACAGCATATCATCCGTAATCCAATAGCATGGTCGAACGATTACACCGACAACTAAAAACTGCACTGATGTATCACGAAACCGAGCAATGGATACAAGCATTACCCTTAGTTCTACTCGGAATACGAAATGCTTGGAAAGAGAAGATTTGAAAGTTACATCAGCAGAACTCACCTTTGGCAAAACACTACTCCTACCAGAAAAATTCCTCGCGAATTTTAGCAAGCAGAATGAACAACTACAACCTGAAGCACTTGTAAAACAGCTGCGTTACCACTTCCAACGACTACAACCAGTCCCAGGTACAAACCATAACCGCAGGCAACCTTTCATATTTAAAGACTTGAAGCAATTAAACCACATTTTTTACACTGCAGAGGAAACAAAAGTACCTTACAACGAACGTATGAGAGACCATACAAAGTTATTCTAATGGACGATAAAACAGTCATCATTGAAAAACAAGGCAAGGAATCACTGTTTCAGTCGACAGAGTAAAAACAGCCTATATGGAAAACGAATCGTCTGAAGCAGACAACACGAGTCGCAAACAATCAAGTAGTACTCAATCAACAACAGGAAGTGGCAAAAAGAGTACACCTTCCAAAGCGATACGTCACTTTCCAGCGTGACTAACGCAGTCACTAGAAAGGGGTATGTAGGTATGCAACCCGAGTTGCACCTAACAGACGCAGACGTAAACTCCCTTAATAATAGACTCGCCCTATCAACACACCTTAAAACCGAATAGACTCGTCGGGATTTCCGAATACTACATTACAAATATTAATTCTAATGATCAACGAGGCGAGCTTTTGTGTGTTTTTGAATATATATTGGCATGCAATAGCCAGGGCAGACAATAACTTCTGATATTTTGAGTTTAACCTTTTATCACAGTGAACCAAAGCCTGGAGGTTAAACCAGAAAGTTGTGCGTTATGCACTAGCGTGGACACTCCACGCCCTGCCGGCAGGGTGCACCAAATCCTACAACCAGGTTATGAACTTCCACCAAAGGAAGTTACTTCGTAGAACCATTGTAGGTATCAGCATATACTGCTAAACGCGGCCCACCGAGACGGAATCTCAGAGTTGTCCGTGACGCCCTTGTCTTCGCCTCCCACCATTACTGAAGCGGACATAGCGGCCTGAACGTGTGAATGCCACACCCAGGCACCAGTTCCGACGCCTACTACGCTTACTACAAAGAATCCGCCATCATTATGCCGTTCTACGCCTCATATCACCGATAAGGGAACCCGCACAATACATGGCACCTGCGTTGATTGACCTGCCACATCTAATACTGTATACATACGTTGATCCAACAAAACTTCTACCTGCAGATCCTAGGCGACACCGTACTTGTGAGTACCTACTTCTAAACTTATCATTTTAGCGTAGGCTTCTTTTTGAGTCGCGTTTCTTCACAAAAACGCGCATAAAAGTTCAAAATGAATGCAGTGCTTGAATTTTTTTTTGTGAACAAACATTATATTTATTAAAATCCGCACTATAAATTTTCTAACGCTTAAAGACATTTGCATTTCTAGCGTTAATAAAATTTGTTTACATAAAAGCTCTATTCTCTCTATATCCTGTATTCCCTCTATATACGTGGAAAACAATAATCTAGGAGAAATAGAAGGGCAGGATACGTTCTAAGGCATTTTTGAGGAATAGTACGGTAATATATTACAAGCAGAGATAGGGAAAGGAGAAGTAAAGGCAGACCTAGATCAGACTATTGCACGCAGATAATAATAGATGGAGACTGTGCAAATTTCAGGGAAATGTGTAGGTTACTTCAGAATAGGAAACAATGAGGGTACGCGTCTAAGCAGTTCTGGACTGAAGACCTACTGATGAGGATGATGTCCATAACTAAATTCCACTACTAAAACTAGTATTTTAATTACGTTAATCATCAATTTTACTGTATAGTGACGCTTAAATGAGCGTAGTCAGCTGATCATTCTTAATAACTACGACTGCGTTTTATTTATACGAGCACTTGTGATGTCATCATTGGAAAAATCTAGTATAATCTAGTGGTCCTTTCTATATTCAGATTCGTACTAGAGTGGGTTGGTCCTTTTACGTAAACATCGAAAATCTTCATGAATACTGTAACTTTGAGAAATTTGTCATTCTAATAACTCGAGCTATAATTAACAGCATTTACCTATAACTGTAATTAATTGTATTTTAATTTCTGTTCCATTCTAGCATTCGATTATTCTAGTAGTTCAATGAACACATTTTCAATTAAAATAGATTTTCCTAGTTACTTTGAATATTAACTGATATTTTATGCTTTTTATGCTATTTGAGGTTTTACTTCTGTAATTTTTATTTTATTGCAAAATTGTGCCAATAGGTGTCTCTGATATGCATGTAGAAGCGAAAGAAATTTTTGCAACGCCCTTTAATGCGAAATAGCGGGTTCTTAATTAGATATTGATTATACCAACAACTGTGACATGCGCAGGGAAACATTAGACCCGGACAACGTTTTTGATGGATGAGTCCATGTGATAGGGATGTCACAAATAGCACGTCTCATCAAAAAAAGACAGTATGGTATATATTCGAAAATGAAATTCTGAAATGATTTGTTTAAAGCTAAAACATTGTTTTATAAACTGGTTTAAATCGCATAGGAAGCACTTCTATTTACTCTTGTTAGCAAAATACATTAAACTTATTGGAAATTAAAGCAATATTAAATGCAAAAATTTCAACTGTATTACAGATTTATAAACTTATTTATTTAATTGGGTAATCATTTCTGTACGTATTGATTTATTAAATATCTGTACGTTGCAGATAATGCGTAGGAAGCACATAATTGTTCAGTCTTCATGTTTATCGGGTTGCCCGTTAACAGTACTTTAGAGGAGCTCATGAATAAATATATGGAGTTCAGTATACACCGAATAGCAGATTTTGTTGCTGAAATATTACTATTAAGTTAATTGATGCTATTGTCATAGTTTCAGTCGTTTTGACCTAATCGATGCTTTAACAAATTAATGTATCTTACGCTATTAAAGATTTTATTTCTGTAATATAGGTTTTATTTTGTTTTGCACATTTTGGTTATCTGCACTGAAGAATATTTTGTGTAAGTGTAAGTAAAAGCAAGGGAAATGTTGATGAACGCATTTTGTAGATGGCTAATAGGTTCATACTTAGATATTGATTTCTGTAGCATTCCTGACTTGCGCAAAAGCGCCATAAATCAATCCCGTGCAATTATTTTCGTGACTGAAGTGCCATACTATAAATGTAAGATTTCGCTTGTCTGACAAAGAGATATGCTAGGTGTCCCATTTATTTTAAAAAAATTTTGATGTTCATAAACTGCTTCTAGATTACACAAGATACATATTTTATTATCCTTGACAGGAAGATTTATGAAATTTTTACATATAATTAAAGGGTATTAAAAGCAGATATTTTAATATCATTGTACGTTTGAAAAATTGTTTTAGAATGGCAGGTCATTTCTACCGTATTGATTTATTATGCACCTGCGCGTTGCAAAAAACATATAGGTGGTGCAAAATTATAAAGTTTTCAATTGTTCCAGCTCTCCAAAGCAGTGGCGTACGGTAATTTGTTATCTTGGGTAGAAAAAATAGCGACACCGCTATGTAGTGAAATCAAAATATAACGCTGTTCATTCTATCTGTAAATTACGTCTATTCTACGGTTTTTGTTTACAAAATGCTTTAAAACTTTGTCGTAGAAGTATGAATTTGATTTTAGAAAGTGTAAAAGTTGCTTCTCAAAGGACATCAAACTTTAAGAAAGAGCCTTTCTTGCACCGTTAAATTCTTTGCATAAGTTTTAATTCTCTTTAATGCTAAAAACTTGTTTCAACTCCATCGGTGATAAACGGTATTACGCATATCAAGCAGTACAGCTTAATTACTTAGGACATGGTGTAACATCGCTTAGACCGTTATCATATACAAATCTTAAAATATTTAAAAATTTACGTTTTCAAACTAATATCATCATCATCATTAGGTCTTCAGTTCTGAAACTAGTTACACGCGTACCATCATTGATTCCTATTCTGAACTAACCTACACATTTCCCTGAAATTTGCACAGTCTACATCTATTTCTATCTAATCTAGGTCTACATCTACTTTTCTTTTCCTACCTCTGCTTGAAATATATGCCATACTATTCCTCAAAAATGCCTTAGAACGTATTCCGCCCTTTTATTTCTCCTATTTTTTTTCCAAAGATATCCTTGTTCCCTTGCTATTTCTAAAACCTATTTGTTATTAACTTTGTCTGCCCATGCTATCATCCTCATATATCTGAAGCACATCATTTCAAAAGTCTGCTACCGTTTTTCTGTTTCCTTTTCCTACTGCCCGTATTTCATAGGTATACTGTGCTGTGCTCCACCCATACGCTTTGAACAATTTTCCTCTTGTTTCTATGTTTGTTGTCTTTCATCATAGGCGCTGTTCTTTCTTGATAGATGCAGTTCGATCCCCTTCTATTGTTTCACAATTATATAACCTATTTCTCCTACATTTAGTGGTTGTAAAGGAGGGTAAGCAACCTGTGGCTGCCAAGTTCACCCAACACTTGAACATTTACCGATTTAATATTTTTGCACTATATCTTTTCGCACAGTCAACATTGGTTGCAGATATTTCACAACCAACACCTGT